>CM027580.2:19277020-19804915 GCA_015852605.2 Populus deltoides
TAATTATATCAATATTTTTTCTGTTGCAAGAGGCTCCTTGTGTCCCACTTAGAGCTGTCTAATGTTAGCATTCTAAAACCAAGGAGAGGATAGAAGGGGGAAAAACTTGTTGTGAAGCATAAATCTTGGAAAAAATGATTTATCTCCAGTGCATGAAAGATTAAATTAAAAAATATATTGTATATATGTTTGTCATGTGATCATAATACAACTTCAAATGGAATGAAAAAGGGTGCTAAATAATTTTATAAAGCAATAGTATAATTATCAAATCAAACAATAATTGGTCTCATAATGGGAAAGCAAACAAATGTAAGATTGCTAACTAATGAAGATGGGAATTAATTGAATGCCCTCTTAGCTGATTAGGCGTTGACGTAAAATGGAAAGAGTAAAACGCAGGTAAAAGAAACAAAACTTCTGGGTTGAAACATGTACCCTTGGAGTGCATGTCCTTGTGTTGATGGTTCTTAAATATGATGGATTGGCAGCCACCCCAAAGCACGAAAGGGACAAAATGCATAGGGAAAGACGACCGGACTTGGAATGGAAAAAGTAAAGGAAGCATAGAAAGAGAATCCTGAAAGCGCAGAAAAACAGCACCACGGGCCAAATGGGCATAACCTTTAACTAGATTTGGTTGGTGTTTGTGATATATGTTTATATATTAATAAACATGATTAATCAATTTAATAAGAGTTTTATAATTTATTTAAGTTTTTGAGAAAAAATGGATGGATAATGGATATTTAAAATCAAATAGTGGAGTGACAAAGGGGGGAATACTTTATGTTATTTGTCCCAATGGCAAGCCACTTCTGATGATCAAAAACGAGTTCATCAATCTAGTTTGGGCTGCATTACCAGAGGTGGTGACCAACTTCTGTTTACTTTATCAAGAAAAATCGGGTTCAGGTCTTGATGTCACGGTTTATTATTGATGGCAGCTCTACATCGGTATCTCCGTTCGGCATAAATATTTCGAACTTCAGTCCCTACACGAGTGTAAATGGAGTTTCTTTAAATATTCTTGTACGTTATCGATGCAATCTGCCGTATCAGAAGTAAGAAAATTAGAAAAAGGAATAAAAAAAGGGATTAATTTTGATCTAAAAGTCAAACAGGACGACGAAAACGTCTGACTATGTCACTCGATCACTCTAAATTTTTAGAATGAGGTCGATTATAAAAACAAATTTAACCCGGAATGATCCATGTTTCAAGTCAATCTAATATCTGATTAACTCTAGATTAGATAACCTGTAAGATGTATCAGGTTCTGCAGCCAAGGTTTGAGGTAGATGCCTACTTTTTGTAATAAAAAGTGAAGATATTAGAAATTGCTTTGCTGGAAGAGAGAGAGAGAGAGAGAGGGAGAGAGATACAGTAAGGCTAAGCCAAATTTTTACGTAGAAAAAACATTTTTCCATTTCGCATTTATACAAATTTGAAAGAATTTTACCTCACTTGCATATTGGAATTGAAAGTACAAAAATACAAGCAGAATAAGTAGATGAGAAGTCATCACCAAAAGGTTATAGACAAGACTCAAATCATATCATGTACGAGAGATGAAACAATTACGTTGTGGATTTTTTTAATTAGTACAGAATGAAAAAATGAGCGAGGTTACATTGAGTAAAAAAACAATAAATGAAATAACATAATTTTACTAGATCGTATTTAAAAAATATAACTTTATGAAATGCTAATATTTTTATAGTTGTTGTAATTTAGAATAGTAATATTTAATAAATATTATATTTTTTAAAAATGTGGATGGTCAAACTCTAATCTTTATCTCAATCGATCGACCGGCTAGATCTAATTGTATTAACCGATTGATTATTGCACACAAAATTCATAATTTATAAAAGTTTTTCCTAATTAGTTTTATAAGTCAAAATACATATTTTTGTCCAACTGCTGACTCAAAAATAAACTCCAATTAAAATCTTAAAAGTTATTATTCACACAATAATAGTGATTTTGAGCAGTCTGTATATGAAATTATCATAATAATGTAAAATTGTCGGACTTTTAGGTATCAAAAATCTCTTCCGAGACCTTTTTAGTTTTGGTAATTTTAAAAATTTTTTGTTATTTTCAAAACTAGCTCGGTAATTAACGAATAAAAAATAACAAACCGGTCCTTTTGAACATGACAATGCCAACTTTTGGTATTTCTGAAATCTTTTTTGAAACTTATATTAATTTGTTAATTTTGTAATTTTCTCGTATAATTCGTCCAATTTATCCTTAATGTTATCAGAAATATTTTTTGAAAAACAAGCTGCATCAGCGTGTTGTTGTAGAGAATTATTTTTAAATAAAATAGGTTAATGGTCCCATCTTTATTAAATTGGGAAGATCTAAGCCGAAAAAAAGATAAGCACTCAACTAATTCATATAGGTAATGTTGTTGGTTTTACTGTAGCTATGGTTGTGGTTGCAGAAAAAAGCGTTTGGTAGAACTTTCAAACGTGAAGTGTTTTTTAATGAGAGTTTTTTTAACAATGTGTGTTGGCAAATTCTGCTTCTAAAAGTGTTGTTTTTGTGGCAAAAATATTAAAAATCATAAATTACGTTTGAATACAATGAATAAACTATTTTCTATAAAACATTACAATGGAGTAAATATTTTTATAATACTATACGTGATATGTCTTAAAACAAAATTATTTTGATGGTTGTTATAAGATCTCGGATAAGATTAGTGGGTTGATTCAAGATATTATCTAGACCAAGTTTCATAAAAAAAATAGAAAAAATGATTAAGTAACCTAAGCTAAAACCCGAGGATTCATGACCGGGTTAATCAAAATCAAAACCAAGTTAATTTTTTTAAAATTTCTATTATTTTGATTTTTTAATATTTTTAAATCAATTAAAAATTAACTCAATTAACTTATAACTTAAACATTACACTAGTTCAATGTTTAGGGTATTTTGATGCCTCTACATTTAGCCTCTAGAAAATATTGTCAAACTTTTTGGTGGAAATTTTTTTTTTTTTGGATTTATCAAACACATGGAACCTAATGGAAAAATTATATATCAAAAGTAATTGATGGAATTGTAAATCAATAAGTTAATTACTCTTAACACTGTAAAACTTCTCATATATTATTATGACAGTGTGATTTACCAAACTATGCAATTGATATTTATTTTCTTGTCACCATACATCAACACTGAAAAAATGAGAAGAAGACTTGTGCGAATATGGTCATAGGCTTTTACTACTTTCTGGAGCTTTATATAGTTCAGGCAACCTTAATGTTGTGATTAATTACTCTTAAAAACAAGGCAAATGAAGGAAAGGGTTGATTAAAGATGTGACAAATCTTTGTAGATACAGAAAATTCATAATTGAGGAGCCACGAAATATTTTATATACTATTTTATGGGATCTAACGAAGCTTAATTACTTTTTCAAGATTTGTACGCTTTTTATTCGGAGAACATGCAACAGAAGTTTCTTTTTAGAAAGAGAAGAAGCTAAGCTATATTAGCGAAAGCTTCAAAATCTTAGGAAGGGCCATACCTAGCCAGTGTCCACCAGGCTCGTTCATGACTAGTGTGTTTGATTTGGAGGTGAAGTAGTTTTTTTTTTTTTTTTGAAGAGTACAATCTTTTTAAAGCATAAATCACTCCTCACAAAATAAAAATACAAATACAATATTTTCTATGTGGATCAAAAAAATCAACCTACATATCCAAATCAAACACCCCTAGCTACGAACATCACAATGAGCGAGAGTTAGAAGTGTCAAAGAACCAATTCAACCTAATAGTTTGCTTGGAGATAAGATCCCAAGATATGATTTATATTATTCTTTAATACACTCCTATAAATGGAAAGCTCTTTGGATTGAAACCTGGACATGCCACAGCTTTGTGTTTAATTTTTATCATATATAGAAGGGATGGAGATTCGAACTGGAAATACTTGTAATCAAGACTGATACCATAATAAAAAAACCAATTAAACTCAATAGTTTAAGTTGTTAATTGAGGTCCCAAATATGATTTATATTTTTTTTTTATTCTCACTATATGCAATGAGGAGGACAAACACTAGATTTGGATTTTGGTTTCTCGATCTGAGTTTTATACCACAAGGGACGGCATATGAAATTAGTAGGGAGTGGGGGAGCAAAATGTAGAGTTTCAATTATTGAAGGGCTGTGATTTCCGGAAAAATATGGTTTTTCCCATAGTTAGAAAAACCCTTCAGGGAATTAATTTAGTGACTCATTAACTCAAAAATTTCTTTGTATTATGTTTTATTTCAAGTTAAAACATTATTTTAATAAAAATTTGATTAATTTAACCAAATCCACGAACCGGGTCTTGTAATTATAGTTTCTTCATCCACTTCACTTATTTAATGTGTTATCTATGTATTATTTTTATTATGTTTTCTTCTTATTATTAAATATGTGGTGAACTAACGGAAAACAACATCCTTACTAATGGAATGAATTAATGGTTTATTTGTTTCCAACACTTTTCATATTTTATTTATTTTTTATATTTTAAAAATGTTTTTAAAAAAATTATTTTATTTTTTTCTTTATTCAAATTAATTTTTTTATATTTTAACGACATTGATATTAAAAATAAATTTTAAAAAATAAAAAAATATTATGTCAATCAATTTTAAAATAAAAATATCTTGAAAAGCAAGTACTACCACAATACTACACAAACTAATCACTTAAATTATTTTTTTTTGGTCAACTTTTTGAATTAGATTTTATAATTTTATATATACATGACCCAGCTGTCCACAATACTTGGGGACAAAAAAATATAAAATTTAATCATGAGTGGTATAGCTCAACTGCTTAAACTCTAGATTTATTCCCTAAAGATCATTAATTCGAGTCTCATAAATTTTAGAGTCATTAGAGACTTATATGAGCATTAATTCTAAAACTCGTAGAATTAATCAAGATGTACATAAAATACCTCCTAACTTTTATATTAATAAATAAATAAATAAACCATAGAATTTAGAGGTACAATTATTCGAGAATAAAATTGAAGGGAGCAGCTGGGGGGGGGAAAGGAGAGAGTTGCGGCAGATGAGGCAGAATCAAATCAGAACTCACGAGAGAAGGACAATAAATGCCAAGTCGCATCAAATGTGATCTTCTTGATTTCTTCACGTCTTCGTGTCTCATCTTAGGACACATTCATCGTCATCTCACTCTGTTATTTCTGGACATGCCCCAGATGATGAAGAAGACGACTCGAAGAAGATGTACACCCACCGTCCTGTTTTCTTAGCCAAATGGACTCTGAAATCCTTCTTCAATTTGGGTTTATCCAAATAATATCATTTATTAAAAATAATAATAATAAATAAATGGGATTTCACTTAAATTTTGATGAATTAACTTGATCTTAGGTTGATTCTACTGAAATTCTTGCCTTGTTTAACATAAAACTAGCTCGGGGGGGATACTTTAGTAGGAAATCATCAAATTGATCTATTAAATTAAGATGGATTTTATTTTTAGAGCTACGAGCCAATTGCCTGCAGCTCAAGATTTGAAATCTAGCAAACAAAGGTTCAAGGGAAAACTAGCAAGTAGCTTCCTTTTTAAACGGATCAAACAAAACTATTTAGTCTTTTCCCAACTTTTAAATCCAGCTACTTTGTCATTAATAATAAAGTTTTGTTCATTTAAATTCAGATTCGCCATATAATGATTCATCACAGTCTACAGTTGTAATGGGGGAATCTTTTTCTCCTTTTTGTTTTTGCTCCTTTTTTTTTAGTTTAACATAGGTGTCGGCACCACCACATGCTCGACTAATCCTACAGCCCGGGTGAAACGACCATGTAAGTCTCCAAAGGACCATCATATGAGCAACCACGGGGCTCAAACCCGAGATCACGAGAAAGCAAATCTCTTGATCCTAAACTCTTACCATCGGCCCACCACCTAAATGGTTTATTTGCCTTTTATCTTCCCCATGGGGTGGTTTGTGAGTTCTATGGGTTTTTATCACAATAAAAAAAATTTTATAAAGCAATAGTATTTTCCGAGTACCAAATACCATTTACAATGCTTATTTCATAGTTTTTATATGTAAAACAGAGTCATATAAGATATCTACGACTTCATACAAAATTAAAATTTATATGTAAAAAACGTGTTGTTTGCAGGTCTAGATTCTTATCAGGGTAGTATTTTTTTGTCCAAAAAATCCAAATTTTAAATCATTTCAATCCAAAAACATCTGAACACTCTTGGAACACCCATAAATCAATACATCAACTCAAAATACCTAGCAAATATCCCAAAACACAAAATCAAATCAGGTTAGATTTATCTTTCTCGGCTTAGATTTGTTTTGTCATGCAACATTGAGGTTCTAAATAACCACCATCAAGCCCCTTTCATCTCACAAAACCTGTGGACACCAAAAACATCCATTTTCATAGTTGAAAATGACCTTGAACAACGACCTTCTCTTTTTGTTGTTGGAATCTCGCGATCCCTTTCTTTCTTTTCTCTAAACATAAAGTGGAAAATACTATAAATAAACCTTCGCATAAAAACTGATTTTTAAAAAAATCTAAAGAGACTTAAATTATCTAATTTGTGTTAATTTTAAATTTTGAGGACCTAAGTGTATTTGTAAAATATTTTGGCGTGTCTCCCATGTTAGGTACCTTTTTCATTTCAGTCCCTTGCAAAATAAAAATTTAGAAACCAAAATGAATTATTAAAAATGCAACAGTTATATCTACAACGTTTTGTGAGTATATAAACAATATCAACTCAGTAGTATTTAGCTTACATGTTTTAGCTTTTTAGTTAATTAATTACTATATTGTTACTTTAACATAACAACAATGTCTCCTTTGCCATAGAATATAAATTTTATCATTTATGGAGAATGACTCTTACTTTAAAATCATTTGTATGTAACGTAGTCTTGCTATAAAAAACCAGTTTACTAATGTCGAGATCGTGTTGCTTTGGTTAAATGAAGCCTACCATTTGAAGAGTAGCTAGAAAAAAAATAATAATAAAAAAAAATACTCGCCAAAACCAACACAACAAAAGTCTACAATCCTGACATCGCAAGACATGTTAATTTCTAAACAACTGGCGCAAGCTGCAAGTTGCCTTAGTATATCACAAGATTTTCATCATATCAAGCACATGGAGCCCATAACCCTAGATTTTGAGAAAGATCAAGCTGCCTCAACATTAAATTAATAAGCCTTATAATTAACACTTTGATGAAGAAATAATTTCTTATAATATGGTTTAATCATCAGATGTAATAATATTTTGGACTGTACATTAATATTACCACATAAATAGATTTCAGTTTTTTGAGGTTGCTGCCTTTTTCTGGACTTTGTTCCAAATATGACCTAACATGAAGTTGAAGACATATGCTACCGTTATTTTCATCATCAAGGCTCAAATCCGAAAGCCAAAAACTGCTAGCATCTTTTCCCAATCATCAAAATCCCTCTTTCTAATCATCAACAACAAGAATCTACCACCAATGTTAAATGATCTCCATGATTTCTTGTTCTTGCTCTTCTATTTTTTAGCTTCCTAGGTTTCAAAATCATGCGTTAGGTTTAACGAGTTAACTCGAATTCTGCACAGCAGGTCTCGAGTTCGAGTCAGGACGTGCATCTCTTATAAAAGCCTGGGATAGCCGGGGTTTTACTCCCTCACCTAGGCCCACAAAGTGCGCTTTCCGGGGGGTGAGGTTTCCTCAAATCAAAAAAAAAAAAGAGTTAATTCGAATTAATTAAAACAATACTGTTCTATTTATAAAAAATATTAAAACAGTAACATTTTAATATTTTTTTTATAACAAACTCAAGGAATATGAAATGAATTAGATAAAGGGTTTCCACATTTTGAACTGAAAAACTTATCCAAAATAAAACTCTAGGAGAGAGGCAGGCTCCTAGGTAGCATTAATTGGAGCTCATGAAACATGTTTGGAGTTTGGACAGGGACAAACAAGATGTTGTTAGAGTAAATGACATCTGATAACAAGAGACATTAACAAGAAATCTACAGATAATCTCTTATGAATTACATATTTCACCAATATAATATATTCTTAAACCTTAGAGCTTTCGTGCTATTATAACCATTAGTTATAAGATCCTGTCTGGAGGATGAGATGTCTCGAGACTTGTATTTCAGAGTTAAACGGGTCAATCTAAATTATAATTTTTTTTTAAAAGTAACATATCATTTTAAAAATTAAAAAATTATATTGTTTAGGTAATAAAAAGCAGTTAAAAGCAAAACTTTAAATTAAGACTTGATGAGTTAATATAGGTTTTAGGTTAGTCTGCTTAGGTTGAAATTTTTTGAGATAACCACAACTTCAAAAGTTATTTCATTTTTATTATTTATTTTAAATTATGATAAAAACTTTAATTTTTTTCAAAACCTATAATTTATAGCTTTTTAACTTATTTTTTTAAAATTATAAAAACTAACACAATACCAAACATATACATATTACTATAATTATAAACTATAATAAAAAAATATAGCACTAGCTAGCTTAGTGGTGCATTACTCAAGTAAAAAAGCAATGAAAAAACAATAAAAGCTAAGAAGAAATAATAAAAGTTTGAGTAACAATTATTTTTTATTTTTTTATTTAAAAATATATTAAAATAATATATATTTTTGTAATTTTTAAAATTTTATTTTTATACTAAAATAATTTAAAAATAAAAAATTTATTTTTAATAAAAATATTTTTTATCGCAAAAACAAACGTTACTTCAACGCAGTAAAGGAAGTAGTGACTTGTCATTGCATTATTTTTTATATAGAATATTTCTCGGTGACAAAACAGTGAAAGCAAGCCTAAATTATACAGCTTGTGTTTGTTGTTGCCCATTATCATTGGATTTGAAAAGAAAACTAAAAGAAAGCAACATATTGATATAGTTCTTCAGTTTCCCATTATTTAAGATAACAATTAAGTTCAGGCATTGTTTTTGTTGTTCTCTTCTATCTTTCTCAGTCTTTGTAAGAAATGGGGTCACCTGTTTTGTCTTTGTAGGTTAGTGCTACCACCCCCAAAAAAGTTTTAAGGAAAGAAGGAAACTTTCTTAAAGCTGAAGCTTGTTAGATTGAGATGGGAATAAGCAGACCTCATAAGTCCAGTAATGGAGTTTCTACCAGATGGGTTTTCATATTCTGAATTGCCAGTTTCTTCTTGGGTGTTCTTGTTGTTAACAGGTTACGTTTCTCTCTCTCCTTTTCTTGTGTGAATTTTTTGAAGATCTTGTCCTTTTGAAGTGATCGGCTGTTAGATTTGTTGCTTATCTTAGTAGGATTTGGAAAGTTTAACTTTGTTGTTAGTTCTGTTTTGTGCTTTTGTTGCTTTATGCATAGGATGGAGAATCTTGCATAGTCTCTTATGAAATCATATGCAAAATGTACTCTTGTTGTGTAGATTTTGGCTGTAATTTAATGAATTTGAGAGCTTTTTCTTGGAATCCATGTAAAAGATTGGGACTTTTGCTGTTCTGGCCTTCCGGGTCTACAGAATTTCAAGTTATAGGTGAGGTGGTGGAGATTGGACGTTTGCTCTTTTAGTATGTTACCAAATAATGAATTGATAAACGTGTATCCTTGCTGGAGCAAGGCGTCTGTTAACTAGATTCAGATGGTTTATTTGTTTTCTTCAATGGTTTACCTCATCTGCAATATTATTGAGTATTTTGAAATGCCTGAGATTTAAGGTGAAGAATGAGCATAGTTTTCCCGGGGAAATGAATTCTGAGTAAGGAGAATGTTTGAAGTATTGATTTGGATGGATAAGGTCATACATTGCTGGAAAACCCAAAAATTTACTGGTTGGCCTGCGAGGAAATGACAATCTACGAGCTGATGTGTTTCAAAAGGAAAGTCATTCGGTTGGTGAGTGGACTAATGTCAAGTAGCTGAAGAGATTTTGGTTGGATATTGGTGGTGGAACAAGTCTTGAGCAATTACCAAGTGATTATCTGCAAAGTTGGAAATTGAGCCCTTTCTTAAATTTTGATGTATGGAGATATTTCCGAGTTGTTTTTTTTGAGAGAAATCAGCTATCATATTTGAATATTAAATTTTGGGTTTATTTATTCAGAGAAAGTTCTTAGTGTGATCTGCCTGGTAATGCTATAAGATTGACATTCGTTCTTGATAATTAGGGGTGAAATTTTTCAAGGTTTGAAGTTCGGGGTTAAGATCATGGCAGCCTTCTTTGATGTTAGTTGACTTCAAAACAAAGTTTCTTTCTTCTCTTTCAGACTCAAATGCCGGTGAAGACATGAACTAACTGCAATCAGCATGAAAAACAGAATGAAGCTCATAACATTCAAGTTAGTTGATATCAAAAGATAGTTTCTTTCTTCTCTTTCTGATGCAAATGCCAGTGAAGACATGAGGTAATTGCAATCAGCATGGAAAACAGAATGATTCTCATAACATTCATTGATATCAAAAGATAATTTTTTTCTTCTTTTTCTGACGCGAATGCCAATGAAGACATGAGTTAATTGCAATCAGCATGGAAGACAGAATGATTCCCAACACATTTAACTTGAATGATGTTTCGACAATAAAAGATACAGAATAGTTGCTACCCTGACTTATTGCAATGTCACTGAGAAGTGTATCTGAAAGTTGGTTTGAGAGCTCATAAACCTTCATTTTCTGTATAATGCATCTAATCAGTTTTTCTTGTTCGTCAAACCAAATGACAATTACACGAGCAGTGCTGTGTAAAGCCAAAATGCAATGTTCTGAAAAAAAGGCAGCAAATTAGATGGGACTTGCTAAGTGATTCTACTTCAAATGAACCAGTGAAAAGTAGTCCAACTTTTGCTGCCATTTCGCTTTTAACACCGTATCTCAAGCTGCTGGACTTAATGTAGCATGATAGAGTATCTTGCAGTTGTACCTGGTGCATTCTATTGATCATACATTGGATTGTTTCTAAGCCTTTACTGTTTTTCACTTATGCTTCTGCTACCTTCATCTATAAATCCTACTGCAATTTTGTTCTAGTATGATTTGCCACTTACATGTGTTTTATAGGTTTTGGGATATTCCAGATCCAGGCCAAATGGACGACGAAGCTTCATCTCTGAAGAAGGATCAATTAACAGCAGAACATCCCCCTGTTGATTGTCAGAAGCAGGCAAGTCAAGTTACTAAACTGTTATGTAAGCTCTGTTTCCGGCAGTAAAATGTGTGGATCATACTGTTTATGGTATTGCAGGAGAATGCTGTTCAGGCAGGAGACATCCTTTCTCAGGTTTCTCAAACTCATGATGTAATCATGTGAGTTTTTATAGCCAGGTGTATTATGCTTCAAAAAGAATTCCGGATGACTTATGTAATTTAGCACACATGAATTGTCCTATCCAAATAAATAGGCTATTTGTTTTAATAGGTTCTGTAACTTTGAATTGGAAGAGGAGCATTAAAGTATCAAATCATGTAATACCCTCATAATGTTGATTACAGGGCACTGGACAAAACGATCTCCTCATTGGAGGTGCAGCTGGCTTCAGCAAGAGCTGCAAAAAGTGACAATGAGAATGTATCTCCAATGGTCATAAAATCAGGAAATGAGCATTTGAAGGAGCGACCAAAGGTTTTCTTTGTCATGGGCATAATTACTGCATTCAGCAGCCGGAGGCGAAGGGACTCGATTAGAGAAACTTGGATGCCCAAAGGTTAAATCCAAATCTTACCAATCCTTTTCTGATGTAAACCATTAGTAGCTTTGACAAGTCAGTAGATGCTTATGATTTTTATTATTTTTCACTCTAGGAGAGGAGTTAAAGAAGTTGGAAACAGAAAAGGGTATTATAATACGATTCGTTATAGGACACAGGTACGTATTCAAAGGGCTTGTGGTTACTCAATAGCTCAATGTTAAAGTTTGTAGATACAGGCCTTATAAATTATGCTGAAATCTTTTGTATTTGACAGTGCATCTCCAGGTGGTGTTTTTGGATCGTGCTATTGAAGCAGAAGACGAGCAATACAAGGATTTCCTCAGACTGGTATGTTATGGTTAAGCTCCATATGACCTTTTTGACCCTTTATCTCCACCCAACTACCAAGTAAAGGCTATGAAACTATTTGCAAAATCAGTTCATGAATTTTGCCTTTATAGCTTTCCCTCTCTTGAACCCCGTGTGGAAACATTTGCCTAGTTTTCCAGTCCTTGCCCTAATTAATGATAAAAATTATTTGAAAGCCAGAGCTACTGGTTTGGGAAAAAATTATTCTGAAATGTATTTGCCAGCACTTTTGACAGTCAAAACAAGTTTTCAGTTGTTTTTCTAAATTGCTTATGTAAAGTTACCATAATATGTTTTGCAGAATCATGTAGAAGGTTATCATGAATTATCATCGAAAACACAAATATATTTTTCAACAGCTGTTGCTATGTGGGATGCTGACTTCTATATTAAAGTTGATGATGATGTACACATAAATCTCGGTTAGTTTACTTGATTGCTTTAATTCTCTCAAGAATGGAGCACAGAGAGATGTGTTTTGGTATGGTCATTTGATTTTAAAATTTGACAGGCATGGTCGGCTCTACCTTGGCACGTCATAGATCAAAGCCTCGTGTTTATATTGGTTGTATGAAGTCTGGACCTGTACTAGCACAGAAGTAAGCATTCAGATGGAAGCGAGTTTTTTAACTGTATCATGTTCAGATTATTTAACCTTTGTTACTCATGTACTTCTGCATTCCATTTGTAGAGGGGTCAAGTACCATGAGCCAGAATATTGGAAATTTGGTGAGGAGGGTAACAAGTATTTCCGGCATGCAACAGGGCAAATATATGCAATTTCCAAAGATTTAGCCACCTATATCTCAGTAAATAGGTAAGTCCCAGTGTTGTCCCATCATTCTATTTGGATGCTATCCTTTTGAATGGCTGGTGCATGGCATTTCCTCTGCAGACACATACTTCATAGATATGCAAATGAAGATGTTTCACTCGGCTCTTGGTTTATTGGTCTTGACGTTGAGCACATTGATGATCGAAGTCTCTGCTGTGGGACTGCACCTGGTAAGATTGATGCAAATATGTTTTTCTTTGTTCCCTTCCTGCATGGCATGCTTTTGAATATTTTGATAGCCTCTTTCCTAGCACATCAACTGTAGCAAAATATCATACTAAGCATGATTTTTTATCCTTGTACAAAAATGCTTGCATGTTACACTAAATTTTGTCTCGCCAGAGTCAAATAAAAGATTCTTCACTAATGGAGTTGCAATGCTGTGATAGACTGTGAGTGGAAAGCCCAAGCTGGGAATCCTTGTGCTGCATCATTTGATTGGAGTTGCAGTGGCATTTGTAAATCGGTGGAGAGAATGGAGGAAGTGCACCAGCGATGTGGGGAAGGTGATGAAGCAATCTGGCATACAAGTTTCTGAAACTTCCCTGCTTGTAATATGGTTTTTATATGTGTGATCAAGGCTGTTGGTTTAGACAACACCACTTGCCCGATTTTTGCTGTGGATGCCTCCGACGGTTGGTGCATGATTAAAATCATTACTGCACATACAGATTGTCAAGTCAGGAAAAGAGATATGGTTAACATATTGTAGTTCCAAAGACTGACTTGTCGCTGCTAACCAAGACATCAAGAAAATTAATCACTACACATACCGAGTCTTACAGCGGAAGGAATTGTAGGAAATCACAATAGCTAAATTCTACCAAAACATTGGATAAAGCAGATCAAATGTGGCTGGACATTCTGCAGGATGCATGGTGTTTTTCCATGAGTTCTGATTGTTAGATTGAATCCAGGATGGAAATGGACGTGTGCACAAGATCATCTTCTGAATATATATGTATCTCTCCCTTGTCTAATGGCCAGGTTTCTGGCAATACTGAATTAATTATTGGGCTTAGAACTTAGTAGAGGTGCTATGACCTGTTTATAACTTGATAATAAAGGGTTTCTGTTTTAATCAGAGATGCTTCTATAGTGTCAAGTGTCGACTTTCAGTTTATGCTCGCAAGCTTACCTCTAGAGCTTGCTGATGCAAACAGGCTCGGCCTACTTGTTATCTCTTTAGCTACATGAGAAAACATCATTTTTTTTTAATGTTTTTCATGTGAAACGCTGAGTCTGCATTCCAGGAGCACCGAGCGGCCAAATAGACTCTTTAGTTGTGTGCAATGTGCATAGTTTTTATCATTCAAGTTTATGTCAAATAATTTTTTTTCTTTACACTATCAAAAATGGAAAATGCTTTTACTTTATAAATATTGGTAAAGGTTTTGCAATGAACCCAAAAAAATAATCAAGAGTGAGTCATCTTTTTTATGAATAAGGCGAGTATATTATGGATAAATATAAAATATTGCAAGTTCCTTCAAAAATATTCTTTATTATAATAAAAAATGTTGAAAATGTGCATTTTTATGAAGCTTTAAACTTTATATATATATATTGTTCTTTTTAAATTTAAATATTTTTGCTAGCATTCAAATACATTTATAGTTTTTTTTCTGAATACACTAGATGATATAAACACTAGATCAATATAAACGGATAGTCTTTAAAATAATTTCTAATAATAATAATTAAAAACCTTTCTTTTATTATTTTTTTCCTTCAAAAGCATAAATTTTGATTTTGTGAAGCATACAAGGCACAAAAATGAAGAAGAAGCAACTTGATGTAATGACAAACAAATTTTATGACTTGATCAAAAGTACAAGGCATTCAATCACACGAAAAGAGTGCCGACGAAAAAATATTTTCTACATATTAATTGCAAGAACTCCACGAAAAGTGGTCGGTGAGGTGAGATGTCATTATCAGCATAGTCTGGCCCAATATATAACATCAAATTTGACAGGATCGCCTCCTCAACCATTTTGTGGAGTTCATTGAATATTTTCTTGGTTAACGAACAGCAAAATATAAACCCTCCGATCAGAAATTTTTTTTAGATTAATATGGGTATGTTGGTGGACTTACGCGTACCTCAACTAATCTTATGAAACTAATCTTATGGATTCTGAAGTTAATGATCATGTAAGTCTCTAATAATCCTAAAATTTATAAGACTCAAATTAGTAATTTTTAAAAAATAAACTTAGAGTTTAACAAGTTAAGCTATATATGTGGTTATATCCCATGATTGCTCCGATCAGATTTTGCTTAATGAAGTGAATTCTCTTGCTAATCTGAGTCTTAAACAGATTGGATTTTGTAAAAGAAAAGTTTTCTTTTTCTTGCTTTCCTAAGCTAGATCTTCGGTATTAGACCCGTCTTAGTTTAATACATCAACTTTGTGATCTAAAACTTGATTAGAATCTGATTAGTAAAAATTCCTTGTATTAAACATTTTATTTTAAAAAAGCTTGGTTTGATAGTAGTCAACCAACCCACATGATTTTTATTTAAACATTGTACCGAATCAAAATTCAATTTCTAATTTTTCTTCTGAATCGAAGAAAAATCTTATATATATTGAATATGTAGATTTAAAAAATGAAGAAGTTGAAATTTCAATAGTGAATCAATTCAATTCACACACATCCATCTCGGCCAAAATTGTATCTTTGAATTTGTACTCAGGTGACTTGATTGGATTATTGAATTGAGAATCACTAGAGCCTTTCGAGGTCAGTGTACGTAGCAGCCATTAGGAATGTTTTGCACCATCAACCAACACATCAAAAAGATTTTCATATACAAACTTTCATTTCTCGATGATAATGATTGACGATTAAACCCAGAACGATTCAAATCTCGGAGCAGAAGTTGAGCGGGTTAAACCGTGTTAATTAAAAATATTATTATTTTAATTTTTTGAAAGTAAAAATACCATTATTTTAAAAAGTATTAGAATAAAGTTTTGATTTGGCTATAGATTTATCTGTCGAATCAATCGAATCAAACAAAATTAACTCTAAATTTAATTTTTTTTAAAAGAATTTGATTTGGTCGGAGATTGATTTGCTAATCAACCGAGTCAAATCAAGTAAACTTTAAATTTGAATTTTCTAAAGATTCAGTTCCGTATCAACATGCCGAGTTATGCTGTATTTAATAAACTCACCTTTCGAAGTGCTAGTCATGATTCTTGATCATGGCCTCGGCCACCGTCATTTAGGCAACCTTCTTTTTCATATTTTATGTCCATTTTCTGAAAGTCAGAACGATTACTTACAAGCAAGCCATGTCAATTCTCCAATGGAGGCTAAGGATCCATTCACATACAGTGTTGACATCTTTTGCTGAGAGCTTGTTAGGCATGTCTGTCACTAGAAAGAAGCCCACTCAGAAAAGCCACGCCTCCCTTCTTCCCTTTAAGAAATGCAAGAAAAGGACTCTTACGAGCATGAGGAAATCCTGACTCGCCATGTTTTTATTTCTCAATTATGTACAGAAACTATGTTGCTCGCTCGAATACAAGTGTTAAAACTCCACTATGAAGGAGCACTCCAACATCAGACTATTAGTGCTACAAACTCAAATCTAATTACATGATGGACATATGTAAATTATAAAATACGTTTAAAAATACATTAAAATATATTGTTTTAGATATCACCGTATTAAATTCATTTAAAAACACTAAAAAAAACATCAATTTAACACTTTTTCCTACTAAATACACTTTTAAAATGTAAAAATACAAAAAAAAAAAAGAATTGACACGGATGTCCCGATCAAAACCCGGTGAAACAAATACTAGCTTTATCTTACCGACAAGAAGCATTTGCGTTCTTTTTTATTATTTTTAACATGGATGTCCGGGGCAGCTTGCGTGCACCTCGACTAATCCCACGAACCCTGAAGTTAACGACCATCTAAACCTTCAGTGGCCCTGAGGTTTGTAAGACTCAAACTGATCATATCTAGAGAGCAAATTTAGAACCTAACCAGTTAAGTTATACTTTTTAGAATTATTTTTGTGCCCTTTCCTTTTATTATTGTGTATGTTAGTATTCATGAGAGGCAACTAAAGCATTAAAACATATTTAATTGTAGGGATCTAAAAATGAATGTGGATATATATTTTTTTAAATGATTTTTTTATTTAAAAAAAAGACAAGGAACATGTTACATTTATTCCAGCTATCTTCATGTTTTTTATTCTAAAATAAGTAATCAAATACTATATTTAAAAACATTAATTGATGCCCGATTTCTTGACCTTTCACTGTGCTCGAGTTCAAATTATAAATACCCCTGAATGCCAGATTATTTTAACTGACATCCTTAAATTATAAAGTAATGTTTTCAAATTAATTAATATTTAATTAATGTTAAAAGTCGAAAAAATCTCATTAATTACCCAAGTAATTACAAAAAAACCCTGAAGGAAAAGATTAAAAATCCCTTGAACCCAAGATTTTTTTTTTATCCCTAGTCATACTTATCAGTTTACTGTACATGACTAAAAAGATAATTATATTATTTTAGCCAGCTTTGTAATTTTGATTCCAGAGTCAATTACCGTGCTTTAAAAAATGGAAAATATAATTATATTATTGGGCAATTTTTTAATAATTAATATACCATATAAAATAACTGAAACACCACTTATACAAAAATAATTGGTTTTTTAAAGAGGAGACAAAAACTTCATTTCACTATTGCGTAAATAGTATATATTATTTTTTTATTTGAATATCCTCGCACCTTTTAAAAAAATAAAATTAATCTTATTTGGGGTTCATGGCTGCTTCTCCTAATAAATATGTTTTTTAGAAATCAAACTTGTATTTTCACCCTTACAAGAGTATAACAATACCTTAACCGTTAGACCAACACTTCATTAATAAGTGAATAGTATATTGAGTTTTAATATTTTCTTCATCTGCTTTATTTATTTATTTGTTATGTAATGCATCCATTAAAAATCTCTTCCAACAAACACTTTCTTTGATCTATATTAAAAAAATGAGAATTACAAAATGGAAGGATGAATAAAAAAAGATAAATAATAACGAATCCTATTTTCTCTATTAAAATGATATATAGAAAGAATGAAGTCTATTTCTTTAAATTAGAGAGATTATAATATAATAAGAATATAAATAATTTTTCCTTGCTTTCATTGTCTTATTATTACCCAGAAACCCTTAAATCTAACCATTTGGATCATCATTTTCTTCGTCAATTTTGCTAAAAAAACTCAATCAAAACGACAAAATGATCATAAATATAAACATACAACCTCAATCTTCAATGCTCGTAGCATTAATCTATCAAAACTCATTAAAACCTTGCCATGTATTTTATAAACAAGAAAAGCCAACCCTAAAACGTGATAAATGAGATAGAAAAAGCCAGACGCGGTTGCTAGAAGTATGACCACTGACCACAGACCATATCTACCCCATATATAAGAAGACACTCTCCACGCATTCAAACCCTCACACATGACAACACAACAAGAGAAAAGACAACTGTTGAACAGAGACAAGACACCAATTTTCTATCTCCGTTTCTGTTTATAGGATAGAAGGATTTTATCCACTTGTTGCCATTTATCTCGCAACATTTGCTATTCATCAACCTGTCCAAAAAAAGGGCAAAATGGAAGAGACATTTTGTAACTAATGGTATTATTACAACGACACAGTTTGTGTGGTACCAGGTAGAAAAAAAAAGGAGAGTAAATATTGGGCCTACAGTAATCTAAATAACATCTCTATCAGCAGCTTATCTTTGAACCCTTATCCCTTTCAAACAACAAGAAGAGAGTTTTTAATTTGTCGTTTCAATTCTCTGACAGTTCCTCTACAAAACCCATATCTTCTTGTGTCTTCTTTTTTTCTTTAGGGTTGTGGAGGTTGTTTTGCATTGGTTTTTGAGGGGAGGGGTTTGTGTATTTTTTTTTTTGAAAACCCTTGAATAATCCTGTGCTTTAAATGTTTATTCTTTTGGATTAAATCGAGGGTTTTTCCTGTTTGTTCTTGATTTTCAAGGGATTAATTTATCTGGGTTGTTTTTGGTTTTATTGGTTAAAGATGGCTTTAGGGTCAGTTTTATTGGAGATTCTGCATAGACCTACAACTGGTCAAGTGTTGAGTGAGCTTTTTATTTTTGCGATTCCTTTGTGGGTTGCTGTTGCTATTGGGGTGCTTGTTGGGTGGGTATGGAAGCCTAAATGGGCTAGCAATTTGAGTAGAGAAATGTTGTTGGATGCTAAACAAGGAGAGGAATTTTCAGCAACATCATTGAGTACCATGATTCCTAGTTTGAATATTTTGAAGTTTCAGTTGCCAAGTTGTGTTTTTCGAGCTGCTGATGATGGTGGGATTCAAACGGACTCTTTCTCTGTGCGACGTACCCTCAATTCTAAATGCAGGTTAGTTGGCTGCTGTTTCAAATTTAATGTCTTTATGCAAGATGCTCTTAGCTATGGATTATGACTAGAATTTGTGGGATTTGATTGAATTGGAAAAAAAAACTAATATGGTTGAATTTAATCGGGCAGTTCATCAAAAATGGAAAAGGAAAAACCAAATCTAGTGATGGAAGATGATTTGGAGCATTTGTGCAAGCTTGTTGAAGTGAAAGATGGAGGTCCTGCTTGGATTCAAATGATGGATCGTTCTACACCGACTATGAACTATCAAGCTTGGCGTAGAGATCCTGAGGTAGGTTTCCTCTTCTCAAATTGGTGTTGATTTGTGTACTATGTGTAATTGGACTTGTTAATGCAGTCTTGGAAATGAAGTTGTAGTTACCGATGCCAGTTCTTTTGCTTTATAATGCTGCTCTTTGGTAGCCATGTGCAACCCTTGTGATTGAAATGGATTATGTTTTAATGGATTTTCTAGACTGGCCCTCCACAATATCGTACCAGAACTGTTTTTGAGGATGCAACTCCTGAAATGGTGAGGGACTTCTTTTGGGATGATGAATTTCGAGACAAGTGGGATGACATGCTTGTACATGCTGAAACTTTGGAGGAGTGCCCTACCAGAGGAACCATGGTGGTCCAGTGGGTGCGCAAGGTGGGAAGAGTGTCCCCTTCATCACTTGTTTCTATGAAATGCTTTGTTTGTGGTGGTTTTTTTACTGAATTTAGTGTTTGGTTTTTTTTGGGTTCAGTTTCCCTTCTTTTGTAGTGACAGAGAATACATCATAGGCCGTCGAATTTGGGAGTCAGGTCGATTGTACTACTGTGTTACAAAGGTATGAGAAAGATTGGACGAATGAGTTGTATATTCTATTTTTCCTTTTATTGTACTTGTAGAGAGACAACTTGATTATATACATCTGCTGAGCAATGTATATCATGAAACAAGGGGATTATGAGTTCCATTTAGGGGAGATCTTATGATGTTGAATTATCAGTCTTATGTAGAATTACTCGGATGTCATATGAATATCAAACTTGATTACCTGGTCTTAGAAGTATGATATTCACGCTACTCTTGGTTTTGAATTTTAAAAGACATGCCTGGAGCAGCAATAGTTGGAAATGAAGGGCAAGTTTCTAGTTTTTACCCTGTGAGTTAATTGCTGAAGGCACCAGTGAACCTCATCCCACTGTAATGGAAGACAAACCTGGTTGTGTCTGCTCAAGTCGTGAGCACAAATTAACTGTCCTCTTGTTGCTAGTCTTACTTTCTGTGTGGGGTATTCATGTTTCCATTGGGATAAAAGTGTAATTAGTATTTGATCATATTAGACAGTTACCTCTCCTAGAAACTTATAGGCATGTCTCTTATGTTCTAGGGAGTTCCATGCTCCTCTGTGCCAAGGCGTAACAAACCAAAGCGTGTTGATCTGTACTATTCAAGCTGGTGCATTCGTGCAGGTAACTTATACTCTCAGTCTTCTAAGTTACACACATTGTGTACATTTCTCTTTATAAGAGCTGCCTAGCATGTTCCTTGTCTGATTGAGATGTCTATCTGTTGGAATGAACTAGTTGAATCAAAGAGAGGGGATGGTGAGCTGACTGCCTGTGAGGTGATGCTGTTCCACCATGAGGACATGGGTATTCCTTGGGAAATTGCCAAGCTTGGAGTTCGGCAAGGTATGTGGGGAGCTGTAAAGAAGTTGGAGCCTGGTTTACGTGCATATCAGAAACATAGAGCATCTGCCGCACCACTTTCACGAAGTGCTTTCATGGCTCAGATCAACACCAAAGTGAGTGCAGACTACCTGAGATCTTTGGAGACCAGCATTAGTGATTCATCAGAGATTGAAATTCGAGAAACATCTGAGAAACCTGTTGGGCATAATGTGCCTAAGTTTTTAGTCATTGGTGGGGCTGTCGCTCTTGCTTGTACTCTTGAGCGGGGGCTCTTAACTAAGGCTCTTATATTTGGAGTGGCTAGAAAGTTTGCAATTAGAAGGAGGTCATGATACCGGATTTTTTTTTCTTCCTTCATTCTGAAGGCACTGGACGAAGTTGACTGCTCATGCAGTGAAGTGAGAAATAGTCCATTGTTGATCTCCATGCCCCTTTTAGAAGGAATAGAGGCTTCCATTTTTTTTCCCCGCAGTTGAGCTAAGCGCAGCTTCGCTTCAGGACAGAAAAGGCGAAAAGTTCTTGTAATTGTTGTATTCACAAAATTTAGCAAATTGATGTCATTAAATGATACAAGCCGCAGAAATAACAGGAGTTCAAGGTTCTTTTCTTGTTCATTTAAAATGCCTTAATTCATTTTTTTGTCTTTTGCTTGATAATTTAGGGCACAAAAGACCCCACTTGGGAAATTGAGAGTGAAATTTGAGCTGAGCTGATAATCCGTTCAAGTAGCCACCTTCTGCTAATAGAACTTGGTTAAAGCAGAAGTTTTGCTAATAACCAGGCCAAAGACGACCTCCTGCATGTCTACTCGTTAACTTTCCAGAGATTATTATAGTTGTTATTGCATGATGGAAGCTGGAGAAGTCTTTCTTCTTGACGGATTGGGATATTTCTCCCCTTCTCCCAGAATTCAACAAATATGGAGGTTCTTGGCAAGTCTTACGAGTGAAACAGTCAAAGGCAGAACAGGAGCCAATTTTCTGAAAAACACTAGTCAACAAAAACCTGCCTCAGCTGCCTTGACATTTTTAGTGCTTGACCAAAATGAGTTCCCACCCATCCGTCTCATTTTTGAAGAAACAGACATTTTGAACAATACCCTTTTGTTTAAAGACAACAGAGTGAATGGCTTTCCTACTTGTTCGAGATTCTCTCATCAGAATTGATTTAAGCCTTGGAGAGAAAAGGGTGGGTTGTGGATGCATATTATATAGCATATAGGCCATTTATAGTCGGATCACCTTTTGATAGTTCAAAGGATTCCTGGGTGAAAAGGAACAGGCAAGAGTTCTGTCATTCTATGGTATCATTCCTCATCAAAGAACCTGTCATGTCTGAACTAGAATTTGGGATGTCAAGCATTCAAAAGGGTCTTCTTCACTGCCATGTTGTTCTTCTTGCCCCATATGATACGATCATTTTCCAATCAGTAGGTGGAGAACTGAACGTTTTGAATTAATGGTAAACAAATATATTCACATTGGGTCAACAATGCTACAATAACTCTGTATGATTAGTTGAGGCAAGAATTGCTCACGCATTTCCTTCCATTCCACGAGTTTGACATTTTCCTTTTGTCCCATAAAAAAAAAAAAAGTTGACATTTCCCAGTTCCTCACGATGCAAACTTTGTACTAAGCATACTTTCCACACGGCGATGGATACCAAATCCAGTTGTGAGAGACAGCAAAAGTCCTCAAATCCAGCCGTATTTGATGATTATTTTAAGCATGTTTATCGACACCCGCAACCACTGGGGCAAGATTGCCTTTTCCCGCGCCTTAATCTCACTTCCATGCAAGGACCTCGTTCTTTACTTTTCAAACTTGACTATGGAGGGCATGTGCAAGAGAATTGCATCTAGGTAGGATTAACTTTGCAAGCACGAAATTATATTTATATAATAGTTATTAAACTCAGCTTTGCTGTACATGTTGATCTAAAAAACTTG
This sequence comes from Populus deltoides, assembly GCA_015852605.2. NCBI lineage: Eukaryota > Viridiplantae > Streptophyta > Magnoliopsida > Malpighiales > Salicaceae > Populus > Populus deltoides. Next base: position 19,300,050 of record CM027580.2, read on the forward strand.
AGATTTAGAATCTGATTTGAGATAAAGACATTAATGGTTAGTTTAATGATTAACTCTTGACTTGGTTGAGATGGCCAAATTCAACCAAGTTAAATTTTTTCAAAAAGAATAAAAAGATATTATTTTATAGAAAATCATTGACCCAACAATTCATGGATTGACAATGCCTACATCTTCTTTCCAAGTTAGAACTCTGACACAACTATAATTCAAATAATGTTAATTTTACCCAGAGATTTTTTGAAAAACACTTTCTTAGAATTTGAACCACTGGTTTTATGGGGATCCATTAATACTTGATGCATGTAAAAAGTAATTTCGAGGAGAGTATTCAGCAAGATTAGTGTTATTTATTACTGTTGTAGTTGAGTTGGATTGTCATTAAAACCCATCTTTATTTCAGATTGAAAACATTGTTCAGAACTTGGAACATGAGATTGTCAAAACAGAAGATCGAGAAGGAGGGGGGCACAATTCTGTAATTCTCAGGCAACAGCTGGGATGAGCGGTTCCTTGGGTAGAAAGCATCCAAAAGCAGCCAAGAGGTGAAGCTAGGCATGAGCTCATTCCTTAATTTTGGATCCCCACATGTAGTACCTTCCATGGGGGCCAATTCCAAAGCCCATAGGATCTAGAAAAGGCTACTTGTAGATTGAAGTGGCCCTCCATTAGCAAATTCCACTAATTGCACTTACAAGCAACGAGGAAAAAGCAAAATTTACTCAATGGAGAGATGGAAGAGGCACGCATGAGGAAGAATTTGCGTACAAAACAAGTTTATTGGACAAACAGTTTTAATTGAATGGAGCATTGAATCCTCCTCCTCTTCTCTACTTTGTATATAGTTGTTGCGCTCAATCAAGATAGAGAGATTTATGAGGTCTCATGGACATATATAATCCATGTAGTAAACTCTCCCGTGGAGGAGGAAACAAATTGTGTCGGTGGTGAAGGCAAAGCTAGAGCTAGCGTTGTTTAAAGCTAACGCAAAAAACAATTATAGGGGCTAACTATTCACCAGACATCTAAAGACTAGAGGCTAACCATGATGGTCTTGATTCTTGTTTATAGCATCATAACTAGCATGGAAGACATGCCAATTTGGCATTTTTTATGCCATGGAGGAATGACTCATTGGGTATAGATGTAAGAATAAAGTATGCTGACTGAAATTTATCCTAGTGATTATCTGTGTAAGATAATTGCTAATTATAGCCTTTGTTGTTTCAAGTTGCTGGCCAGAATCGAACCTTAGCCTAGGATTAAGTTGTTAATCTGAATTTAGAATAACCATCTTGCTAATTGAACTTCATAGACGGGCAGATTAGAGCAGCAGCTATATACAGAGGGGAGGGGATCTTGGCTCTGATAAGAGGAACATGATTGCCATGATTTGAGAGCATCCAAAAAATCATAGCTCACAGTATGCTTAGAGAAATTAATCCACGATTCATCAATTAAGAAAAAATCAAAATTATTTCAGGAAATTGAGATAAGATCATCAAGAAGAACAAAGAGTATATTAGTCATGAAAAAATAGACTGGAAATAGATTTTCTCATTACTATCACAGCCTCAGATAGATCAATCAAAGAATAATTCCTATCATTTTCTTCTCTGTAAATTTCCTACAAATGATCTCAATAGTTAACAATGGTCTCAAAACAGTTGAGCCCATCGAGCTCTAGCGCAAACCTTGTCATCTTCTTCTCTTGTTTCCTAGTTAATGATCTCGAGGAGCTTCCTTGTTGATTCTTGATCAGCTTATCTTCAGCCACCTTACTACTCAAAACCCTCTTGGTATTGCCATCCATGGTTGTAAAAGCAAAAGAAGACTTCACTTTTTGGCTCAAGAATTCATTACACAAAGCATCAAAAGAACTGAACATAGAATTCATGATCTCTTCAACAAAATCTTGATCACCCCAAATTAATCTCAAGAAGTAGTAGAGGATCTTCCGAGAGCTAGAGAGCAAGATTTAGTTGGCAATTTGAGGAGGAGCAATGTCAAGAAAAGCTTATATATAGTGGTAAAGAAAGGAGGGAATCTTAATTGCCTTCGAAAACAAGGAAGGTTGTGCGATTCCTTTTCTCTTCCAAGATGGTTGTTGTTCCTTGTAGGTTTCAATGGCGTGGAATAGTTAATGGCGGCTTCTTGTGGAGCCTACTGGAGATGACCATGAGATGAGACCATGTTCAACGATCAAAAGCCAGCCGCCTGCATGCGTCTTGTCAAACCATGTTTACTTGCTTGGGAATTGGAGATTGCTTGGCTAGTGCTTGGTCTCAATTCACAAATTTTCTTCTGACCTTACTTGAAAAATATCTCAACATGCCTTGCCACTTTCAACGGTCGAGGATTAGTTTGTTTATTATATGATTATTTCTGTTTTTACATTCCCTAACGTCTGGTGTATGTGACATTTTTTATTTTCCATGATAACTTGAAATTTTTTATCTCAAGCTTAAACCCTTCATTCAATTAAAAATACTTTTAGGATCACGGGCACAGGGTATAAAGCACCCTGTATTTCTAGACTAAAGATTTAGAATGGGTTTGGAATTCTTTTTAAATTTTTAAAAAATTAATTTTTTTTAAAATAAAAAAATTTATGTTTTCGAATTGTTTTGATGTATTAATATTAAAAATAATTTAAAAAATTATTTTCATATATTTTTAAATAAAAAATATTTTGAATCACTATTACTATCACAACTACCACAGTTGCATACACGTTTTTATTATGTTACTCGAAAACCAGCCTAAGATATACACTGTGTATTTTTTAAAAAAAATAATTGGTGCATTTTTATCTTTAAATTGATGATGGTAAGATGATCGTTGTGTGATTGTCGGTCCAGATATTCTTTGCTTGGTTTTTGGAAAGGTTAAATGAACCAAGACAAATGGTGGCATAAATCAGCTCATGAGTCGGTGGGAGGCAAGAGTTCTTCAGAGAATTAATTAAGAATATTGACTTCAATTCTGTCTCTGGCTCTCTGCTGTTCCAAGATTAAATTAAACATGTAACTATTTATGTAAATGAAATCAATTTGACTAATTGGTGTAATGAATCTCATGACTATATAATATCATATATCAAGAAAATATAATTTATACGGTCCCATAGAGTGATCAGAAAACTGTTTTTTAGGGGGTGAAATATTCAATTATGATGAGCAATAAGAATTAATTAATTACAGAATGATTATATATTTAATATTGTTCTGGAAAAAAGAAAAAAACTAATATTTTATCCAATCTCTATTTCTCTGTTGTCATCTCTTAAGCATCTTTGGTAAGAATTATTATTTATATCGTTAAGGATTTATACCAACTAAATTTACCAATCACTTTAACAACAATCCGTTGATTTTAGATTTTTTATTATTATTATTATTAATATGGATATTCAGGCCAGTATGTGCATGTCTCGACTAATTTCACGGATCCTGAAGTTAACGACCATATAAATCTCTAGTAGCTTTAAAATTTATGAGACTCAAACTGATAATTTATAAAAAATAAATTTAAAATCTAATCAATTAAATTATGCTTTTATATTAGACCTTCAAGAAATAAATGAATGATGCAATTTCATTTGTATATCAATTGTTTAATTTTAACTTTGAACCTTTATAATTTATTATTTCTTTCCTGCCACTTGCTTTCAAGACCTCGTTGTGTTGGCAGATTTTATTTAGTGATTTACCATAAAAAAGGCTTGGGTTAATGGGTAATTTTTTTTATTTGTTGAGATATTTTTATTTTTTTATGAAAGCCATCTTTGCTTTTGAACTTCCGGTGGCAGCTTCACATCTGTTGCCAATCCAATAGCTTGAAGAAACCTTACAACTTACCAAGTCATGTCAATCTGCCACCATTCCAGGCCATGCTTGGCTGAGTATCAAAAGTAAGTCAAAAATTGACCATCCACGACGGCGTTAGAATCTTCATGATGGATGAAGCTACCGTTTGGGAACGCGATTGCGGCTGTATTTCTAAAAAATTTAAAAATTTTTTTTTTACTAAAATTTCAATATAATTTATACGTTTTGTATTGTTATGATATGCTGATGTCAAAAATAATTTTTAAAAAATAAAAAAGCATCATTGACATGCATTTTAACACGAAAAGTTATTTGAAAAACACTCACAACCACACTACCAAACACGCTCGAAGTATTGTATGCGGTGGTCAATGCGGTGATATGGCTTTGCTCAACTTTTTTTTTATTATTCTTTTTTTCTCCTTGAAAAACACGTTGCTTAATAATATTTTTTTTAATATTATCCTCATATTTTTGTTTAACTTTCTAATTTATTCTTCTTGCTTTTAATTATTTGATTTTTATCTTATTTTTTTATAAAATTTAAATTTGTTTTTGGTTTCACTATTTATTAAAATGTTATTTTTTTCTCTTATTTTTTTATTCAAATTTGATTATTTTTTTAATTAATTTTTTTCTAGTTCCTTTTGTAAAGTATAAAAGTTTTTTTTTCACCCTTAAATCAAACAATGTTTTTTTTTTAACATTTAATTCTTATTCTTTTAAATTGCTCCTTTTTGTTTTAGGGTCGTTTGTCAAATTATTTATTTTTAATTTCATTCTTCAATCCTGAATTAGTTAGGATTTAGTGTCATGATTTAGTCTAGTTGGGTTACATCAAGTTCATGACTCAGATCGCGTGTTTGAAAGGTTAATCTAACCGTTATTTTTCTTTTTTTAAAAAAAAATTTTTTTAGAATTATTGTTTTAAAATTGATTTTTTCTCCAGTTTTGTTGTTTATCATTTCTGTTTTGTTTGGCATTTTGCTTTATAACTTTTCTTGACATGCCTTTTATTGTGTTGTCCAATGCGCACGATCTCAGTCATGCTATTTAGTAAGCTAATCCAAGTTTGTTGGCTTTTTATTCCCATTTTGTTAATTATTATTTTATTCAATCTAAGTCTTTCTAAATTTGGTTTGTTAGTAATTAAAGCTTACATGTTTTTTTGAACAAGTTGCTAGTTTGGCAGGCATATTTAAATTAACTTGGTTTATATTTGTTTTTTATTTTTTTCTATCGTGCTTGATTAGATTGAAATTTATCATAGTTTAATAAATGTTTTTTTCTATCTTGATCACTTTTTTTTTTTCCTGAATTCAATCCAAGTTATTTTTTTTTATCATTTTATTAGTTAAGATAACTTATTCAATCTAGTCGAGTCTATCATCCAAATCATAACTTTTTTTTATTTTTTTTTCAAAACACGCTTACTATCTTTTAACATTCTTTTTTAATGCTATTATTTTACCTGGACCACGAGATTAGTCATGTCTAAAACATATTGAATCATGGGATATGTTTATACACACACATATACATCTGACATAAGCTAATTTAGTAATATTTATAATAAATAATTTTAAATATCATAAAAAGTAATAAAAAATCTAAAAATAAAAATTTTGAAGGCCTCGATAGGGTTCAAATTAAGAATGTTGAATTGGTCAATTTTGTGTATAAAATAATTGATCATAGGCTTTTAAGCCTATTTGTAAGATATCATTCGGCCTAGTGTGAATCAACATTCGGTTTGCAAGCATAGATTAAATTTTGAAAAAATAAAAATAAAAAGAACATGTCCTAACCTTCCCTGGTGAGTAACCTATAATTAATATATGTTGCCATTTGTCTAGTAGATTAATTACAACCCATCAATCTTAATGTGTAATATGTTGAAATTAATGATGTGATAATGACTTCCAATTGAACTCATGCAAATATTTTATCGCGATTATGAACCATTTTCGTGTTTAATATTATATCATGAATCTGGGAATAAATTTTAATAGATATCTCAAAAGAGACTCACATTTCCTCCAAATTATGATTTCAATTTTTTCAAAATTTTCAAAGTCCAAATATTCTGTGAAAAAAAAAAACAGTACACCATGCACGTATATATAATAGTAGAATTATATTATATTCTTAAAAAGAAAAGCTTCTCATAACTCCACATAATTTCATTAATGATATCACGCGCAAACTTCAATTGTTGAAAGCCATCCTTTGCTTTTGAACTTCCGATGGCAGCTTCACATCTGTTGCCAGTCCAATAGCTTGAAGAAACCTTACAACATACCAAGTCATGTCAATCTGCCACCATTCCAGGCCATGCCTGGCTGAGTATTCAAAAGCATGGTGATTATTATGCCAACCTTCTCCGAATGTAAGCAACGCAAGCCACCTTAAACAAGTTTGCAGAACAAAATTATTAGAAATAACCAAATCAGAATGATAAAAGCTAAGAGCAAAAGGTATTACCAATTGTTCCTAGAAAAGTCGCCGGTGTTCCACGCTCGCTTTCCCCGTAAATGAGAAACTGAGTTTACTAGCCAAGTGATGTGCAAAGCCAGTGCGGTTCTCACACCCTGAAATGGTCAGCAGTAAATTAGTTTTGTTGCATAAGCTATACAAAAATTAACCTAATTGACTACTGAGGCCTGAGGAGGGTGATAAGTGTTTAAATTTTCATGTCCATTTCAATGTCTGGTCACCGATCAAATATGAATGAGTAAATCCTGAGTTTATTAGCAGACAATATTGCCCTTTCATTTTACACCATTTTTTTTCGTGCCATTTGCCATTTACTTCCAATCAACTTGAGAAATTCATGTTCCAAGAGGTTGCGTTTGATGAAATTTCCAGTATAAAAAAGACAAATACTAATTTTGGCTATCTCTGCATATTTTCATTAAAAAAAAAAAAAGAGAGGAGGACATGAGAAGTATTCCATACCATTCCCCATACAAGGAAGGGAAATCCTCCCACTGCATATAGCAGAACTCCAAGCGCAATTGGATGTAGAAAGTACGTGTTTTGCATGAACTTGTAAAAGGGTTGCTTCTCTAAATCCCCAACATTGTTTGGCCCTCCACACTACCAAATCATATATTTTTAACAGAATAAGCAGCAATAAAACAATTTAATTTACACTAGGGAATTTGTTCATTTGTGTGCGTGTGAGGAGGATGAACATACAGACCTTTTCAGTAATATAATTATTGTCAAAGAGCCAATTGATGTGACTAAACCAAAACCCTTCGGTAGGGCTATGTGGGTCTCTCTCAGAATCACAAAACTGGTGGTGGTGTCTATGAGTGCTAACCCAAAAAATAGGATCCCTCTGAAACCAACATGAAGCCATTAAAAACTGAAAACACAAAAAATCAAGGAAAGAAAAGGGGAGGGTACACCTACTTGAAGAGCTTGAACCCCACAGTATGCAAAAAAATACTCGAGCCATTTGGGAAGCTTGAAACTCCTATGAGAAAGATTCCTATGGAAAGAAAGAGTGATACCTAGAAGTCCAGTGACAATACCGAGGCTAAGGGCAACCCAAAATGCAGGCCAAGTGAAATAAAAAGGTGCAAACAAAGATAGAAAATGCACTGACGAAACTATAGCAGCATTGGCTATATCTGATGAATTCCATTTCCTGCCCCAAAATACCTGCCTTCTTCTCCTCACCACCACATCTGACAGAAAGATTTTCCCGAGGTTCCTAGGCTCGGCCTCTGATAGAGGTGCATTATCAGCATCAGCCACTACTTGTAGTGCTTTTTTTGTTCTGCTATAATTCTTATTTGAAGCATCCAAAAGACTAGATAATTTTTCTTTTTTGCATTTGTTGGTTGTTAGTGGTAGGAACTTGGGGTTATAGTGACCATAATTTAGGAGTATAGCAGGTGGAGAACCCAGTTTCTTAGCATGGGTAAAAGGAAGAAAAAGGCAAGGTTTGGATGTGGTCAATGGAGATGTCATCAAAGCCATTGAGACTTAAAAGAGGATGTGTTTTGATAGAATTGATTATTTTGAGGGGGTTTATATATTGCTAGTTTGTTTTTGTGTCAAAAGTTTTTAAGAAAATTAATTTATTTTTTTTTACTTTAAATTATTTTTTCTATATTTTTATATATATACTAATATCAAAAATAAATCTTAAAAAATAAAAAATATATTATTTTAATATATATCTAAAAAAACACATTTTAATAAACAATCAATATAAATTCCACAGATGCTAAAAAGGTGAATCACATCCAAATGGCATGCAGCGCAATATAATAGGGGCGTCAATGCAACACTTTAAATCTCAACTAGGCTCCACCAAAATAATTGTAAAGATTGAAATTTAAGCCTTTAGAGAAGAAAACTAGTATTAATAAAGAAATGATGCATGGGGGTGAGGATGATAAATGAGAAATGCATTTGGTCGTGATGGTGGGTATTTGGAGCAAATATAAATCTAATAACATGATGATTTTAAAATGTTATGCTATATACTTATGCCCTGTTTGTTTTTGCATTTCAAAAATATTTTTGAAAAAATGTGAAACTTTTATTATTTTTTTCTTTACTTTAAATTAATATTTTTTTTGGTGTTTTTAGATCATTTTAATGTGCTGATTTTAAAAATATTATTTTGATACGTTTTTAAGTAAAAAAACATTTTAAAAAGCAACAGCAACCACACTTCCAAACAAGCTCTTAGAAAATAGTGTGATGACTTGTTTTTTTTTTTTTTTTAAAGAAGCTGATAGGATTAAACAAGGCATAATTGTGTTATGCAATCACATTACATAGAATAGAAATTCGCTGAACTAACTAGCTAAATATAGAAACATAATCTTCAGATCAGTTAAGATCTTTCCACTATCTGTTCCCTGCATAGTAACCAAAACATTGCCCCAAAATACCACAAGCTGTAGAGGATAAACATAGTACAGACAGATTATCTAAGGGGTCATAGCTAAGCAACAAAATCAGATATTCTATGCACTCCTTGTTTAGCAAGGTGATCTGCCATGTGATTACTTTCCCGGTAAGAATGAGTGTAGGTGATTGAATCAAAACATGAAGCTAACCTCTGAGCTGAAGAGAAGAGTTTATGATGAATCCAAGGCCTATTATGAGGATTATTCATCTAGCTAATGACATTGGCAGAATCAGATTCAATAATAATATGTTTATGATATAGGAAGCAATTAGAGGCTAATAATTCGATAGCTTTGACTATCGCTCTCAGCTCAGCTACATTAGAGTCTAAGATCCCAATCGACAAAGAAAAATACCTAAAAGTATTCCATGGTGATTCTGCAAAACACCACTTATTCTCGAGGGGCCAGGTTTTCCGATAGAGGATCCGTCAACATTCCATTTGAATCTATTAGTCATAGGGGGAGACCACATAACACCAGTCCTCAAAGTTTGAGAATTAGTCCATCGAATCAGACCTTCAACGGATCTTAGCAAATCTGAAGAGGAGTAGGGAAAATCATGTTCTATAGCCTTTAACCATAAACAAAGCCAAGTAACAATAAAGAAGAATAGAGTATCATAGTTTGGGATCTTCTGCTTAAATATCACATCATTGCGAAGAAGCCACATAGACCATGCCATAGAGAAGAACAACATCACCCATGCTTTTTTTTTTTAAATTTGCCATAAACCAAAGAGTCCCACTGAGAGAAGAGATTTGCCAAGTTCCTTGGACAACGCCAAGCTAAGCCCCACCAGTTGATGATTTTGGATCAAATGAGCCAGTGCTTGTAGCAATGGATAAAAAGGTGGTCGACCATTTCTTCCTCAACTAGGCGAGATAGGACGGTTCTGCCTAAGGTATCCAAGATGCCTCTTTTAACTCACATGCTACGGGTGTTGATTTTGTTGATGATAGCCATCCAACAAAAAACCTCTACTTTAGAGGGGGACAAGACCTCTCCAAATCCTCCTAAAGGAGAAGATAGTATTCAATGGAGGACTGGGATTTACAAGCCCATATAGAGATTTAACCAAGAATCTACCTGTGTTATTGGCTTTCCAGACAAGCCTATCCTCTGTTTCTTTGTTCAATTGCACCCTTGACAGAATAGCATACATTTTAGCAAGAAGTCCAGCATTTCTGCCTCTCAAAACTCTGTTCTAGGAGAAAACCCAGCACCATGCATGACCGTCCCACATTCCCATCTTGTCTAGGCTGGCTTCTTTATCGTTGGATAACTGAAATAGTGTAGGAAACTTCTCTGCCAAGTTGTCATTGTCTGTCCAGTTATCAAGCCAAAACTTAATCCTTTTCCCATTGCCAACCAGCAGCGTGATGACTTGTTGTAATAGAACTTTTCACTGAGTATTAATTGTTATAGATCGTGTAATGCTTATTCCATGGGATTATTGTTGTATTTCACAAGTTCTTCACACGCACCTCTTCAGCCTGACCATCCTTTTTCATTACTTATTATAGATAGGTAGGTAATGAAGTATCTTTTGTATCTAATTATTAGTAATGTTGTAATTAAGTTAATCTTAGTTTCTAGAAAGAATGGTTGGTGAAGTAATTTATGAATGAATGACTGTTGAATGTTAAACAATAGAAACAAATGTTTGTTTAGAAACACAAATAAACTTAGTTTATAAATAAAGTGTTTTTTAAATTAATTTTTATTTAAAAATATATTAAATTGATGAATTTTTCCTTGTTATTTATAATTTTGATGTGCTAATATTAAATATATATATATATATATATATAATTTTGATGTATTTTATATTGAAAAACATCATGCACTACATTACTAAAAACACTATATTTTATATGTTATGGAGGACTGATTTCAACTGGGAAGAAAAAAGGAGATGATGTGCTTCATTTTTCATATTTTGTTGCTTCTTTCAAACTAATGAGAGTGAGATGGGTGTAGGAGAGATGTAGCAAGTGATTTAGCAACTAAGTGAGTTCTTAAGTGAGAGAGAAAGGGGTTAGTGTGAGAAGGAGTGATTTTAAAAAAGAAAGGAGTAATTTTGGAGAAATTAGTTTGCAAGCTTGGCAAATTGTTGTGGTAAAGTATTATTCTTGATTTAATTTCATTACTTTTGTAAAATCTTGCTAAGAGTTGAAAATCCTTAATTTTAGGAAAGTTTGGGTGATTTTGGAATAGTACTGGGAGTGAAGATTTTTTTTTTATTGATGGGTTGTGTTATGAAATGTGTTGTAGAATAAAAAAATATTATATTGATGTATTGACTTATCGTGTGTACATTGAAACACCAGCAACCCACCTCACTATTTTTTTTTGCTACATCGTCTCCTTCAACCTTGCATAAGCCACCACTCTCCCTATAGATTTGATGTAAATCTGAATTAAATATTGGTCAATGAGGACGCCAACTTGCCTTTCAGTTTCCTATGCTTTCAATAAAAAGTTGTGGTTAATGCCCTTTTTTGTTGTGCTTTCCCTAAAGACAAAATGACCGCAAGCTTATAAAATAAATATATTTGACAGTGTTATAATTGTAAACCAACTCTAGATAAGTAATAAAAACTAAAGGTATAATGGAGCTAATATTTCATGACGGAAAAAAAAGTTGTGTTAGTGATCAAAAATTAAGAGACTGAACAAAATGATTTGTAGCAATCCACAATGTTTTGTAAGGAAAGATACAGTGCTTTGGCCACATGATTTAACTTTTTTGTTAATAAAAAGCAAAAAAAATTACAAAGTTAAATTCTCTACCAATTTAATATTAAAAAAAAACCAACAAAGATAATTTTGGAAGGAAAAAAAAACCCATGAGAAAAAATGTTGTGAGGAAAATTACAGTATTTTCTCCAATAAAATCGACAAAGATAATTTTAAAAAAAAAATCTTAAAAAAAACCATTTATAGAAATACTATAGCAATTCAGTGTTTTGTGAGAAAAGCTACAACGCTTTCCCCATATGATTTAGCTTTATTGTAATTATAATTCTTAACCAACTCAATATTCAAAAAACAAATCGACAAAGATAATTTTCGAAAAAAATCATAAGGGAAAACACTGCAACAATTCACAGTGTTTTAAAGAAAAAAATACAAAGCTAAATTCTCAATAAGCTCAATATTAAAAAAATAAAATCGACATAGACAATTTTAGAAAAAAAATAACACAAAAAAACACACAAAAAACATGAAAAAAAAACTATGTTGGAAACACTGTAGCAATTCACAGTGTTTTGAAATGAAAGCTATAGTACTTACCCACATAATTTAACCTTATTTGTAATGACTTGTAATTGTAATTCTAAATCAACTAAATATTAAATTAATAAAATTGACAAAGGTAATTTTGAAAAAATCATAAGAAAAAAAATCATGTTGAGAGACACTCTAGCAATCCACAGTGTTTTGTGAGAAAAGCTACAATGCTTTCCTCACATGATTAAGCTTTATTACAAAGTTAAATTCTAACCAGCTTAATATTAAAAAAATAAAATTGACAAAGATAATTTTAGGAAAAAATATTACAAAAAAAAACACAAAAGAAACTGAAAAAAAACCATGTGGAAAAAAAAACTATGGCAATTCACAGTAATTTGCGAGAAAAGTTACAGTGCTTTTTTCATATATTGTAATTGTAATTTTTAACCAACTCAATATTAAAAAATAAAATCAAAAAAGATAATTTCAGAGAAAATCATCAAAAAAAACAAAAAAAAACCCTTGTGAAGAAACACTGTAACAATCAACAATGTTTTTAAAAAAATTACAAAACTAAATTCGCAATCAGCTCAATATTAAAAAAATAAAATCAACAAATAAAATTTTAAAAAATAAAAAAAATAAAATAGAAAAACCATGTGGGAAAACACCATAGCAATCCACAATATTTAAAAAAAATTATAAAATAAGTTTTTTAACCAGCTCAATATTAAAAAAGTAAAGTCGACAAAGATAATTTTAGAAAAAAATAAACCAAAAAAAGGGGGAAAGTTGGGGGGGGGGGGAAAAAAGAAATTTAGAAAAAAATAAATGAAAAAAAATAAAAAGAAAAAGGAAAGGGGAAAGTTGGAAAAAAAATAAAAACAAAAAAAAAATAAAAACAAAAAAAAATACATTATAAATTACTATTGTAATTCACGGTGAACAGTAAATTTTTCAACTTATTACTTAATGTGGTGGCAAGTTCTAGCTCGTAGGTGAGGGGTAGAAGTTTTGTGTTAATAGGGCCATTTGGTTTATGCAGAAAAAATGGTTTTTAATGTTGTGTTGTTGGTACTTGCTTGGTCCTGATGTATCAACTATGTTTGGAAGGCATGGAATAATTAAATTCATAGGGCTTGGTACTCGTGTACCAAGTTAAGAAATATCAATTGCAAGATTTTTTGTGTCAAGAACAACCAATAAGTCAAAAAGAATAATTCAATTATGTATATTTATCTTTATGCAATGTGATTGAACGTGTCATCGGAGTTTGGAAACAAATATAAAAAAATTTACAGATTAATTGAACTTGTTGAGTGACGGAATTACAAATAATTTAATGAAACATTACAAATATTCTTATAAAATATATTTTATTTCATTATATAGTAATAATTAAATTTATAATATTTTAATTAAAAACTATATATATATATATATAATATTACTCATTTTATTATCAAACCGATTTAAAAAATATTTTTAATTAAATATATTAAATTACTTTTTTAATTAATTCCAATCTTAATTATAATTTTAACCAAATATATATTTTACCAAATCTATCTAAACTAAACATACCATACTTTTTATAAAATAATTTTTTAAAACCAAACATAAAATATTTCTAGTTGCGGAAACCTCCACCGTAATATAAAATGCCTAAAGCAGTGAAAACGGAGGTCACAAAGACCACAATTTCCACCACCGGTAGTGGTCGAGATCTGGTGAGAACACCTCGTCGGATCTCGCCCGTCAAAAGCTTAAAAATCTCTTCTTAAATCAAATCCCGTAAATTAATAGAAAAAACCCATAAAGAAAACATGAAGGGTTCGCGCGCTCTCGTTGCCTCTGTTCTTACTGCCTCATCTTCTTCCCCTATGGTTTCTGAGGTATTTTTGTTTTTTTGGTCGTAAGAAATATAATGGTCGTGGAGTAATGATGTGGTGATAGTTCTGTTAGGTGGTGTTGCAGGGGTGGTGTAATTAGTTGTCGTTATGTAGGGTTTCAATGAGGTGATAGCTGCAGCAGTGATTAGTTGTACTTAGGTGATAGTTGCAGCAGTGATTAGTTGTCCTTAGGTTGTCCTTAGGTGATAGTTGCAGCAGTGATGGTGGTGGTGAAGGATGATTGGTTAAAGAAAAAAAAACGGTAAGAGGATTCTGCAATCAAAATTCAAAGGGCTTGTGTTTGAAGGCCGAAAGGTTGCAATGATGGTGATAGTTGCAGGGTTGGTGTAATTAGTTGTTGTCGTTAGGTGGTTGCGGCATTGATGGTGGTGGTTCCGGCATTGATGATGATAGGGATGGTGGTGACGAAGGATGATGGGCTAAAGAAAAGAAAAATGGTAATGGGGTTCTGCAATCAAAGGGCTTGAATGTGAAGGCCTCAAGTTTTGTTTTATCTCTATTCTCTACAACCGCGCAAATGGAATCAATCCCTTCAACAGTCCTGTTCAGGGCACAAATCTTGATGAATGCATTTGGTTTTAGGTGGTAGCTGAAAATTGTGGTGGTAGTTGATTTGGCGATTATTGGAGCAAGTGAGACGCATCCAACCCAATTTCTGATTTCATGCTTTCTGACGCATCCAGCCCAAAGTTCAGAAAACATACACGTTGGGGACAAGGTGTCGTTTGTCCTTATAAGTAGTGTACAGCTATATATATATATATATATATCAAATTTTTTCTAACTTAATTTTGTTTTTAAAAATGATGGAGATGTTTTTAAATGGGTAGCAAAAACTTGAGATCTAGGTGAGTGACTTGTCGAGATAAATGCTTGATTATATTATGAAAAATATTTTTTAAATATTATTAAAATATTTTAATGATATTATTTAATAACAAAGTAAAAATTCAATCAGATTAAAATAATCTTTTAAATAGAAAAGTGAATAAGTTAAATGTTGAAGGAAAAAATAAAAAAAAATTAATTTTAATAAAAGACTAAAAACACTTTTTTTTTAATAGAAATTGAATAAAAATAGAGATCAACTCTCAAGGAAATTAAATGATAAAAGATGAAACTAAAACAAAATCAACTTGAGTTAATTTGACTAACCAACTACCTAGAATATAAGATTATAATAATCTCATTAAAAAAAAGTGGCAAAAATCACAAAGTTGAAAGCCCAATAACCAAATATCAAATAATGAAGTTGAAGAAAAAATAATTTTATTTAAAAAAAACCTAAAAAATCAAAGTCAAATCAAATTAATCTTCAAACTCTGTGACCTGAGTCATGAGATCGAGATTACCATATAGAAGACAAACATAAAAAAATCATGAAGCAAAATTCTTAATTATCCAAAATTAAAAAAAAAAAAAACAAAATAAGTAGCAATCAAAATAATAATAACCAAATACGGTATAAAAACTAAATGAAAGAAAGTAATGAGGGACTAAATTGAAAATAAAATAAATCAAGAAAACAAAAAAAAAATAGCAATCAAAAGAATAAAGACTAAATTAGATACAAAAATTAAATGAAAGAAAATGTTGAGGGACAATTTAAAATAAAATTTACTTCAAAAATTTAAAAGCAAAACAAATAGCAATAAAAAAATAATGATTAAAATTGATACAAATACAAATTGACATGACAAATTTAACTTTTGGAAGGGCTACCGTGAAATCTGAGGTGAGGAGAGAAAAAAGAGGAAAGGAAAAAATATATATCTATTGGTGCCTAACCACTACGTTGCCATGTACACATAATGACTACCAGGAAAAGAACAACACAACACTTTCAATGCTATTATGGAAGATGGTGTTTGACAGCTGGAAGGCACCGCATTCATCTCCCAAAAAATATGAGTGCCTCTCATTTATCGGTTCATGCATGTCATGTGTCAACAATTTTTATTTTTTTAATTATATTTATATTTATCAATGGATTGAATTGCCCTTCAATCAAATTGATTATAACTAAAAAACAATCATGAAATACAAAAAAGTCACTCGACGTCAGTTTTAAATTTTTACTTTAAAGTGAAATGTAGTTATTTTACTGTGCAATCAAAGCATTAAAAGACCAAAAATCCCTTGGATCCTAGTTTTAATTTAATTTAATTTTTTTGATTTTAAGAGTATTTAAGTTATTTAATTGTGCATATAAAATGTTAAAAGACCGATTTGTCTCAAATTAATATGATAGTGACAAATAGATCCTATAACAAAAATTGGGTTGCCATCAATAATTACTTCAGTGGTTTTTGTTTTAAAATGGAAAAAAAATATCATTTTACTGTTTCAATTTATATTAATATGTGTTTAGGTGTACAATAAAAAACTAAAATCTTTTATTTTTTTATAATTATAATATGTATCATTACAATGATGTGATCAAAGCAATTGAAGTACATTATCTTCTAGAAAAATACATAAAGAATATTGACTATTGTTATAAAACTTGGCTAAATGTATCAATTATGTGGGATCTTGTCGAACTTGAATTTTATATCAAATTAGGTTTGGAGTTCACTTGGTGAAATTTAATTTTGGTTTGAATTTTATATCAAGCCATGGATTGGGCTAGGTTTTGTAGAAATGAAAGAAAGTCTATCAATTGTTTATGGCAAGGGCATAAATTACGTATGATCCAATATAGAAACACATACAAGACAGAGATCCATATACGTGGGAACAAAGGCTAGGCTAAGGGAGCTTGAACTCATATGATTTTCATTATTTCAGGCTCATTCTGCGGTCCTGCAATAATAACCATGCCATGATATCGAAAGGTAAACAATTCCAAGCTCAGATTTTCTTTTTAAAATCACCATTACGTTTACAATTAAATGGCAATTTATTTAAGAAAGGATAAATGAGAAATGAGAAAGGAAATTCTTAATAATGTCATTCTTAATTTGTGTATTCTAAAATGGATTCAACTCTATAAAATTATTTAATGTTGTGATATGATATTTTCTGATTTTTATCTAATAACAATGAAAAAACTATTTAGTTAGTCAAATAATTTATATTTTTTTTCTAGGCCTCGTATATAATTAATTTTTAAATTTTAGTTTATAACTTACTTTTTATTTATTAAAATATTTTTTTTATTTATTTTACACAATTGTGAAGCATACATAATAAAGATGAAGCAATATAATTATAATCCCTTTAAAGTGAGATAAGAGATCAAAACGTAAAAGCCAGAGAAATGTGTGGCTAATTTAAAAGAAAACATTTAATTGCATAGAAAAAACAATTTATTTTGTATGGCTAATTATCCATGTATGGTGCCTAACAAAAATTAATTATTAAATATTTAAATTATGAAAATTTATAACAAATTAAGTATACAACAAACTAAGAAATACATAGAATTGAACTTAACATTTTTGTTGTAACTTAAATTTAAAAGTTTAAAACCAAATAACGAGTTAAGAAAAATCAGACCAAGAAGAAAAGTATTATATTAATAATATAACGCAAAAATAATTTAATGGAATATTTTACTTCTCCTAGTTTGTGGTAAAATAAGGTAGTGTTTATTTTTTTAGTGGCACGTATTTAAAAAAAATTCAAATATTTTTTGATATTTTTAAATTGTTTTGATATGCTAATATAAAAAATTAATTTAAAAAAATATTATTTTTATCGTGACATGCACGACGTCAGATGACAGGTTGAATCAGGAAGGTTTTGGATGTGTTGGGATAAATCATAAAAATATGCTTTGAAGAGTTCAAGAGTCATTACTTAATATTATGGTCACTAAAACACCTAATGTTCTGCGATAATTTGAGTGGAGGGACTAGTTGTGCATGAGAAAAACACATCACCCCTAGTGTACTTTACCTTTGATAACCGTGTTATTGATTGATTGTTTTTTTTAAGATCATGTTTTTATTCATTGATTTATCTAAAATTCAAGAAAAGTCTTTTTAAGTAAAGAAATTCTTATCTTATTAAGCTAAAACCTAACATTTCTAAAGTCCAAAAGAAATGGGTTAAATACATATCCCAAACTTAAATAAAATGATTTTTGTGGTGCTTTTTTTAAAAAAAATTTGGTCAAATCTTAATGGATAATCACAAACTTGTTGTGATACTCATTAATTGATCTTTTTCGTATTTCTTCAAGTATGATAGAATACAATTTTTATTTTTTTTATAAAATATGGATGAAAATTATAGAATTTGATACTTTGATTTTATTTAATTTAGTTCTTGGAAAAGTCTGTTACAACTCCTAATGTTATGTGTCTTTTGCAGAAAGGTTCTTAGTTTTGAGTTCTTTCAATTTTGGTTCTTAATTGATCTCTAAACTTTGATTTTCTTGCAATTTCACCCCTGATTTTATCCAATGAACTTTGTCATAACCCAATTTTTTACCTTTATATTTTATTTATTGAAAAAATGGAAAAACAAAATGATGAAAAACAAGTAAAAATAAAATAAATGAAGAATGAATTAAAATTTGGGTTAAGGGTAACATGATTGGAAGTTTTTGGGATTAATTAAACTTTGAAATTAATTTAATTAATCAAATCAAGGGTTTAATTGGAGAATTGATAAGTTTTGAGACTTTATTGAGCTTGAAATTAATTTAATTAATCAAATCAAGGGTTTAATTGGAGAATAAATAAGTTTTGAGACTTTATTGAGCTTGAAATTAATTTAATTAATCAAATCAAGGGTTTAATTGGAGAATAAATAAGTTTTGAGACTTAATTGAGTTTGGAATTAATTGAATTAATGAAATCAGGGACTTAATTGAAGAATTACCAACGTTTGGGGATAATTGGGGTCCAAATTGCAAACATTAAAATCCAAGGACCAGCTTGAAAATGACGCGGAAATGCAAGGATCCAATTACATTTTAACTGGTGGTTTGATTGCAAAATTATAATAATTACAAGGACCAAACTGCGCAGCTTTGAGAACCAGGAAACGAGGTCGTTTTGCAACGACTGTTCACCGTCTCTTTACTCTGCAACGGCTCTGCCATTAAAGGCAGAGACGTTTCGTCCGTTGGCAGCCAACGCGGACGTTTTCTTCATTGAAGGCATCGGTTATGGAGCATTTAGGAGGCCAGCCGTTACCACTACCGAGGCTGCCGCTGGCTCTATAAAGGCTGAGGAAAGGCGACCTCGCGAGGGGGAACGGAGAAAAACACCGAGGAAGACAGAGGAACAGAACGAGGGAAGATTTTGATCCATCAACCAGCAGCACCTCGTGCTTTTACCACCATCGTCTTCGTCTTGAACGGAGAAGACACGAAAAAACCAGGGGAGCAACACAAAATAGCCAGGGGACTGGAGGAAGGAAACAAGGAGGTGGAGGGACCGAGAACAGGGGAAAAAGGCAAGCAGAACCCAGAGAAAACAACAGAAAACAGAGGGGGGGAAACGGGGAAGGAAGCCACACACAGAGCAAACACCCAGACCCAAATTCAAAAGGAGAAGCTAGCACCGTCCTTTTCTCCATCACAAGGATTGAGGAACCAGGGGAAACGGAGGAGTGAAGAGAAAGAGAGAGCAGACTTTCATTCCCTTGTTTCTTCTCAAAGAAACAGAGGAGGCCACGGAGAAAAGGGAGAGCAGAGAGAACACGAAAAACTGGAGAAGGAAACATGACAGAAACGGAGAGGAGCACCGGCTAGCCAACGCACGACCATCAGCCTTGTCTCCGGGTTGCACCGCCCCCTGACCAGACGGACGAACCGAAACAGAAAAGAAGAAGAAACCCAGGCAAGGAGGAAGGAAAAAAAAACAACAAACACACAGACGAAGAAGGAAATAAAGAAAGCAAGAACCAGAGGAGTAGACGAAAAGCAGAAACAGAGAGGAGATAACACTGGCCAGTCATCATCTTCGCCTCCGGCAGCACCCCCCTCCTGCATTATAATTCACGCTACAGTAGCAACTAAATTATAATTCACTTGCTACTGTAGCAAGTGAATTATAATTAATTCACTACCCAACCGGGTCACTGGCTTCGACCAGTGACCAGACCGGGGATGTTGGGTCTACCTAGCCATGTAGGCTGGATCAGACCCAGCCCCCCAAAAGAAAAACAAAATAAATAAATAAATAATAAAAAAACAAAAAAACAGAAAATATAGAAATAAAAATTTTGCATGTCTTAGGAAAAATATATTTTTGTCAATTTATTCACTTATATCAGGATCAGGAATTGGAAAAAATAGATACTGATTTTTTTTTAGCTACGAATTTTTACCAATACCAAAGTTGGAATTATTCGGGGTGGAATTTTTACCAACGCCAGAATTGGAATTATTTGAGATCAAATATTCACTGGCGCCAGAGTCAGGAATATTATAAACAAATCATCATAGCATAAGCGAATAAATATTTAGCAATTTAAGACAAAATCAGCAATGCAGTCTACTTCAGACAGAACGTTTAAGGGGTGATAATATCTTCCATTTTACGTAACCAGTCCCGTACCATAAAATCTCTGTTGACCAGTTAGGGTTTCTAGTGACCATAATACTAGGTGACGACTCCTTAAACAAGGCTTTTTTTTTTTAAAAAAAAAGAACAAGATACCAGAAATCTGTTCTTTTTCCATAAATCAAGAGATTTTTTTTAGAGCCGCCGCGATGTCGGGTGCGACAAACTTTGTAAAAATTAAATATAGTCCTCTAAACTTTCAATATTCTCAATTAAGTTAACCTTGAATTTTCATTGTCCAATTAAGTTCTTGCAAACTAGGCTTCCAGACTTAATTTCTCACCAATTAAGCTTTTAATAAAATTAATTTGATCAATTAAAAATCTAATTAAGTTCTTACACTTAATTAATTCTTTTAATTTCAGCCTAAGTTAATTTTCAAACTTAATTAAATCTTTAATTAGACTCATGATTAAATCAAATCAGTCTATTAAATATCTAATTAAATTCTCAGACTTAATTTTTATATAAATTCGTTCAATATTCACATTAAGTTAACTTTGAATTTGCATTTAGATCCTTCAAAGGTTCAATTGAGTTTTCAATATTGTCAAAGATCCAGTTTGGTCTGTCTATCCCTCATTTATGCATGTAGATCTCTCTTCAACTTGTTCTTGTCATCTAAGTCGCTTCCTTCCTGTATATTTTTTTATTTTTCAACCTTTTTTTTGGTATAAAAGAAAACAATAATTTTAGAGAAACTCGAAATTAAGTTATGATAATTTTAATATATTTCCAAGATAAAAATATTTTAAATTAAAAACAACTGTTATTATAATATCAAACGCTACTAAGGCAAAAGAGCAAACTTTGTTGAAGAGATCAAAAGAGTACAATATCAAACTTTGTTGAAGAAAAGTATTATATTAATGATCTCTTCAACAAAATCTTGATCACCAGCTCTCAAGACAATGTTTTTTTATTTTTTTGAGCCACCTTCCCTTAGCAAACCATTTTTGTATATTTACCATAATTTCTCACGTGTAAAGCAAACTTCTAGGATCACGGGCCACAGGGTATTTTTAGACTGCAAGGTTAGTCTGTTACTCGAAAACCAGCCTGTGATACCCTGTGTTTTTTTTTAAAAAAAAAAAATTATGGGTGCATTTTTCCTTATAAAAAAATTGATGATGGGAAGATGATTGTCGGTCCAGATAATCTTTGCTTGGTTTTTGGAAAGGTTAAATGAACCAAGACAAATGGTGGTATAAATCAGCTCATGAGTTGGTGGGAGGCAAGAGTTCAATTCTGTCTCTGGCTCCCTGCTGTTCCAAGACAACAAAGAATATTAAATTAAACATGTAACTATTTATGTAAATGAAATCAATTTGACTAATTGGTGTAATGAATCTCATGACTATATAATATCATATATCAAGAAAATAAAATTTATACGGTCCCATAGAGTGATCAGAAAACTGTTTTTTAGGGGTTGAAATATTCAATTATGATGAGCAATAAGAATTATTTAATTACAGAATGATTATATATTTAATATTGTTCTGGAAGAAAGAAAAAAACTAATATTTTATCCAATCTCTATTTCTCTGTTGTCATCTCTTAAGCATCTTAGGTAAGAATTATTATTTATATCGTTAAGGATTTATACCAACTAAATTTACCAATCACTTTAACAACAATCCATTGATTTTAGATTTTTTATTATTATTATTATTATTAATATGGATGTCCGGGCGGTATGTGCATGTCTCGACTAATTTCACGGATCCTGAAGTTAACGACCATATAAGTCTCTAGTAGCTTTAAAATTTATGAGACTTAAACTGATAATCTATAAAAAATAAATTTAAAATCTAATCAATTAAATTATGCTTTTATATTAGACCTTCAAAGAATAAATGAATGATGCAATTTCATTTGTATATCAATTGTTTAATTTTAACTTTGAACCTTTATAATTTATTATTTCTTTCCTGCCACTTGCTTTCAAGACCTCGTTGTGTTGGCAGATTTTATTTAGTGATTTACCATAAAAAAGGCTTGGGTTAATGGGTAATTTTTTTTATTTGTTGAGATATTTTTATTTTTTTATGAAAGCCATCTTTGCTTTTGAACTTCCGGTGGCAGCTTCACATCTGTTGCCAATCCAATAGCTTGAAGAAACCTTACAACTTACCAAGTCATGTCAATCTGCCACCATTCCAGGCCATGCTTGGCTGAGTATCAAAAGTATGTCAAAAATTGACCATCCACGACGGCGTTAGAATCTTCATGATGGATGAAGTGTTGTGTGCGGTGGTCAATGCGGTGATATGGCTTTGCTCAACTTTTTTTTTATTATTATTTTTTTTCCTTGAAAAACACGTTGCTTAATAATATTTTTTTTAATATTATCCTCTTATTTTTGTTTAACTTTCTAATTTATTCTTCTTGCTTTTAATTATTTGATTTTTATCTTATTTTTTTTATTAAATTTAAATTTGTTTTTGGTTTCACTATTTATTAAAATTTTATTTTTTCTCTTATTTTTTTATTCAAATTTGATTATTTTTTTAATTAATTTTTTTCTAGTTCCTTTTGTAAAGTGTAAAAGTTTTTTTTTCACCCTTAAATCAAACAATGTTTTTTTTTAATATTTGATTTTTATTCTTTTAAATTGCTCCCTTTTGTTTTAGGGTCGTTTGTCAAATTTTTTTTTTTTAATTTCATTCTTCAATCCTGAATTAATTAGGATTGAGTGTCATGATTTAGTCTAGTTGGGTTACATCGAGTTCATGACTCAGATCGCGTGTTTGAAAGGTTAACCTAACCGTTATTTTTCTTTTTTAAAAAATTTTTTTTTTAGATTTGTTGTTTTAAAATTGATTTTTTCTCCAGTTTTGTTGTTTATCATTTCTGTTTTGTTTGGCATTTTGCTTTATAACTTTTCTTGACATGCCTTTTATTGTGTTGTCCAATGCGCACGATCTGAGTCATGCGATTTAGTAAGCTAATCCAAGTTTGTTGGCTTTTTATTCCCATTTTGTTAATTATTATTTTATTCAATCTAAGTCTTTCTAAATTTGGTTTGTTAGTAATTAGAGCTTACATGGTTTTTGAACAAGTTGCTAGTTTGGCAGGCATATTTGAATTAACTTGGTTCATATTTGTTTTTTATTTTTTTCTATGTGCTTGATTAGATTGAAATTTATTATAGTTTAATAAAAGCTTTTTCTCTATCTTAATCACTTTTTTTTTCCTGAATTCAATCCAAGTTATTTTTTTTGTCATTAAGATAACTTATTCAATTTAGCCGAGTCTATCATCCAAATCGTAACTTTTTCTTATTTTTTTTTCAAAACATGCTTACTATCTTTTAACATTCTTTTTTAATGCTATTTTTTTACCCGAACCACGAGATTAGTCATGTCTAAAACATATTGAATCATGGGATATGTTTATACACACACATATACATCTGACATAAGCTAATTTAGTAATATTTATAATAAATAATTTTAAATTTCAGAAAAAATAATAAAAAATCTAAAAATAAAAATTTTGAAGGCCTCGATAGGGTTCAAATTAAGAATGTTGAATTGGTCAATTTTGTGTATAAAATAATTGATCATAGGCTTTTAAGCCTATTTGTAAGATATCATTCGGCCTAGTGAATCAACATTCGGTTTGCAAGCATAGATTAAATTTTGAAAAAATAAAAATAAAAAGAACATGTCCTAACCTTCCCTGGTGAGTAACCTATAATTAATATATGTTGCCATTTGTCTAGTAGATTAATTACAACCCATCAATCTTAATGTGTAATATGTTGAAATTAATGATGTGATAATGACTTCCAATTGAACTCATGCAAATATTTTATCGCGATTATGAACCATTTTCGTGTTTAATATTATATCATGAATCTGGGAATAAATTTTAATAGATATCTCAAAAGAGACTCACATTTCCTCCAAATTATGATTTAATTTTTTTCAAAATTTTCGAAGTCCAAATATTCTGTAAAAAAAAAAACAGTACAGCATGCACGTATATATAATAGTAGAATTATATTATATTCTTAAAAAGAAAAGCTTCTCATAACTCCACATAATTTCATTAATGATATCACGCGCAAACTTCAATTGTTGAAAGCCATCCTTTGCTTTTGAACTTCCGATGGCAGCTTCACATCTGTTGCCAATCCAATAGCTTGAAGAAACCTTACAACATACCAAGTCATGTCAATCTGCCACCATTCCAGGCCATGTCTGGCTGAGTATTCAAAAGCATGGTGATTATTATGCCAACCTTCTCCAAATGTAAGCAATGCAAGCCACCTTAAACAAGTTTGCAGAACATATTAAATTATTAGAAATAACCAAATCAGAATGATAAAAGCTAAGAGCAAAAGGTATATATATATTACCAATTGTTCCTAGACAAGTCGCCGGTGTTCCACGCTTGCTTTCCCCTTAAATGAGAAACTGAGTTTATTAGCCAAGTGATGTGTAAAATTACTACGGTTCTCACACCCTGAAATGGTCAGCAGTAAATTAGTTTTCCTGCATAATTAAGCTATACAAAAATTAACCTAATTGACTACTGAGGCCTGAGGAGGGTGATGAGTGTTTAATTTCTAATGGCCATTTCAATGTCCAGTCACCAATCAAATATGAATGAGCAAATCTTGAGAATAATAGCAGGCAATATTGCCCTTTCATTTTACACCATGATTTTCGTGCCATTTGCCATTAACTTCCAATCAACTTGAGAAATTCATGTTCCAAGAGGTTGCGTTTGATGAAATTAAGTTCCAGTATAAAAAAGACAAATACTAATTTTGGCTATCTCTGCATATTTTCATTAAAAAAAACAAAAGGAGAGGAGGACATGAGAAGTATTCCATACCATTCCCCATACAAGGAAGGGAAATCCTCCCACTGCATACAGCAGAACTCCGAGAGCAATTGGATGTAGAAAGTACGTGTTTTGCATGAACTTGTAAAAGGGTTGCTTCTCTAAATCCCCAACATTGTTTGGCCCTCCACACTACCAAATCAAATATTTTTAACAGAATAAGCAGCAATGACACAATTTAATTTACACTAGGAAATTTGTTCATTTGTGCGCGTGTGAGGAGGATGAACATACAGACCTTTTCAGTAATATAATTATTGTCAAAGAGCCAATTGATGTGACTAAACCAAAACCCTTCAGTAGGGCTATGTGGGTCTCTCTCAGAATCACAAAACTGGTGGTGGTGTCTATGAGTGCTAACCCAAAAAATAGGATCCCTCTGAAACCAACATGAAGCCATTAAAAACTGATAACACAAAAAATCAAGGAAAGAAAAGGGCAGGGTACACTTACTTGAAGAGCTTGAACCCCACAGTATGCAAAAAAATACTCGAGCCATTTTGGAAGCTTGAAACTCCTATGAGAAAGATTCCTATGGAAAGAAAGAGTGATACCTAGAAGTCCAGTGACAATACCGAGGCCAATGGTAACCCAAAATGCATGCCAAGTGAAATAAAAAGGTGCAAACAAAGATAGAAAATGCACTGCCGAAATTCCACCAGCATTGACTATATCTGATGAATTCCATTTCCTGCCCCAAAATACCTGCCTTCTTCTCCTCACCACCACATCTGACAGAAAGATTTTCCCGAGGTTCCTAGGCTCAGCCTCTGATAGAGGTGCATTATCAGCATCAGCCAATACTTGTAGTGCTTTTTTTGTACTGCTATAATTCTTATTTGAAGCATCCAAAAGACTTGATAATTTTTCTTTTTTGCATTTGTAGGTTGTTAGTGGTAGGAACTTGGGGTTATAGTGACCATAATTTAGGAGTATAGCAGGTGGAGAACCCAGTTTCTTAGCATGGGTAAAAGGCAGAAAAAGGCAAGGTTTGGATTTGGTCAATGGAGATGTCATCAAAGCCATTGAGACTTAAAAGAGGAAGTATTTTGATAGAATTGATTATTTTGCGGGGGTTTAGATAGAGATGGGTGTCGATCTTTAAATCTCAACTGGGCTCCACCAAATTAAATAAAGTATAATTATAAGGGCGGGGCTCATTAATTAATTGAGAGGTAGGGGACAAACTTACGAGATCATGATTGAAGTTTCATCTCACATGACTATGCAAGAATCTCCTTCTTTCATCTTCGTGCGCCAGCAACTGGGCATATGCATGGATCTTTGTTTCAACTAGCAACCGCATCGAGCTAGCTATATGTCATTTGGCGGTTCATCTGATCTGCACTTGAAAATTGGAAGCCGTGAATCTGAATTATTCATCATTAAAAAAAGAAGAAGATTATTATTACTAGTAATAATGCTATTCCATCCACCTCGAACACTCTTGGTGAGTGTCTTTTAATTTCAAATGTTTGTTTAGAAACGCAGATCAACTTAGTTTATAAATAAAGTGTTTTTTAAATTATATTTTATTTAAAAAAATATTAAATTGAAAAATTTTCTCTTATTACTTATAATTTTGATGTGCTAATATTAAATATATATATATATATATATATATATATATATATATATATATATATAATTTTGATATACACAATATTTTATATGTTATGGAGGATTGTTTTCAAGTGGGGAAAAAAAGGAGATGATGTGCTTCATTTTTCATATTTTGTTGCTTCTTTCAAACCAATGAGACTGAGATGGGTGTAGGAGAGGTGTAGCAAGTGATTTAGCAACTAAGTGAGTTCTAAAGTGAGAGAGAAAGGGGGGTTAGTTGTCCTTAGGGTGTCCTTAGGTGATAGCTGCAGCAGTGATTAGTTGTACTTAGGTGATAGTTGCAGCAGTGATTAGTTGTACTTAGGTTGTCCTTAGGTGATAGTTGCAGCAGTGATTAATTGTCCATAGGTGATAGTTGCAGCAGTGATGGTGGTGGTGAAGGATGATTGGTTAAAGAAAAAAAAACGGTAAGAGGGTTCTGCAATCAAAATTCAAAGGGCTTGTGTTTGAAGGCCGAAAGGTTGCAATGATGGTGATAGTTGCAGAGTTGGTGTAATTAGTTGTTGTCGTTAGGTGGTTCCGGCATTGATGATGATAGGGATGGTGGTGACGAAGGATGATGGGCTAAAGAAAAGAAAAATGGTAATGGGGTTCTGCAATCAAAGGGCTTGAATGGGAAGGCCTCAAGTTTTGTTTTATCTCTATTCTCTACAACCGCGCAAATGGAATCAATCCCTTCAACTGTCCTGTTCAGGGCACAAATCTTGATGAATGCATTTGGTTTTAGGTGGTAGCTGAAAATTGTGGTGGTAGTTGATTTGGCGATTATTGGAGCAAGTGAGACGCATCCAACCCAATTTCTGATTTCATGCTTTCTGACGCATCCAGCCCAAAGTTCAGAAAACTTACACGTTGGGGACAAGGTGTCGTTTGTCCTTATAAGTAGTGTACAGCTATATATATATATCAAATTTTTTCTAACTTAATTTTGTTTTTAAAAATGATGGAGATGTTTTTAAATGGGTAACAAAAACTTGAGATCTAGGTGAGTGACTAGTCGAGATAAATGCTTGATTATATTATGAAAAATATTTTTTAAATATTATTAAAATATTTTAATGATATTATTTAATAACAAAGTAAAAATTCAATCAGATTAAAATAATCTTTTAAATAGAAAAATAAATAAGTTAAATGTTAAATATTGAAGGAAAAAATAAAAAAAATTAATTTTAATAAAAGACTAAAAACACTTTTTTTTAATAGAAATTGAATAAAAATAGAGATCAACTCTCAAGGAAATTAAATGATAAAAGATGAAACTAAAACAAAATCAACTTGGGTTAATTTGACTAACCAACTACCTAGAATATAAGATTATAATAATCTCATTAAAAAAAAAGTGGCAAAAATCACAAAGTTGAAAGCCCAATAACTAAATATCAAATAATGAAGTTGAAGAAAAAATAATTTTTTTAAAAAAAAACCTAAAAAATCGAAGTCAAATCAAATTAATCTTCAAACTCTGTGACCTGAGTCATGAGATCGAGATTACCATATAGAAGACAAACATAAAAAAATCATGAAGCAAAATTCTTAATTATCCAAAATTTAAAAAAAAAACAAAATAAGTAGCAATCAAAACAATAATGACCAAATATGGTATAAAAACTAAATGAAAGAAAGTAATGAGGGACTAAATTGAAAATAAAATAAATCAACAAAACAAAAAAAATAGCAATCAAAAGAATAAAGACTAAATTAGATACAAAAATTAAATGAAAGAAAATGTTGAGGGACAATTTAAAATAAAATTTACTTCAAAAATTTAAAAGCAAAACAAATAGCAATAAAAAATAATGATTAAAATTGATACAAATACAAATTGACATGACAAATTTAACTTTTGGAAGGGCTAGCATGAAATCTAAGGTGAGGAGAGAGAAAAGAGAAAATAAAAAAATATATATCTATTGGCGCCTAACCACTACGTTGCCATGTACACATAATGACTACCAGGAAGAGAACAACACAACACTTTCAATGCTATTATGGAAGATGGTGTTTGACAGCTGGAAGGCACCGCATTCATCTCTCAAAAAATATGAGTGCCTCTCATTTATCGGTTCATGCATGTCATGTGTCAACAATTTTTATTTTTTTAATTATATTTATATTTATCAATGGATTGAATTGCCCTTCAATTAAATTGATTATAACTAAAAAACAATCATGAAATACAAAAAAGTCACTCGACGTCAGTTTTAAATTTTTACTTTAAAGAGAAATGTAGTTATTTTACTGTGCAATCAAAGCATTAAAAGACCAAAAATCCCTTGGATTCTGGTTTTAATTTTATTTTATTTTTTTGATTTTAAGAGTATTTAAGTTATTTAATTGTGCATATAAAATGTTAAAAGACCGATTTGTCTCAAATTAATATGATAGTGACAAATAGACCCTATAACAAAAACTGGGTTGCCATCAATAACTACTTTAGTGGTTTTTGTTTTAAAATGAAAAAAAAATATCATTTTACTGTTTCAATTTATATTAATATGTGTTTAGGTGTACAATAAAAAACTAAAATCTTTTATTTTTTTATAATTATAATATGTATCACTACAATGATGTGATCAAAGCAATTGAAGTACATTATCTTCTAGAAAAATACATAAAGAATATTGATTATTGTTATAAAACTTGGCTAAATGTATCAATTATATGGGATCTTGTCGAACTTGAATTTTATATCAAATTAGGTTTGGAGTTCACTTGGTGAAATTTAATTTTGGTTTGAATTTTATATCAAGCCATGGATTGGGCTAGGTTTTGTAGAAATGAAAGAAAGTCTATCAATTGTTTATGGCAAGGGCATAAATTACGTATGATCCAATATAGAAACACATACAAGACAGAGATCCATATACGTGGGAACAAAGGCTGGGCTAAGGGAGCTTGAACTCATATGATTTTCATTATTTCAGGCTCACTCTGCGGTCCTGCAATAATAACCATGCCATGATATCGATAGGTAAACAATTCCAAGCTCAGATTTTCTTTTTAAGATCACCATTATGTTTAGAATTAAATGGTAATTTATTTAAGAAAGGATAAATGAAAAAGAAAATTCTTAATAATGTCATTCTTAATTTGTGTATTCTAAAATGGATTCAACTCTATAAAATTATTTAATATTGTGATATAATATTTTCTGATTTTTATCTAATAACAATGAAAAAACTATTTAGTTAGTCAAATAATTTATATTTTTTCCTAGGCCTAGTATATAATTAACTTTTAAATTTTAGTTTATAACTTACTTTTTATTTATTAAAATATTTTTTTAATTTATTTTACATGAAAAAATTTATTTTACAACAGTTTTAACTAAAAACTTATATTTTTTAAACTACAACTAAAAATATTTTTTTAAAATCACAATTGTGAAGCATACATAATAATGAAGCAATATAATTATAATCCCTTTAAAGTGAGATAAGAGATCAAAACGTAAAAGCCAGAGAAATGTGTGGCTAATTTAAAAGAAAACATTTAATTGCATAGAAAAAACAATTGATTTTGTATGGCTAATTATCCATGTATGGTGCCTAACAAAAATTAATTATTAAATATTTAAATTATGAAAATTTATAACAAATTAAGTACACAACAAACTAAGAAATACATAGAATTGAACTTAACATTTTTGTTGTAACTTAAATTTAAAAGTTTAAAACCAAATAACGAGTTAAGAAAAATCAGACCAAGAAGAAAAGTATTATATTAATAATATAACGCAAAAAATAATTTAATGGAATATTTTACTTCTCCTAGTTTGTGGTAAAATAAGGCAGTGTTTATTTTTGTAGTGGCACATATTTAAAAAAAATTAAAAAAAATTTAAATATTTTTTGGTATTTTTAAATTGTTTTGATATGCTAATATAAAAAATTAATTTAAAAAAACATTATTTTTATCGTGACATGCACAACGTCAGATGACAGGTTGAATCAGGAGGGTTTTGGATGTGTTGGGATAAATCATAAAATTATGCTTTGAAGAGTTTAGGAGTTGTTACCTAATATTATGGCCATTAAAAAACCTAATGATCTGCGACAATTTGGGTGGAGGAACTAGTTGTGCATGAGAAAAATACACCACCCCCAATGCACCCTACCTTTGATAAGCCGCGTTGTTGATTGATTGTTTTTTCTAAGATCATGTTTTTATGTTTTTATTCGTTGATCTGTCTAAAATTCAAGAAAAGTCTTTCACAATAAAGAAATCATTATCTTATTTGGCTAAAACCTAACATTTCTAAAGTCCAAAAAAAATGGGTAAAATACATATCCCAAGCTTAAACAAAATGATTTTTGTGGTGCTTTTTTTTTTGAAATTCTGGTCAAATCTTAATAGATAATCACAAACTTGTTGTGATACTCATTAATTGATCTTTTTCGTATTTCTTCAAGTGATAGAATACAATTTTTATTTTTTATAAAATATGGATGAAAATTAAAGAATTTGATACTTTGATTTTATTTAATTTAGTTCTTGGAAAAGTCTGATACAACTCTTAATGTTACGTACCTTTTGCAGAAAGGTCCTTGGTTTTAAGTTCTTTCAATTTGGTTCTTAATTGATCTCTAAACTTTGATTTTCTTGCAATTTCATCCCTGATTCCATCCAATGAACTTTGTAAAAATTAAATATGGTCCTCTAAAATTTCAATCTTCTCAATTAAGGTAACCTTGAATTTGCATTGTCCAATTAAATCCTTGCAAACTAGACTTCCAGACTTAATTTCTTACAAATTAAGCTTTTAATAAAATTAATTTGATCAATTAAAAGTCTAATTAAATTCCTACACTTAATTAATTCTTTTAATTTCAGCCTAAGTTAATTTCCAAATTTAATTAAATCTTTAATTAGGCTCATGATTAAATCAAATTAGTCTATTAAATATCAAATTAAATTCTCAGACTTAATTTTTATGCAAATTCGTTCAATATTCATATTAAGTTAACTTTGAATTTGCATTTAGATCCTTCAAAGATGCAATTGAGTTTTCAATATTGTTGAAGATTCAATTTGGTCTGTCTATCCCTTATTTATGCATGTAGATCTCTCTTCCACCTGTTCTTGTCATTCAAGTCGTTTGTCTTCCTGTATATTTTTTATTTTTCAACCTTTTTTTATAAAAGAAAACGATAATTTTGGAGAAATCCAAAATTGAGTTATGATAATTTTAATGCATTTTCAAATGAAAAACACTTTAAATTAAAAACAATCACTACTACAATATCAAACTCAACCTAAGACTTGGATTATCAATTTGGTATATTGTATCCTTTGAACTATTGTTTATTAAATAAATTAAGGCATGCTATCAAATTTGACCGCTAAGACTAACCGTCAAACTTTGATCAATAGTCCAAAATGTTATAGATAATATTATTTTGAAGTAATTCAATTTTTCTAACAAAATAATTAGAAAAGGCAAACACAAAGATATAGTGGTAAAACACACCATCAAAGAACACAACAAATCAAGGGTAAATCAACCACAAATTAAAAATACAATTTCCTCTCTTTTTTTAATCAGAAAATCAATGTTGTCTACTGTAGGAGTGACAAGTGTCAACTAGAAGAGCTCTTATGTTCTAAAACTATTCACATGAATCTTGCAAGTTGCCCAGTGGATTATTAGAAAAAAAAATTAAAAAATACTACATCCATATTCATGAATGGCAATGGCACTTTGGCAATTCAAAGACCAAGTAATAGTAAAGATTTTTCTCTCAATTTCTTTCTCCGCCGTACATTTCATAATCTTTTCATAGAATTTAATTCTCTGAGGGATGTCGGCACTTGATGACACCCTTCAGAGTCGTTTCTGCCACTTGATTTGAAGCCTCCAAAAAACATTCCGGCACACTTAACCTCAAGCATAGTGTCCGGAAATGTATCTCATATTATTTTATAAAGTATATTTAATTTAGAAATATATTAAAATAATATATTTTTATTTTTAAAAAAATATTTTTGAGATGAATATATTAAAATAATTTAAAAATATTAAAAAATTTAAATTTTTAAAACACAAAAACAAAACAAAAAAAAATCATACACCCATGGTGGGTCCAAAATTCCGTGCGAGTTACGGACCACGAACCCAATCTTGAGGAACCTAGTAACTCCCATAAGCAGTACCATAATGCCACGTGTCATGGCATGTGTTGCCATGCAACTACTACAAAACCCCATATCTTTGCTCACAAAATATTCAGAGTCATTTCCAAACTTGGCATATACCTTAGACGGACTTCACTTGCTAATCTTGTAAGTTGTTGATTTTTTAAAAATTTTTACACGTTTGTTTGTTTGTGATATTGCTAGCAGTTGTTTTTGAGATTTTTAACGAATTGGTTTTCCTAGGATTACAAAACAAAATATCAAAGTCTAGAGATTTTCTTGCTGGTTTGTTTTTTTCTTTTTTTGGTTCACTAAGGTTGTATTGTAAGGTGGCTAGTGCCATGTATTTTGATCATTTCTTGGCCGTATTGTCACCGTTTCTTACTTCTTTGTTATTCATTCGGGTTAAATTTCTGAGCTTGGTCAATTCGAGCATTTTTTAGAGGCACCCCAGAAATTTTTTTTCCGTTTTTTTGGTTTCATGGCATGATCAACCTGGAAAGTTTAAAGAAATTAGAAGGGATTTTCTTTTTTAACTTTTTGGGGTTTGAATTTGCAGAGCAAGGGACGAGAACCATGGCAACCGTGACAGCTTCACATGTTGTGTCAAATAGCTCAAATGTGAGCAGCCATGGATCAGAAACAAAGGCAAGTTTGGGTCAAATTGGCTTAAGGAGCCAAAGCATGACCCACAGTGGTTTAAGGTCACTGAACATGACGGACAAGCTGCAAATGAGGACTCAAGCATTCGCTAGGAAGTCTGTGAAAAAAGCCTATGCCACTTGGAATGACACTTCAGGAAAAATTGTTTGTCTTCAAGGAGGAATGACTGTGGTCTTTGTTGGCATAGAGGTTGCTCCTTGGAGCAAAACTGGTGGTCTTGGTGATGTCATTGGTGGACTTCCTCCAGAAATGGCTGTAAGTATATAGGGTTTCTGATACTTAGTTTCCTCTTTGACAAAATGCCAGGCAAGGCTTGGGTTTGAACAATTTTATTGTGGTATTGTTGTTCAGGCAAGAGGCCACCGGGTTATGACAATCTCTCCCCGATTTGACCAGTACAGAGATGCATGGGACACTTGTCTATCGGCTCAGGTAATTTGTCATAGTTTCGCTATGTTTAAGAGGCTTCATCTTTACTTTGTGTCTGTGCCTGTTTCCTTGCCTGTGAAGATGGTAATGTTTGAGGTTGTTTACTCAAATGATGAACTTCTCATGTACAGATAAAGGTTGCAGACAGAATTGAAACTGTTCGTTACTTCCACTGCTACAAGCGTGGAGTTGATCGTGTGTTCGTGGATCATCCAATGTTCCTAGAGAAGGTTCAAATTTTTGCTGATTACTGATTCTGATGTCTAAGAATGTAGTTCTTGCAAATTCAGTTCAGATTACAAGAATAGGCTGTCTTTTTTGTTGTATGCGCTGTTTCTGATTCTAAAGTAACTGGACGTTTAAGGTATGGGGCAAAACTGGATCCAAAATCTATGGTCCTACAGCTGGAGAGGATTACCAGGATAATCAACTGCGGTTTAGCTTGTTCTGCCTGGTAAATATAATTTCCATGCCTTCTAATTTCCTATGCATTTTCCAATTGTTCTTCATGCAAAAAGAATGGATAAAAGGGCAGGCATTCAGTTATCTAACTCAAAATCATTGTACCGGGAGAAAATATCACGACTTCAAAACTGGTGAATACATAAATTGTTTTTCATGTGCATCCTGTAGTTCGTATGCAGCTCAGTTAAAATGTTTAGTGACTTGCTTTACAAATATAAACCAGCACCAAATCTTGCATGGCCTCACTTGTTAAGCTGTGTGGTAAGCTAGAAGCTGCATCATGGGTAGAAATAATCAAAGCATGTGTCGTTTAGTATAAACTTTCACCCAAGTAGACCTGACTGCTTGCAAGTTCGCTTATTCTACAAAATGATTGACAATGAGTTAAGAGAAATTTCAGAACATATTCATGTTATTTTCCATCCGCTAATGGTAGTTGATCAGCATCGGTGTTCCGATAATTGCTGGTATAGTGGATAGGCAAGTCAATAGTAAATGGATTCTTTTGATTGCTTTTCAGGCTGCTCTTGAAGCACCAAGGGTTCTGAGCTTGAACAGCAGCAAGCATTTTTCTGGACCATATGGTGTGTGCCTCTTTACAAAAATGTGAGACTTAATTTTCCTATGAAGTAATTTCTCCAATGATGTTATTTTCTCAATCAATGCAGGTGAGGATCTTGTCTTTGTTGCCAATGATTGGCACACAGCTCTCCTCCCATGTTACTTAAAATCAATGTACCAATCCAGGGGACTTTTCATGAATGCGAAGGTAATTTACCCGTTGAATTGAGACCTTCAGAGATATGCTTAGCTTGGATGTCCGATTGCACAGTTGCTGACATTGCTGTTGTTAATTCAATCATAACAGGTTGCCTTTTGCATCCATAACATTGCTTACCAGGGCCGATTTGCCTTCTCAGATTTCTCACTCCTCAATTTGCCAGATAGGTTCAAGAGCTCTTTTGACTTCATGGACTTGTGAGGATTTTGTTTTAGAAGCTGATGCTTTCAGATGACTAGAACCATAGTTTTATACAGGTTTGTGTGTCTCCTCCCTTTCCAAATACTGAGAGATTTTAATTGGGCAGGTATGACAAGCCTGTGAAGGGAAGGAAACTCAATTGGTTGAAGGCTGGTATATTGGAAGCACAAATGGTTTTTACTGTGAGCCCTTACTATGCCCAGGAACTTGTTTCTGGAATTGAAAAGGGTATGGAATTGGATCACTGCATCCGTAAAACTGGCATTACTGGTATCATAAATGGTATGGATGTTCAAGAATGGAATCCTGCAACAGATAAATACACTAGCATCAAATATGATATCACAACTGTAAGTGCTTTATAATGGTTTTTAGCACCAAAGAATGCAAATCAGAAAGATAAAGACGGTGATTTTTGGGATTTTTTTTATTCAGGTCTCCTATGCAAAGCCATTGTTGAAGGAAGCACTTCAAGCAGAAGTTGGATTGCCTGTTGACAGAGATATTCCTGTAATAGGCTTCATTGGTAGACTGGAAGAGCAAAAAGGCTCAGATATTCTTGCTTCTGCCATTCCAATGCTGGTTAAATATAATGTGCAGATAATAGTCCTTGTAAGTGTCAAAGTTCAACATTTTTTACTCCTATGTTATGCTGCTGTGATGCCAAAATGTTTGAGTTTAATGACGGGATCTGTTGTTTCCTTCAGGGAACTGGCAAAAAATACATGGAAAAGCAGATTGCCGAGCTTGAGAAAAAGTACCCTGATAAGGTCAGAGGAGTGGCATTGTTTAATGTCCCCTTGGCCCATATGATCATCGCTGGTGCTGACTTTATGATAATCCCCAGTAGATTTGAACCATGTGGCCTGATTCAGTTGCATGCTATGCGATATGGAACGGTATTGCCTTAAACATCTTCTTCTCTTTACGTAGCTACTATCTTAATTCACTCTACAACTTTAGCTTGTCTCGAATCTTCTAGCCAGTTGTTCTAGTCTTCTAGTGAAGGATGACAGTAATAACTGCTAAACTTTGCTGCAGGTGTGCATCGTTGCCTCCACTGGTGGACTTGTTGACACTGTCAAGGAGGGTTACACAGGATTCCACATGGGAGCCTTCAGTGTTGAGGTAACAGCAAAGTGGCAATTACTTTCTTGATTTTTCTGTTTCCTCTACCCTTGATTCTAAAACAAGATATTTTGCAGTGTGATGCAGTTGATCCAGCAGATGTGGCTGCAATAGTTAAGACTGTCGTAAGAGCTCTAGCAGTCTACGGCACTGCTGCCTTCAGAGAAATGATAAAGAATTGCATGTCCCAAGATCTTTCATGGAAGGTTAGTGACTAATGAGGATAAGGAACTCCGTCTTTCCTGAAACAAATTTTATTTCCTGGGATCAAAAAAACGAAAAATGAATTTTGGTTTGATATATGCAGGGACCAGCCAGACTGTGGGAGAAGATGCTGTTAAGCCTAAATGTTGCTGGCAGTGAAGCTGGCTCTGAAGGAGACGAGATGGCTCCACTTGCCAAGGAAAACGTTGCCACTCCTTGATCAACAGAGATAATATTTAATGGTTTCTATGGACTACATAAATGAATCACGATAAAGTCATACAATCTACTACACACTAACAGAGCTTGCTGGGATTCGAAGCTGTTTGGCAATCGTTGGCGTTTTGGAAGGCTGAATGGTGTTTGTGTCTCTGTAAAGAGAAGTCATAACTAACATGTAAAGCTGGTTTGAGAAATCAGAAAAAGATTCCTCAGTTTTCCGTGCTTTATGTGGCTAAATAAAGACTTCTTCTAATAAAGGTGCTTTCGTGTTGTGGATAGATCGATGCTGTCCACCACAAATGTAAGCTTGTAGATCTTTAGAAGTCTCTGTGAATTCAGTGCTTTAGTACTATAGCTAAACGTAGTTCTTCGTGTACAGAATTTTCTTTCTGAATGTATTGCAGAGTTCTGGATGAGCTGCAGAAAAAACCCTGGACTTGGCATGTGAATGCAAATAAAATTTTGCAGATAAATTATCCACTAATTCAACACCAGAACATGGCCTCTTAGCAAAATATGGCAAACACACTTCCATTAAACAATCGAATATTCAGTCTGGCTAGGAGAGTTTTATTTGGTTTATATTTTTCCTAATTAGATTCAAGCTCTTTTATAAACAACTTCATGTATTATTTTATGAATAGAGATTGAGGTTAATACTATTGACTTCAGAAATTTTTTCAGAACATATAGTTCAGGATTTTCTCATTAGTTTTGGATTATTACCTTGGGGCCTGAGGACTCTTAAATCTATCCTTTCTGTATATACCAGACAGGTCAATTACTTGAAATCTCTGAGGAAGTTCTGCACATAACAAATTCTGTCACCTCCACTATCCATCATGAAAGACATTCTTCTTTCATGGCTTGGGAACTATATATAGATGAAGGAGCCATTCGATATGATAGCCGAGGCTTGAAGTGAGGCATTCATTGCCCCAGCCTTGTTGCTGTGATCATAGCCAGGAAGCTTTTCACAGTATACTTTAACAAGCATAGGAAGACGAGAATCCACTTCACTAAAATCAAACTGATTGCCAATAGCAATAGCAATAGCAATTCCTTGTGTACTAGTTTGTCTGCTGGGGTTTAGGGTTCTGATAACACCTGCAAGCATTGAAGGGAACTCAGTTTAGTCAGCACAGCATCACACAAACATTCAGCTAGGCTGGTTTGCTATCAATAGAATTGCTTGTTATCTCCTCTAGATTCTAGACTGCTCAGGTGCAGGAGGAACCATCCAAGTCCCTAAAAAAAAATCCTTAAATTCCCATCTATTTTGCCTAAACTTAAACTCGAAACCTCTGGATACAAGAGTTTCCGTGTTTCATATCAACCAAGATTGTCAATTCCGTTTCGGTAGGTGTTTCGTTTTTTTAATTGGAATGAAATGTTTCAGTTTTGGAGTGTTTCAACGTGTCGTTTCGGAGTTGTACTATATATATATATATATATATATTCAACAAATATAATTCAAATTCAAGATAAATTAATTATAAATTATGCAATACAAACACAATGCCAGACAAATATAATTTTAAATTTTAAAATATTTCTAAATAGTCAAGATTAAATAAATATTTAACTTAAAGTAATTCAACTTAAACAAAATATCAAAATATTATGAAAGTAAAATGTTTTAACACAAATATTTTAAATATAAAGTTAGGTCAATGTTATCAAGGCTAATGGAATCTAAAGCATCCTTTGTTTTGCTCAAATTCCTACAAAGTATAAACATGAAAAAAACAACATGAATATAAACCATAAATATTAGTGATAAATCTAATTTTAAAAAATTAATATCATTGTTAATGAAGATAGTAATAATAATTTTCAATATTATTATTAATATCATTGTTATTGAAAATAGTAATGAAAAATAGCTTTTTTATAATTGGGTAGTTTAATTAATTAAATTGAACAAGGTTCAATTTGATTCAATGGCTTTTCAAGAGCGGAACGGAACATGTGGAATGAAACTGGAACGTTTCAGGCGGAATTTAGCCGAACAATTCGGAACGGACCGAGATTTAAAATGAGATGAAATTTATTCCGTTTTATTCTGTTTTTTGAAATGGTATGGAATGTTTCGGACATTCCGGACGAAACAGAATGGAATTTACAACCTTGATATCAACTGCATGGGATGTTTATTCAAGCACAATAATTGTCGAATTCAAATGACTTGTGTGCACTGAAGTTTGATGGGTGTTGGAGAATTTAGTTGTTATATTTTAAAGTGTTTTTTTTTTTGTTAGGAAATATATTAAAATAATATTTTTTTTTAATTTTTAAAAATTATTTTTGATATTAAAACATAAAAAGATCTGAAAATACTAAAAAAATCAATTTAAAACAAAGAAGAAAAATTTAATTTTTTAAAAAATATTTTTAAAACACAAAAATAAACAGTTCCAGACTTGAAAAATGAGAAATTGTAGCACTCCAAGGCAATACTAAGTTTAATAATGCTAATACTAATTAGGGGTGTTCAAAAAAACCGAATAACCGAAAAAACCGAGAAAACCGATGGAAAATTAACCGAGAAAACCGAACCAAGATGAAAAACCGATTAAACCGATTACTAAAACCAAAAATTCTTTCCGGTTCGGTTCGGTTCCGGTTTGACAACCAAAACCGGGGAACCGAACCGCCGGCCGATAAAAAAAATTAAAAAAAAAAGGCTGAAAGGCGTGAAACGACCTACTATAAATACTAAATGTTACGAGAAGTGTAAAGTGTAAACCTAAACCTAAAAACATTGCAATTTACTTCTTCAGCCGCCGCCCACACCAGACCATCCTTCTTCGATTCTTCCTTTCCCCTTCAATTGTCATCTTCTCTGCCTCTTGTCCCCTGCATCTATCTCTTGACTCTCTTCTCTAGCTGATCAATAGTAAACAACCCATATCTCCGCATCCATCTAGTAGACTTGCGGTGGAAAAAAAAACCCGAACAAAACCCCTTGGCGTCTCTCTTCACTGCGGGCAGAAAGAGTCAAAGAGGTAAAGTTTACTGTTTATCCATGTGTTCATTCTCGTGTGCTTGTAAGTTTTACTTGTAAGTTGTAACATTTGTTCCATTAGAGATCTCTGACCTCTGCTTCTTTTTCTATCCTCTTGCAGCTAGGGTTTTTACATTTTTCTGTTGATTTGTGTTCATTCAGGTTCGCCCCCCTTTCCCCGGCTCTCTCTCTAATATTTCTGTTGATTTGTGTTGAATCTGTTGATATCGAGTTATTGATTGCTTTGTTTAGCATTGTTAACTTTAATATGTATCGGTTTATCTTGATTGCTTTGATCTGTATTATCAGTTTTTTTATCTGTATTATTAACTAATAACTATTAATCTGTTAATTTTGTTGATTTATCTGTATTGCTTTGTTTGGCTATCAATCTATTTTTTGTTGTATTAATTAGGGCCGGCGTTATGTGAATTCATGCTATTTTCTATATATTGATGACTTCATTCTGTTTTATTCTGGCAATAAATTCATTCTGTTCAATGTTCATGTATGATCTGTTAAATGTTTAGTCCTGCTAAGTGCTAATAATTATATAAGAGAGAGATTGCGTGAGAATCCATATAGGGGAGTGAAATAATTCAATGAAAATCTGAATAAGTTAATGAAACTGAGGCCTTGATTGAGTAAAATGTGTTGGATTAGCATGTGTAAATGCCACGGACTTTCAGGGTTTTGCTTGCTCTTTCCTTCATTTTTAGAATAGAAATTGGTCCATTACTGGACTTTTTGCAATTGAAATTGGTCCATTCTGAGACTTTCGGTCCATTGCATGTGTAATTTACAAGATGCGGGGTTTTTTAGAATAAAAGAGGTGATAGATGCCTTTTTTGCAATTATATGAACCTAACATGATGCTCATTGCTCAACTTCTGCTTGATTCTCAATTGTAGTCAAATGTTGATTCATGTTGTTGTTTTTTTAATTTCAGATGGATAGTGGGGAATATCCTAGATCGAATGAGTCAAATACTTCAAGTTCAGAACCAAATTCTCCTTCTATTCGGTTCGAGTTACTACCTCCAAAGACAAACAGGAACACTTGAAGGAGGTAATCCACTTCTAGATGTAATAAAAGAAAAACATCCCAAATTTGGGATCACTTTAAAAAACTAGATGGTAATGCTAAAACTCCTAGGGCTGCATGTAAGTATTGTGGAAAAGACTATGCATGTCATACTATACTTAATGGAACTAGTAACATGTGGAGTCATCTAGGTGTATGCAAAAAATTTCCTTTTGTCATTGATCGAAAACAAAAAACTCTAGTTTTAGAACCTAAGCCTAAAATAGAGGGGGGTGATAATGGAGAG
The DNA here is from genome assembly GCA_015852605.2 of Populus deltoides. Lineage (NCBI taxonomy): Eukaryota > Viridiplantae > Streptophyta > Magnoliopsida > Malpighiales > Salicaceae > Populus > Populus deltoides. Next base: position 19,341,545 of record CM027580.2, read on the forward strand.
GAAAATTTGGTGATTATTAAAGCGATGAGGTTATAATTATGAAGAGTGTAGGAAAGCCCTTGGAAAAATGGTTATACTTGATGAGCTACCTTTTAACTTTATAGAAAACCAAGGATTTAAATCATTTTGTAAAGTAATGCAGCCTAGATTTGATGTTACTTCTCGTTTGACGATTTGGTGAGATTGTTTGAAAATTTATTTAGTTGAGAAGGAGAAATTAAAGAAAGCTCTTAAGGATCAATGTTTATGTTTAACAACTGATACTTGGACATCAATCCAAAATATTAATTATATGTGTTTGACTGCTCATTGGATTGATGAAGGTTGGAACTTGAATAAAAGAATTCTGAACTTTTGTCAAGTTTCTAATCATAAAGGTGAAACCATTGGCCAAGCGATTGAGAGTTGTTTATTGGAATGGGGAATTGATAAGATTTTAACAGTTACTGTAGACAATGCAAGTTCAAATAATTTGACAATAAAATATCTGAAAAGAGTAACAATTGGGTGGGCAACTAATATATTGTCAAATGACTTCATGCATGTTAGATGTTGTGCACATATTGTTAATCTTATTGTATGTGCGGGGTTGAAAGATATTGATGAGTCAGTGGTTAAAATTAGGAATGCAGTAAGGTTTGTTAGATCTTCTCCTTCTAGACAACTTGTTTTTAATCAATGTGCGGAAAGGTTGAAAATTGGGAGTAAAAAATCTGTTTGCTTGGATGTTGCAACTAGATGGAACTCTACATATATGATGCTAGATCGGTGTTAAATTTGATGTGGTTTTTATGAGGTTAGAAGAAACCGATCCTAGGTATTTGAGTTACTTTGAGGTTGATTCACAAGGGAAACAAAAAAACTTAGGTCCTCCTGCATTAGAAGATTGGGAAAAGGCTAGATCTTTTGTCAAGTTCTTGAAATTATTTTACACGGTTACATTGAAATTTTCTGGCTCGTTGTATGTGACATCTAATTCTTTCTTCCATGAATTGATTTCTATGCACACAAGCATATCTCAACTTTGTAGAAGTGAAGATGTTTATGTAAGTAACATGGCCAAGAATATGATGGCAAAGTATAAAAAATATTGGGGGGATCAAGATACACAAAACTTTTTTGTTGTATGTGGCTTTGTGTTAGATCCACGTTTCAAATTGAAGTATGTTAGATTTTGTTTTGGAAGATTGTATGATGTTGAAGAGGCTGAAAATTTTACAATTAACGTGAAAAATACTTTGTTGAGGTTGTTTGAGCATTATATGAATGTTGATGAGAATGTTGATGTTGTTCCTAGTGTTGGAACTAGTATAAATGAAAATGTTAATGTTGATTTAATGGTGGTAAATGATGATATGGTGGATGACTTAGCTTCTGAATTCAAAAAACATTTAGAGGAAGAAGGTTGTGTCCAAAAAAAAATGAGGTTGAGAGGTATTTGGGTGATGATTGTGAGGATCCTAATGATTTTAAATTAGATATTTTGGGTTGGTGGAGGTGTAATGCTACAAAATACAAGATTCTTTCTAAGGTGGCACAACACGTGTTAGCTATCCCGGTATCTACAGTTGTTTCCGAAGCAGCATTTAGTACTGGCGGTCGTATATTAGATCCATTTCGAAGCTCTTTATCTCCATCGACAGTGCAAGCACTTGTTTGTTGTCAGAATTGGTTGAGTTTAGCACCAATTCCAATCAACATTAGAACCTTCATGGATTATATTGAAAATTCTGAGATGATTGAGTCAGGTAATTTCTCTTACAAATTTAAATATAGTTATTTTATGATGTTGTTTATTTACATGTTTAATCTAACATTTTAATTTATGTTTTTGTAGAATTTGGTGAGAGTTTAAAAATCTCAACTGATTGTTTGTAACTACTGCAATCTTGGAATATAATTGTTTTGGGTAATTAATTTACTTTACCTTGTTAATTCCCCTTAACATTTTGCATACTTAATTCTTTCAATAGTTGAACTCTAATTAATTTGCTAATTTGCTAGTGTTTTTTTATAGCATTATCATTGCTGGAATTTTTGGATCTTTGCCATTCTTTGGAATTTTTGGATCTTTGGTGTTGTTGGATTTTTTCCGGATGTTTATGATATTTTATTGTTGGTTGCTAATGTATTCAGTTGTTAATTTTTACTTTTCTAGTGCGAACAAAATTTTAATTTGAGATGTTTAATTTGATCATGCATCTTGCATTGATTTATCATTTTGGGAAGCATATTAAAACTAAAAGTCAGCCAATTTGCATCCGATTTAATTCATTTCCGATTTTAACCGAACATCGGGTTGCTTTTAATTAATTGAATCTTTGTGAAAGTGTGAATTAACCAAATATCAGGTATATCAGGTTGCTGTGAATTAATTGAACATCAGGTGACTTTTAATGTAAAGCTAAGCAAATTTAAAAAAAAACCAAAAAAAAATCCATATAATAAGGGATTAGGTTTCCCTGTTTTTTCCAAAAAAAACCGGATTTAACCGAACCGGACCGGTTCGGTTTGAACCGGTTTCCGGTCCGGTCCGGTTGCTATTTATCAAACATACAGAAATTCGGTTTGGTTGGTTTTTTGAGTCTAAACCGAACCGAACCGAACCGTGAACACCCCTAATACTAATAATAAAGTTGATAAACCCATCTTTTTGAGATTTTTTAAGAAAAAAATAAAATTATTTATTTTTTAATAAAATTAAATTGAGTTTTAATTTGATTGATCAAATAGATTTGTTAAATTAATTAAATTTAATTAAGTTAAATCTCATTTAATTTATTTTAAAACTTAGAATAATTTAAGTCTCAGATTGACAAATCAATGAGTTAACACGGTGGACTGATTTAGTACCAATGATTAATACTTGAAGAAAAACAACAACTACAATTCAATAAATAAAGCAGCCCTTTGAACATTATTGTCAATTAAAGCAACACATGGTAATGATACACAAGCAATCAAATGAAGAATTTAGTCAAGTTTACATGATTGATTGCATCACCAATCGCCATCATACATACATACATACATACATACATACATATACATATATATATATATATATATGATGGTATGAACTTGATGGCTACCCTTTTGTCTTCACTTGAATCATAAAAAGTTTTCGAATTCAATAATGTTCCGTAGACACATCATACCTTGTAATTTAAGAAGAATTATGATTTCCCAAGAACAATATTAGATGGAATTGTTTTTCTCAACAATATAGTATTTTTGTACTAGCTTTCATTTATTAAAATTAAATCTAATTTTAAATGAATTTATGCTGTCCAAATAATAATATAAGGTGTTTGGTGTGATTTTGGGCTTGCCACGTAACTGTACGTACTTTGCTTTCTACAATTTTCTTTTTTTAAAAAAAAAAAAAAACAGAGGTATGCATGTGAAGCCTGTCGGACAAACACTCAATGGACCCCACAAAACTAATGAAGCCATTCCCTTCCTTCACAAGATCAATCAAAATTCATTTGATAGTCGGTATTAAAAGTTAATTTTTTTTTTTTATGAAATAAAGTTTGAGTTTTATAATGGCTAATATAATAGCTACTAAAAATTTATATGGTTATTAATTTTAAAACTTGTAAAATTAGTTAAGATATATATAAATTAACCCGAACATCCATGTTAATAAAAAATAATTACTTTTGTCTTCACACTGGTTTTGGTGATCCCTCAAATTATCCTCTGATCATCAATTAAGTACCAAAACTTTTCTTATTTTTCAATACAGCCCCTTTATATAGGCGCTAGTGAGTGCTATTTGGTTTGAACCAAGTTTTCAACTTGGTTCATATTCAAGTTCAAATTCAATTATTTTTTAATTGAACAAAATTTTTATTTATTTTAAACAGAAATTATTTTAAATCTGATTAATAAAATCTTAGATTCAGTTTCCATTGGGAATTAAATATGTTATTCATTCATTAAAATATATAATCAACTTTTTCAGCATTTAATCGAATAACAATTAACACTAGCCTATCATATCCATGCATGCTCACATATTTTATTTTTATTTTTATCTTTTAATTTTAATGATAAGAATATGTTTGGATCAGCTTTTACACATCTACCCAAAATCTTTTTGTTTCTAATGAAGTCATTCACTTTCCAGCTAATGTATTCACTAGGAAATTATTTTCTTGCAATTAAAAAAAAAAAGAAAAAAGATTTGAACTTGAACGATAACGCATGGTACATGCTCACTTATCTCAAGAGACAAAGCTCTTAAAAGTCTAAATTAAATATTTATACAAGAATCAAATCGATTAAAGAATTATTAACAAGTTAGGAACCTAATTTAGGCAAGTTCTTGTTCGACAACTGAATTAATTGTGTGTTAGATATTATAATAATTCTTGGAGCTGTGATTTAAAAAAATATATGTAAATTATAGATTTTTCTAATCAATTTTTAAAAAAAATTAATAAAATACTTTTAAAAGTGTATTTGAGAGTACGGTAGTTGTTACTTTTCAAAGTGATTTTCATTCTAAAACACATTAAAATAATATTTTTTTTATTTTTTAAAAATTATTTTTGATACCAACATATTAAAATGATTTAAAAATATAAAAAAATATATTAATTTAAAATAAAAAAATTAAAAATTTTAATTTTTTTCAAAAACTCTGCCAAGACGGAATAAAAACAGTTTTCACTGTAACTCACAGCACCACTAACTGAGCCAAGAATCAATAAGTAATTTGAGGTTTCCTCTTTGAATTTCTCCCCTTCTAAATTCAATGATAAAGAATCTTTAACACTAAACACTGCGCCGCATATAAAACAAGCTGCATTCTTCCATTTTTATCTTATTAAAGCCAATATTGCATGCTACTCTCTCCACACAAATAACCAGAAGATAAAGATCCATTCTTTTCGCTCCCGGGATAGCGGCGTGATTGTATTTATGTAAAAATAAATTTTAAAAAGTAATAAATATATTTTTAAATGAAAAAATACTTTTAAAAAAAATACTACCACAAATCCTAAACAATGTCTGGTCACTTACTCGCCAGTCCCGTTGCTTATACAGTTTCATGCCATACCACCCTCAGTGTATTTCACTCACTGGTTAGGCCTATAATATCTAGATTTTTTGTGGGTTACTTTCAAAAAGACTGCTGTGGACTAGCTCCTTGCATCAAGATTTCAAGTCCCTTTTGAGCTTACTTGACCACTCTGCTGAAGAATGGAGTACTGTAGATTTTACTACTGTGCTTCACTTATCCTTTCCATTTCAGGTACTTTCTCTTAGATCCCATGTTTGTTTGAGGTTTCAAAGTCTTTCTTGCTCTGAAATAAAAAATGAAGGTTGCATCTTTATATGCAGGTTTGGTATTTCCTGTAATGGTGGGTTCTATTGGGATCAATTATGGTCAGATTGCTAACAATCTTCCAGCACCAGACAATGTAGTCCCTTTAGTGAAATCAATTGGGGCAACAAAAGTGAAACTTTATGATGCAGATCCAAGAGTGCTTAAAGCATTTGCTAACACAGGAGTGGAATTCATAGTTGGTCTTGGAAATGAGTACTTGTCAAAGATGAGAGATCCAGAAAAGGCACAGGATTGGGTTAAAACAAATGTTCAAGCTTATTTACCAGCAACAAAAATCACTTGCATCACAATTGGCAATGAAGTCTTAACCTTTAATGACACAGGTCTTACAGACAGCCTCTTTCCTGCAATGCAGAGCATTCACACAGCTTTAGTAAATTTGGGACTTGATAAGCAGGTCTCAGTTACTACAGCTCATTCTTTGGCAATTCTTGAAGTGTCTTATCCACCTTCAGCTGGATCTTTTCGAAAAGATCTTGTGGGGTGCATCACCCCCATATTGAATTTCCTTGCCAAGACTAACTCACCATTTTTAATCAATGCATATCCCTTTTTTGCATACAAGTCTAATCCCAAACAAATTTCTTTAGATTTTGTGCTGTTTCAGCCAAATCAAGGGATTGTTGATTCGAAAAGCAATTTCCATTATGATAACATGTTGTTCGCTCAAATTGATGCTGTGCATTCTGCATTAGCAAGTTTAGGATACAGTAAATTGCCAGTTCATATATCAGAAACTGGCTGGCCATCGAAAGGGGATGCAGATGAACTAGGAGCAACCCTCGAAAATGCGAAGAAATATAATGGGAATTTGCTTAAGATTATTTGTCAAAGGAAGGGAACACCAATGAGGCCTAATACAGATTTGAACATTTATGTTTTTGCTTTGTTTAATGAAAACATGAAACCTGGACCAGCTTCTGAGAGGAATTATGGGTTGTTTAAGCCTGATGGAACACCGGCGTATTCGCTTGGAATTAGTGGAACAGATGCTGTTAGTGCTAACACCACCACCACCACCACCACCACTGGTGCTCCTGCGCCTCCGTCACCGGATAGTTCTTCAACCGGGTATTTGTCAATTTCTGCTGCTGTAAAGGTAAGTCCTTGCCTTCTTTGTGGTGCATTTACTTTTGACTTTTTTGTTGTTGTCTCGTGTACCTAACTTGAGAATGTGTCGTCTTTTGTGGCATGATTAAAGCATGAAGATAGAATGATGAAGCATGTTTCAACTTGAGTGCTTACTGTAGTTTTCATTTAATCTTGATAAGCTTTTAGTTTATCAGAATTAAATTGGCAATTCAAAACTTGACTGGGAGCACTCACAGTGAAGTTTGTTATCAATGGAGTTGTCATTGACTGGGACATGGGACTAATTTAAGCCTCCGAATTAAACACTGATGGGGACAATTAGTTGAAAAAATGTTGTCATCTCACATGAGTAGATTAGATGAGAAAAACCCTATAGATAACTATAACAAGTTAAACGTGCTTAAAGTAGGTTTGTTGGCATTAGTTACGATTGATGCATTTCGATCGGATGCACTTCTTACGCGCTACGACACATGAATAAGATCATGCAGAGACCATATGCAGAAGCTGATTCTGACATTTTGATATAAAATGTTAGCATGCCATTCAATCCAATTGCTTTCAACCTGGTCATGTCTAGTTTTACTACGAGTCAAATAATCATGTCTCTATTTTCTCATTGTGAAATAGCAAGTGACAGCCAATCAATGTAATTTCAGAAACTGCAGATTGTTTTTAGGGTTTTCTGTGAAATGGGAGTGTTAATTCATTGATTAACACATCATGGTGTTGTCTGTTATTTCAGGAAAGATGTTATAGTTGCATAGGCCAACTGTTGTTTCCACTGCTGTTGTTGAACTACTTGGCCTTTAGACTAGCATTTTGAACTGTGTTTTGCTTTGCAAGCCCTTGATAAAAAAGAATCAGCCGTTAAAGCAAAAATGGATGGAAAGAAGGGATTTGGAGAGAGAAGGAGGCAGCTTCTTAGCTTAAAGGAAAGGTGAAGTTCAGTTCTATTCCTTTTGCTTGTGCACTGCAAGATGCAAAGCATCATTCTTTACCATTATTAGTAGACTACCACCGCCAAGTGCTCAGTGAATTCCATTCCCAATAAGCCTTAATAGCTCCTCAGTTGGGCCCTTTAGCACCACTTTTATTGATATTTTCGATTAGTTTTTACTGCCACAAAGGGCCATCTTGTTGGTAGGAATTTCCCATGGACCATAATATCCTGACCAGTTGGGCCCTTCACTGCCCACTTCATTATTGATAATTGGTGCGGTTGGTGGGGGTGGACAGCTCATAGGTATGGCTGGTTATGAGGGTTGCTTTCACTCTTTTTAGCTGGCGATGCCTTTCAACTTTTTGCTCTCTTGTCTTTTGCAGGCAGGGGATGTTTTCATATCTCTAATAATTTAAGTTTGCTGATGGAGAGTTTGATAGATCAAGCGAGAGTGGATTGCATCTGTTGCTTGTGATAGATTACTGATTAATTTGCTGTAGTTGTTTCTACTTTATTTAGTGTGAAAGAGATTTTATTCTTTCTTTATTTTTACTCCAAAGGATCCTACTATTAGCCCTCATATATCAGCATCCTTGTAGTTTAATACCCGCAAAAGATTCCGTATCATTTGAATTTCAGCCATCAATCCAGATTTTCCAAGCTAATTATCAAATCATCATTTTGAAAAACAGTAGTTTTTCGGTTTGTCTAGATCAACTAGATTATAAAATGACCTACCACCTACCGAGTCTACTTGATTTAAAAGCAAACCCGGTCCCAGTTCAACAGATCACCGAGTTGAGTTGATCCACAAGGTTGATACCCATGCATCAAGTGCAGGCAGGTTGGAGAGGCTCTTTAAAATCTTAATCATCGTGGGCCCTTCATATTCCTCTTTATTACCTGATACCCTAAAATGCAAGATTAGGACAACATTATCAATGACCCACAAATTACGCAAAGTTTTAAGGTTTTTGAAGGAAGATAAAAAAAAAAAAAAAAAAGGATAATACTATCTAGGAGTGACAAATATTCATCAAGGCATCCTTATTCAGATTCAAATCCCCTCAATCTAATTGTGCACTACACTATCAATCTAAACCGATGATTGTATAACATGTTTGATAGAAACCACTAGGCATGGTGTCCTCTAATTTTGTAATCCAGTCACTAGGGGAGTCTAGGGTGCGAAAATGCAATAAGGCAAGAGAAAATGGCTGGCCCCAGCCCAACATTCATAAGAGGACCGATAAGAGCAGCCGCATACAGAACCAAAATCTCTCCCCAAAAATTAATATTAATACATTATTAACTAATTGCCTGCCACTTCTTTTCCTTGCAATACATGAATAGAGATTCTTCTACTGGTACCTTACAGGGTTGTTTGGCAAAATTATATCACCACAAAGCTGGCTGATCGGCTTGATCTTTAATGCATATGCTCCAAACTACCAAGCTATAGCATAGCAGAATGCACCGAGCCATAGCATTTTAAAGACCTGCATGAGCTTGTGATGTCTCTCCCAATTCAGCCTTCGATTCAGTCTTAACCCTTCGGTAGAATAAGACATAAGCAGCTGAGGTCTTGATGTCAGCTTCATTGACTGGAGAAACTCGACTATCGTCGAAACTGTACCATCTATTATCGTCAATCAACTGCAAGGTTGGTGAACAAAACAACTTGGACCTCAGAAAAGCAGTCTCCAAATTCGACACAGATATTATAACTAATCATGCATGATGAACCCATTAGGTATTTCTAGGAACTCCTAGAGTAGTATGATAGGTCTCAAATGATTGGACTACATGACAACTGCTGCACTAAAACCTCGGATTGAAAATTCAGAAAGGCCCGAGTATTTGTTTACCTTGGCAAATGCAGTATAGTGCCCACCACCTAGACCACCATAATGGTTGCTGATGGCATATAACTCATACGTGTATGATTGTCCATCCTTTTGTTTCACATATTTGCTCAAATCAAGATTGTGAACGGGGAAATCCACAAAAGTATCCAGTTTGTTCTTCAGGTATCTGCTGTATGAGAACCGTTTCAAGTGAAAAACAAGAATATCTGGCAACATCCACAGGTCCAGTTTCTTGGTGGCTTGCCTATGTTCTTTACAACTAGGACAATACCTGCATCAAAATGAAATGCATTGTCATAAATATAGTATGATGTGCTTTTGCTTGGTATCCAAAATAATATCTCACAGGAAATGTAGAAAAAAATTTTGTTTTTAAGAAACAATCATACCACATGTCATCAGGCCCTAAAGGTTCTTCTGTCAAGAATGCCTCCAGGCATGAAAATAAAGAGACAGCTTCCTGCCGGGTTTTCTTTGCTCTATAGCCAGTCTTGTGATAAACCTCTGGGAGATCCTTTAGATTGCTGGAATCGTATAATTTCTGTTCTTTCTCAGTCCACTCAAAGACAACCTTTATACGATTCCCAGATTTTATGACAGAATCCTTAAATATTGGCTTGCAGCTTAAATACCGATCATCAGTCAAAAACAGCTGGAATGGCAATTCCTGGCTAGATGTACCCTCTAGTTCTGTGTTGCCCATGGATTGGTCCCTAGGTTCACATTGACCATTGCAACCACTTGATGTCTCACCATTAGCCTCCAAAAGAAAACCATTCTCTTCGCCACTATGAGCCATAGTAGAGGCACATGCTCGTTTCAAAGGCAAGAGCAGTCTGGAAGCAGCCAAATAGATATCAGCTCCACTTGGTGAGTCATCATCCATATAAGTTATCAAAGGTGTGCCAAAATACTTCCCAACATTGCCCTTCAGTATATCTGGAGTGCACCTGTGAAACCAACGCATAAGACTTGATCTCAAAGAAGTGCAAGAAAAGAAGAATAAACAGTCAAGCAAGGCACCCAGCATCTCCCTCTGTCTATCCACTATTGGACCCATTCCGCTTTTGGAAGAAATTATCCTCTTATCAGTTCAAAATTATGGTGTGAATCAAATAATAATTTGCCCACAATTATTTTCTTACCAATTACATGCAACACATTACATACAGCCAATTATGTTATGAATGATCATTATCATTGCAAATAATCATACTCATAAATAACTCTGACAAAACTACTAACAAGTAACAATGATATACATTGCACAGTTCTCCAATAAAAAACCAACAGCAAGAGATCTGCAGAAGAAACATACTTATCCCTATGAACAATCTCCAGCTTCTTTCTTCCTGCCCCTTTTTCACAAAACCGATAGGCCACAATATGGTCTTCATCCTTTATAGAGACCAATGGTTCAAAAGGATTTTCCAACATCCTATAAATCTTGTGATCATATACCTGACAAGCAAAGGTCTGACACCTTAGCCTCTTAATGGAATAATTAAAGAAAATAAAGTTCAAGAGAAAACTTCTTACTTCTGCCAGCAGAAGGCTTTCTCCACTTTTCAAACCGCATGCAGAGTCCAGTGCTTGACTAAGATCTCTACAATTACCATGTTTCAGCACTGAAACAGTGCAAGGCATTGGAAGACCACTTCCATCACCATGAAACACTGTTACTGTCATTGTCCGAGTGACAGTTGAAGGCAGTGGCAAAGACAAGTACATGAAGGGATCAAAAGTAATTGAAATTTTACTGCAAATTGGGCAAACCAGCGTCGACTTATATTGACCCTGAGAATTATTTTCCAACATGTACAAAAAGTCAGCAACTGAAAACAAGAATTCATACTAGCTTTTGTGTTCAGTAAAGCAAATCATGTAGTAAATGACATTGCTGGGTCCTAGTATGACAATAAAGGAAGCCAAACTTTGACACAAAACTGAGATACTCATCTATAACAATACCATGACCCGCTTTCTCATCATCAATTAAAGGAAACAAATTGAGTACTAAATGATTATTAAATATCACAAGCAATGAATTCCATTCTTAAACAGGTTTGGAAGTCTTACACTAAGTCCTTACTAATCAGGATGTTTGCATGGAAGCTGGTACTTCTAGTTTTAAAGTTGAGCGTAGATAGCATAAAATAAAGGAGGTAAATAATGTTGAAGTATCTAAGATCACTGTGTAATGAGGACCTTACAACTAGATTTTACAATAACAACCAAACCTCAACCCCAAACTAGCTGGATATATTACAAGACGAGCACATCTATGAAAAATTTATTCAACCTTATTATGCAAACCATGGAAACAGATTAAAATATAACACTTCCTTACTTGACAAACATCCACAATAACTGAGTCATTCCGAGTCTTGTGATTTCTCCAACACTCGTCTGCAACTTCCTCGTCTGGTTCACCACTCCAATCTTTCATTTCAATATAAGGCTTCTGCTTGACACGATTCAAATCTTCATGCAGCCCATCCAGCAAGAAGGCAAGAAGTTCCTAAAACAAAAGGATCCAATCAACAATGGAAATCACGATAATATCAACAACACCAATCATCATTCTGAAGAACAAAAAACACAATAGTGCTAAGGATCCATCGTACCAAAATATTTATTGACAGAAAGATGCAAATTAGAAGCATCGTATGTCTTACTGTCGTCATCAGTCCATGAGTCAAGATTATTGTACAAGTCACTTAACACATTATATAATCAAGAAGGCAGGGTTCCAAATACGCGAGTGGAAATTTATGAAGGTCAATATTCACTCATTCCTTCATTTGATCAACAAAATGGCAAGCAAACACCTGGGCTAGGAATATTTGCAGGTGCTATTACAGCACTTCTTTATAAGTGTGGTCCAGTTTTAACTAGAGTTGCACTATCAAAGGTGAGATTCAGACTTGAGACCTCACCCCTCCTCTTATGCAAGAGTAACACTGAGATACACCTACAAGCTCATTGGTAACTAACAGAGCATTTAAAAATTGAATTATACTACTAATATTACTGCTGTAGAGTAACAAGTAGAAATCACAGAGTACTAACTTGAGAATCATGTTGATTATAACCACTGAATTGAGGAGCAAATAGCGCTAGTTTTCCTTTAAACACACGTGGTGCAATCGCGGTCCGGCCTGAGGACCACAGTTTCCTCAACAAGTCACCAAATGCAAGTGCAAGTTCACCCTACACGGCTACAACATAAGTTAGCAAAAGTGCAAAAAATATAGCCAGTGTTCTTCAAAAAGTCTATATGGAATAGCCATAAGATGACAATAACTAAGTAAAGCCACCTACATGCATTCCTAAAGGATTCTGTGTGTTGATTTCCTCAGAGTAATCTTGCAAGAAATATTCAACAAGTTGGGGTGTGTGGAGTAAGCATTGTAAAGCACTGTTCATAAAGCAAGTATTTCCCATATTCTGCAGTCCTGCCAAACCTCCCTTTTCTACTCTCCTAACAGAGCTATGCACACCAAATCCATCGTCCATATCTTTGAATGATGAGTTTACGGCACTTCCTGGCCATAAGTTCAAGCTATAACTACTTGAGTGACCATTTGACATGGCAGGCCCTCCTGCAATCGACATGGGGGACCTTGGAGGTTCCAAGGCTACCAATGCTAACTCATTCCCTGTTGAATCCTTTCCAGATTGAGAAGGAGAACTATCAACTTTCAGCTCCAAAAGAATCTGCAAAAGGAAGAGGATGCATCAACCACAGTGATGTGGGACAAGAGCAAAATCACCAAAAGAGGAATTTAAGTAGAATAGAAACCAAAATCACCAACAAGAGAGACTCTTGAAGGGGCCAAATCAAGAGGGACACACTTGATCTTGAAGGGACCAAATCAAGAGACACGCTCAATCTTTACAAAACAAACCAGGAGAGAAGCACTCAATCTTGAAGAAAACTTAGTTTGTTTTTCAACTATTAACTTAATTGACTGTCTAGGTCATTATTTATGCACCAAACCAAATAAAATAGGAAATCCTAACAAGTCTTAATTGAATAAGGAAGCTAAAATTCTAATTTAACTACTAAATAATAAATACTAATATTCCTAAATAATAAAATCTAGAATAGCCATACAATATTAAAATTCTTAAATAAATAAATATTGATTCATATTGAGTTTGGTAAGAAGTCTGTAAGATAATGTTTTCCCCTTTACGAAAGCTGCAACTAGGAATTAAGATATTGAGTTTGGTAATAGTTGGACTTTCTAGAGCCTGGTTAGAACAACCGAGTCAGGTTCTACAACTGTTAACATCTCTAGGAAATCAAATTTGGAGCAGATGAAATTACTACAAGTCCATGGTCAAAGAGAATTTTCAGATGGAATGAAAATCAGAAGCATTATTAACATGATGGCTTAAACATTTTAACACAAACTAAAGCATTTTCTCATATGCATAATTCCTCACAAGATTACAGACCTCTTGATCCATCTGTAAGTGTAACTCCTCCAAGGTTTGGTTTGAAATGCTCAACTGTGAACTCTTTTGCTTATTGAAGAAGTCCCATATAGAGGCCTGTCAATATGCATTAGAATCAGACAAATGGGGGAGATTAGCCATTCAGCATCCAAAAAGAAGTAAAAGTAAATCAAGCAAAAACCAAAACATAAAACAAACCTTTTCACGCTCTACTCCTCTAGCTGAGCAAACCTTCTCATATAACTCATGCAGAGAAGCCTAAAAAGGAAAGCAAATTAAAACCTGGATGGTATACAGTAAGTAACTTGAATAAAAGGGCATTGTCCGGTGTTAAGAGGAACTTAAATCAATTATTCGAAAACTCAGTAAGTTCACTTTCATAATGTTTGACCAGTACATATAACAAATCCTCAAGACAAACCGATCGATACTCAGAAATTCTGAAAAATAAAATTCAAAGTTCAGAAACCCAGTTCTGTTTAGTCAGCATCATATCATAACCTTCAAAACCAAAGCCTTAGCAGACCCTTATAAAACCAACAGTCCCTCGAACATATCTTCTATCAATAGAAAAACTTAATTAAATCCTCAATTTGATGCAACACAAGCGTTAAATTGCACTACCTTCATGTTTGTGCACCTATTCTATATGTCCTGCATAAAAGTTGATGCAATTAAACAGTTAACTTGCAACAATATGAAATATCAGAGAAATTACCCAAATAAAAAGAAATTTGACAATCTAGTGAACCAATGAGCTGAAGACTCACATATGCAAAGCTGTTATCCAATGAACATTAATTAAACACATCAATATTTCTTTATATATGACAAAAATGATATTTCATGAAAATAGAAACTTGTTGAACAGAATCAGCTTAAATTTTTTGAGACAGAAAGATAAAAACAAAAAGAAAATGACAATACCTTTTTGCTTATCCGTATAGTTGATTCACTGTCATCTCTGGAGTCAATTAACTTGAGGCGAAGTGGATAAACCTCCACGTTGAACTGCTTTTTATTAAAAACACCCTGAGAGATCATCTTTCTTGGTAACGCTGGTCCTCCTTTGTACCTAAAAGACAGAATGACAGAATATATCCAGTACCAGGGCAAAAAGACAAACAGTAGTTTTAAAATACTTGCAAAAGTGTGTGTGGGTGTGGGTGTGTGTGTGTAAGAGAGAGAGAGAGAGAGAGAGAGATTCATGTTTAAATTTTAAACAATTATGCTCATTTAAAATTTTTGCATCCATTCAGATCATTCACTAAATTACATGGAGATTAAATTTGAGTGTTTCCAAATAAACTAGGTAGAGAAAAGAAGCGCTGTCTCCATTCACTACAATGATTAAGATATATAATGCTTTCAAACAAACTTCCAAATTAAATGCAATCCTGCAACTACAAATGTCAACGCCAGATATTAACATGGACTAACGCCATCATAATTTTGCAAATGTCAAATCCCAAGCCATCAGATGATGAGACCATAACACACATATACCTTATCGAATTCCTACTTTACAAGTTTTTTATTCAACCACTACAATAAAAAAGCTAAGCCATTGGGCAGCAAGATCATAACACATATAAACTCATATCAAGAGTCAAGATCCCTATCTTAGCAACTGGGATTCAATCACTAACAGTAACAATCAATCCAAGTCAGCATAATTGTAAAATGAACTGCTTTTTTTTATTTTGGCCATTGGAACAATCAATTCAACAAGGAAAGAAATAGGTAAACCTCCTTACCACTGGACAAGCTTCTCCCAAACTTTCTTAGGAACTAATACATAGTCCCTTCCTTCCAACAGCGTTCTAACAAGCTCTAGCTCATCACCCTCATTACTACTTCTGCCCTCAATTATATCAGAGTTATCAATTGGACCAGGCCTTTCAACATCCAAATCTTGAGGCTCGGAAGATTTCCCATTATCCAAGTTGTCAACACCACCACGACCAACATAACTCTCCCATTTTGAGAACCACCTAAACATCAAAAGAAAACCCAATTACAGCCATGCAGGTCCTTTTATTGACAAATGGATTCAATTATTAAAACGTGAAAAAGGATCACATTATTATGGTAAGCATCTATCACACATCCCTCAGGCAATAACACCGTACCCTCATCTAGCATAGCCTAATTGTATCTAAACAGGCCACATGTTGTAAAAGAGTAACTAGGAAAAGTAAAAAACTGACCAAACCACGACACATGCACAAAACGTCAGCCCATTTAAATTACAGTGGCATGAGACTCTCAGGCAACAACACAACACGCACACCATATTTAGCTTGCCTAGCTAGCCTAATAATTAAAAAAAGTCAATTTCTATTTTTAACCCAATCATTCAAAGAATCTCTTAAACTACATGCCTTACTTACCAATCAAGCATGATTGACGCACCTCTCCGTGAAATATAGCAATCATAGCAAACAGGGTTTTTTTTTTTTTTAGGATAACAATAACCCAACTATTCAAAGAAACTATCAAAACACATGCATTCCTAACGCACCATCCATTATCAGCAAAATCCCCATAAAACTTATCAATAACAACAGATGCACAAATCTGATTTAAAATAAGATTAAAAAAAAATCACTTAACTCACCGCCCCTTGTTCAAAAAAAAAAAAAAACGAGCAGATACAAAAGTTAAAAGCCACAACAACCACACACAAGTCATGTTGACCGCCTAATTAGCACAGCTGTAGCTAGAACAAATTAATCATTGCAAAAAGTGTTTTTTCTTCAATTTGGATAAAAAGATAATCCAATTATTTAAAAAATCTCTTAAAACACATTCCTTACTTACCCAATCAAGTAAAATTATCATCCAAATTACCAAACATTCGACAGTTGCAAAAAATCTCATCAGAATTACTTCAAAACCCACTCCCTCCATTTCAAAAACCAAAAAATCTCTACCACCATAATTAGCAAAAAAAGTCCCACAAAATTCAAGAAAACTTAATCAAATCAAGAACGAAAAAAATTACCTAGAAGAAACAACAAAATACAAATTCCCTTCTTTCAAATCACGTTCAGCTTCACGATTCAATTCCTCAACGATCTGCTTCTCTTCTTCAGGTGTACACGGCAAGCAACTTCCTTCACCTCCACCTCCTCCTCCGTTCTCCATTAAACACCTTGAGTCAATCATCGTCATAATTTCTGTCTTAATCACACTCTACATTCCAATAATCAAACCCAAATTAGTAGTCAAACAAAAAAACCTCACAAAAATCAATAAATCAAATTCGGATTTCGATTACTCCTTACTGTAATTTTCAGTTTCGTGGAAATCAAATTGCCGATTTGAAAGACTGTAATTTTTTCTACTTTTGGGGAAATTTTAAAAATCGAGAGAGAGAAGGGAAGAAACCCTAGATTTTAAGGGTTTGATTTTTGGTCATGGAGAAAATCATTTACAATAGCAAGAATTTAGAGAGAGTAAGCTAGAGAGAGAAGTACCGTCTTTCCAACGATCTTGTCTTTTTTTTAAAGCTTCAGCCTGCCACAGACCGTTTTATAAAAGAAAAAAAAAATAAAAACATATTAAGTAGTAGATTTTGAGAAAAGTATATTTTAGTCTATCTTGATTCACAATTATTATACTTTAGTTATTGTAGATTATGATTTTCAATGTTACCCCTAGAGTTTCTTTTGAATGGCTAGTGATTTTGAATGCTTGTTTTTCCGGCTTTTCTTTGGTTGGTGCATTTTTCCTTTTGTTGAGATGGATACTTGATAATGAATAATCGACACAAGTCTCCCTTTAAAACTTATCCGGGTTAATTTGAGGCTAGAATATGTAAAGATGTCAAAGGATCTAGTCTTACCACGTGTTAAGAGATTAAAAAATAAAATAGTTAGAATGTTGTTAGTATTGTTGGACAGTTAAAAAAGTCTGTTAACTTTGGTTAGATAACGTAAACAAGCTTCTAACCATAGTTTGATATAAAAGAAATGTAATGGTGTTAGTAAAAACAACAAAAAAGAAATAATACAAGAGCTTTTCTTCTTTCTTTGTTCAGCAGAAATTCTCTCTGCTTCTCTTCATTTCTCTTCTTGCCTCCGTGAAAATTTTGCTATCTTAACATGGTATCAGAGCACATGAATTCTTGATCTTGTGATCTTCTGCTTCTACATTCTCTGATTTTTGTTTTTGTTTCTGGTATTATTATCTCTTTATTTAAGCAATTTTTTCGTATTAGTCGATTTGTCTATTATCTGTTTGACATATTATCAAATTGAAAATTCTTCTTCAAATCTTTAACTTTCTGCAAGATTCTTCCTTCTCAATCTTTGATTCTCTTCTTTTTTACTTCTTGCACTCTAAAAAATGATGACTACTTCTCAACTTCAGATTGTTCAATCTTCTATTACTTGTTTGCTTCATACGGTTTCTACTGTTGTGACAGTCAAGCTTGATGATACAAATTACATGTTCCAATCTTATGATTGGCTCCTCCAGGCCTGCAATTGATGGGGAATGTGAAGATATCAAAGGACATAGTACTGCTACATGTCAAGAGATTAGAGAATAAAATGGTTAGAATGTTATTAATATTGTTAGACAGTTAAAAAAATCTGTTAGATTTGGTTAGGTGACGTAAACAAGTTTCTAACCATAGTTTGATATAAAAGAAATGTAATAGTGTTAGTAAAAACAACAAGAAAAAAATAATACATGAGCTTTTTTTTTCTCTATTCAATAGAAATTATCTTTGCTTCTCTTCTTATCTTTATGAAAATTTTGCTATCTTAATAGAGCCAGGATTAAAAAAATAAAAATTTAGATTAACCTGATGATCTGGTTAAATATTTGATTGTAACTTGTTAATTATTTATTTTTTTAACAAAAATAATATCTTTTTAGTTTATAAAAATAAAATTAGAATTGATCAGGATAAATCAAGTAACCTACTTAAAACCTAGTGCTCTCCTTAAAACTCATGACTCGAGCTTTAAGTCAGGTTAACCACCAAAACAAGATCAAAAACTTTATTGTAGAAATATCATACATATATGATTATGGTAAACATTGATTAGATTTCAACTCACATGATAAAATTGGTATTATTACTATACTCATTATGTTTGTGTATTTCCGTATAAACCTCGAAAGTACAGAGATACTAAATCAAAAGAATTTTTAAAGTTGATTCACTTCTAGATGGTGCTAGCTATTCATTAGGGAAGGGTTAAATTGAAACTTATTGGAAACTTTAGAGTTTATGTTGAGGAATTTTAAACCTAGAGAGACTGAAGTGGAATATTTCAAGATCTCAGGGTCTAGAATGTAGTTTATCAGATATTATTTTCAATAACCATAAATTCTATTAACTTGTGTTTGTGTTTACTCTTGAAAGTGGTGAGTGGGTTCCATCATGAATTCACGCAATCTATTTTCTTTTTTCTTTATTAAGGCTTTGATTTTTTAAACATGGAAATGACTGGTGGGTGATGTGATAAATGAGATTCATGATTTTGTTTTTAAGATTTTATTATGGATTTCTTTTAATAATTTCGTGGGAGTAGTGAGATAAAGTTTCAACCAATAATAATTCACATGTTAATGCTGAGGTTTTTGTTTTTTTCAATTTGTGTATAAAAATGTTAAAAATTATGGTTGTTTTTGTTTTTAAAATAATATTTTTTAAAAAAAATTTATTATTGATATAAAAATGATCTGAAAATATTTAAAAAATATTAATTTAGAGTAAATAAAAAAAATTAATTTTTTTTAAAATATTTTTAAAACGCAAAATAAATAAAGTTATACTTGTTGTTGAATCCGATTTATCATTTGATTTAGGAGTTGCATGGTTTATTGATTTATGATTTGAATTATGGGTTACACGGTCTAATCTGAGTTGATTTAATTTTATTTTAAAAAAACTAAAATGATATTATTTGGTTTAATCTAAAGTTGATTTAATTTTATTTAAAAAAAACTAAAATGATATTATTTTTTAGATTTTTTTTAAAAATAATAATATATATTTTGATAAGATTACAAGTTGATATTTGATATGGTTATATTATGTAAATTTTCAAGTTGAGTTTTTTTTTTTAAATTCAGTGGAAGCTATAGAATATTTGTTGTTTCGTGTAATTCTCCTTGCAGTTATAAAAAACGAAGCAAAAGGGAAAAGGTATTTAGAATCCAATCAAACAAATAATAAATCTGATAAACATTGAGCTCGTAGAATATTTGTAAGAACACAAATTTGGAAAGCCTCCACCAAAAGTAGGTGATATTTCCCATCACCTTGTAAACTGTCACATTGATGCACGTTGATGTTAATTCTTTGTTTTCCTACGGTGATTAGTATATTCATCCAGCAAATAATATTTGGATTTCATTAATTCTAACTCTTTAAAAAAAAAATCAGAAGCAAGAGACTTCTCAACAAGAACAAAATGAGTGGCGGCTTCAGACATCAAGCAAACCTCCACGTTACTTATGGTTGTTAATACATTAAATCCAATGGATTCTTTGCACCTAAGTTAACATGCTGATTCTACAGAAGCTTACAAACAAGCTGCTTCTTTTCTAATTTTGCAGAATCTGCTCTAACAGAAAGGCTGCTGCGCCTCTACACAAGATGAATCGTTTACATGTTGCTACAAAAGCTACACCATTTCATATGTACATTAGTATTACAAGTTTGGCTCCAGCCTCGATCTTGCACCTGAACATTGGCGGCCAGGACAGTTGATGACCAAATGCAACTCAGTACGGTAGCAGAGATTGCAGACACAGATACAATCACAATTACAAAGGATTCTGCGGCATCCTCTACAACTACTAGTTGCACAATATTCTATTCCATGTGGAAGATGCAGCCCTTGGCTGAAACCAAGAAGCAGCTGCAATAAGGTGTCACTGTGACCCAAAATCAACTAAACTATTAAGAACTATGAGGTTTCTGTATCATCTGAGCTAGCTGTGGCCTCACTTCCAGCCAAACCTGCTCCACCTTCTTGACTCTCGTCCTCACTATACAAAGTCTCGTTACTTGAATTAGAAAATAGGCCACTGTCATCATCAGTGAGTGTATCTGCCTTCCGCCGTTTCCTGACATCTTTTATACCTCTTCCTTGTAGTGCCAGGCGCCTTCGTTTCCTTGCTTTTCTCTTGCCCTTGGGAACCTCTTCTCTTTGTGACTCAAGGTTTTTGCCTTCTCCTTTTGCAGTTCTTACCTTGCCATAGTCATTATCTTCTGATTCATCAGGATCAAACTTGCGCTTTTTTCTACTTGAATTTGTCTGGTACAGAATCATTGAAACCCAGATTTAATTGATAATTAGTAAGCACAGCAAATCCAAGTGCAGTAAAGTATTCAATTGAAGGGGGAAATGATCCATTAAACCCTACCTGTAAATTGTAAATGATATGTGAATGAAAGCAGCGGAACCAGTATTACAGTCATCCGGTTACCTTATGTTTCCTAAATGGCTTTTCAAAAAAAAAAAAAAATACATATATATATATATATATATATATATATATATATATATATTGTGTGTGTGTGTGTGTGTGTTCATTCATTCCTATATGTGTGTGAGTGTGTGTGATATGCAACACCACCATTATTACTCAAAGGACCAGAGCTAGCCACAACCAGGTCACATAAAAAGCCCTTTTATCAATACTGCTTGGGGTACAGAACCCATGGTCACGGCTTTGGGATTAGTCAATCAGAAAGATCAAACCACCAAGGACAGAAATAACTGATAAACATGCATTGATTGTAAATAGGAATGCATCAATTAAATATCCCCATTTACAGCTTACTAAAACATGTACAATCAATTATTATCTAATTTTGGTAAAAATCATTTTTAAGTATAGGTTGACAGCATGCTTTAATAATTGAGCAACTAGCATCTGTGACTTGCACAGCAAAACACCATTTCATATGAAAAAAAAAAAAAAGCTTCTGTGTACCTTGGGACCACGATCCACCAACCGAGCCCATTCATGCCGATTCCTCAGGCAATCAAGAACAGCCTGAGAAGGACTTGAATATGCATAGCGTTCTCCATTATGCTTCCTCAAGTTTTTCCAGTGCTGCAAACGGAATTACAATCAGTGAAGGAGATCTGGTTTATTCACTCAGAATCAAAATGACACCAAAACAAACATGCAGAAAACAACAAGCACTTAATTAAATAAAAGCAACCATACCGGTAAGACGGCATTACAGAGTTCCTCATATGTCATGCGTCTGCCTTTGCTCATAATCTCATTGATTAAACCTATGGATGATGAAAGGAAATGAATATTAAGTTACAAAAGAAACAGGAAAAAACAGCCCCATCTGTTCTTATCCTTTCCTTTTGGCTCTAAACTGATGCAGAATTTAAATTCCAGAGAGGTAGCTACCTGGCAGAGTGCGATGAACAGGAGCCCGAACAGTGCCTGTCTCCTCATCAGAAATATTCCTTGGTGAATTACGTCTAGATGACAAATGATGGTCATTAACCTCAGTAGAGGAAGATGGGCCACTGTTTGCAGTTGAGGTGGAGGCAGGCGGGATGTTGTTCTTGACAGAATTTACTGCTGTCGGAGATCCATTATCCCCTCTCTTCGACACCGAGTCAGCTTTATATCCTGTATCTTGTCTCCTCTGATCAGAAGAAGATGGTCTGTCAGTCTTTTTAGCCTCATCATCAGGCTCCTGAAAACGGCGAAACCCATCTTTTGATGTATCCTTACCTTTTCTTCTAGAAGCCTGAAGAATAATAAATTACAGATCGTTTTCAAGTACCATCTCAGTAACCTATATATGTTCATAAAGAAATATTTGTGAAAATCATGTTGTGGAAGTAAATCTTACCAAGCTATGGTCTTTTGCTCCAGAACTAGATGTCCGCTTCATCAGCACACTTGTTGCGGTTGGAGAAACTGAATGTGGCAAACCTCCTGCATGGCGAACACGCGGCACACGAGGTACTCTAGGAGAACTATTGAGTTCTTGATGTAAAAGCAAAGCAAGCTGTCAAGAAAAACCCCTCAAATGTAAACTAGATGGAAAAGAAAATGAGAACAAAAATAAACCATTACAAGAAATTGCAATTTGTTTTCACCTCTTCATCACTTAAAGCCGCAGGCGAATTGGTTGGTGCAGAAGGATTCATTGACAATGCAAGACTTGTCTTAGATGATGACTGGCCATTAGACTGATTAAACTTTTCAGATCTTTGGGGTAAACCTGATGCAAGTGCCTTACTATGAGCATGTGAAGTGCTCTCAATTTGCAGTGATCCGGCAGTATCACCAGAATTCTGTAATGAAGATGCTTTAGAGGATAAGTGAAGCATGGAATCTTTTGAATCTGAAACAGTTCTCTTAGGAACAGATGTATGTGAACTCTTGCTTGAATGCAACACTTTTGAAGCAGAATTCACTGAGGATTTTGGACATTCCTTTACTGTTTTCTTTGAAATGTCATACCTTTCTTCTTCTGTCACTATCTCACTTGTAGCTCGATCTTTCTTAATACTAGAATTGCAGTCAGGTATAACTTGTTGCATGGTATTAGAACTAAAATTCAAAGTATCTGAAGTTTTAAAATTGTCAGATGAAGGTGTTTGGGAGATCATCACAGTGGATGAAACAGAAGATGCTTTTGCAACACAGACAACAATTTTACGCTGATTGGGTAGTGCTGGAGAGCTTGAGATGGTTTCACCTGCTTTTGACAGTTCTTCAGCAGTCTCTGTAGTGTTTTTAGGTTCTGGGAGACATTGTTGCATTTCAATTGAGCCTTCAGCTCGTTTATGCTGACAAGGACCATCACATAATTTGTTAGCTTCACCTGTGTTACAAAGAAGAACTGCTTCTAAATTGCTGCCAACCTCTTGAATTTTATGGTCATTGGATGAACCACCTAATGCTGCACCATTCAGTTTTGGATTTTCAGATATGTTATCATAAGATATCCTTGCATCTTTTGCATCACCATGAGAAGACTGACGATTCAAGGCCCCCTTAGAGTTATCATCATCCACTTCTACTTTAACATTAGATTGTGCAGAACTTGGAATTGCATCACCATTATCATTAATCTGATCACCCATAACTTCAGGAGAAGCACTAGCCGGCTCCTCAAGTGCAGGCACATCTCTTCCTGTGGAACCCTCCACTTTATCATCTAAATTTCCACTTAGCATGTTATTGCCCTATAGGAAGCACAGGCAAAGTCATTCAAACACCAAAAGAAATCTCAGATCATAAAATTTAACATACAATTACACTTAAAGGAAGAGCTTCATTATAGGTCAAATATAAATGTAAAGGCTCGAGGAGGGACCGCCCTATTGTAGAACAAGAGAAACTACAAATATGAATATCTAACAGAAATAATCTATTTAAGAACTCAAGAAATAGGTAAGGTGTCAAATATGAGGTTTGTTTGCATGATGCTAATGGGACTTGGAATGGGGGAATTTCCAGTAAGCTTGGTTGGTTTACTGCTATCAGACCTGAAATGTGGGCATTTCATGGGGGTTTGCAGGAGGCTTGGTATAGAGAATTTCGTTGCATTTTGTTGGACTTGAATTCAAAGATGGAGTTTGGTGTGTTGCAACTCATCAGGCTTAAAGCTCATCCAGGTCAAGTAATGCATATACTATTAAGAGATTGGGTTGGAAACTTGGGCATGTCAAGTATGGGGAATAAGTGTGCTGTTTTTCAGTAGCATTGGGATTGAGGGACATGTTATTCCTTTTTGCTTTGAGGATTTACTAGAAGGAACAGGGCCTCTGTTGTTTGATGGTTTAAACAAAGAAGGCTGTTCCCCAAGTTTAGTTTTAATGTTTAGGTTCTCTGGCCCAATTTTGAAGAAGAAGAACCCAAAAGAATCTTAAAAGGAGCAAAGGATTCTTAAAAGGACACACTCTTACTTACATAAACCATCAATTTCCACTCCCACAACAAATGTATATATATAATTCTAATTATCAATAAAAATTAAAACCCAAACAGAAACATTGATAATAAGCGAAAAAGAATTTCTAAAAGTTCTAGCATAAAGATTGATGTGCTGCATATCAAAGACATTGAGACAGATTTAAACAGTATTCCAAATCACTAGTTATGCATTTTCTGATCAGAACTCGGCTTTTGCAAGATTCCACATATTGTCATTTCCAATTCCATTTCAAGGGATTCTAATCTAGCATCGCTTACAAAGGTCATTATTGGCTTTATTCTAGCAGTCTAGTTTGTTTTATGGATTGGTAATGAACAAACATTCTCCAAATATCAATTGATCATTAAGAACAAAACACAGTACTATCCCAAACCAAACCAAAAAGAAAGGAGCAACGCGTACCTCTTGTTTCCCACAATCATTGTGTTCTGGGGCTGATGCCACTACATTTGACTCTTTGGGAGAACTCTCAACAGCAACCACAACATCATGGCTAGACTTCTCTTCCTCCAATCCAGCTCCAGTTGATGAATGAGGTCTAGACATGTCAAGAGACAATGCTTCTGAGGATTGCTCAGCCACTGCTAAGTTGGGCTTCTCAACACCATTTTCAACTGCTATATAACTATCTGATTTCTGTTCTTGAATACCGGAGTTCCTTAAATGCTTGCTCTTGTTACCCTGAAGTTCACCCTTGAAGGACTTTGGAGCTCTGTCTTCATAAAATTCCAATGGTTTTGCATCACTGGTGGACGTAAATGCTAGTAATAAGAATAAAAACAACAAAGAACTGGAGTCAACAAGTGCGTGTCTGCTGCTGCAAGATGCGACCCAATGCCTAAACTTCATGCCATTAATGTGAAATATGGGTACTTGGACAGCTAGAAAAAAGAGTAACAGATAACACAAGTAGGAAACAAAGCAAAGAAAGGTACATCCAATCACCTGTTTTAGAAGCATGAAAAACACTCTTCCTTGCCTCCACCTCCTTCTCTGCAGTTCGAGCCTTCTTCTTTACACTCCGATCCTTGGCCATCCCAAGATCTTCTTTCTTCCGCTTACCTGAATGCGCCACAACTGACCTAAGTACACTTCTCTCCCTTTTCACTGCAAAAGTAGCACCCCTAACTTCTCCATCCTCACTCTCCCACTTCTTCATCTCCCTCGAATAAACCTTCCTCTCATAACCACCAACCTCGTCCCTCCCTCTCCTGTCACCCAAATCTGCCACTGGCATCCCCAACACACTCTCCTTCGACAATGAAAACAAAACCCCCGCACCCTTGTCAACCATATTCTCATTCTCATTCTCCTCCTCACTCCTCTTCTCTACCTTCCTCTCCTTCTCATCCCAACACGGAAACTCCCTATACTGAAAACTAAACTTTTTCGGCACATACCCGGTACACTTCCACAGCTCCGGCGTAAAAACCTTTGAAACCCCACTAAACAACCCAGGATCCCCACCTGGAATCCCCTGCACGTGAACTCTTTCCTCCATCGGTATCTCTGTCCACAACCTCAACCCTTTCCTCTGCGGACCAACATTCCCCCCGCCCCCATTCTCTAACCTAATCGTTTTCGTCGGCAATTCCACTAATAACTGCGCAACCTCAGTCTCCTCACTATCATCATTATTACTACTATTACCCCTATTCTTCCTCCTCTTACATTTATCACAGGTAAACAATTCTTCACCCTTCACATACTTTGAACAGCGCGTGTGTACCCACACGCCACAATCATCACAATTCACCATTTCTTCTCCATCATCAAAGTTTACACCACACACACAATCCACCGTCCACGACCCATCCACCCAGTCCTCATGTGATTCATACTGGTGGTGGGTCTGGAACCGGTGAGATCGCCCTCCCTTCATTCTTTTCTATGCCCCTAACCACCACCAAAAAAAAAAACTCTAACCCTAACTTCAAAAAACCTAATCACATCGTAAATTCAAGAAAAACGTAGACTAGAGAGGAAAACTTGCCTGGGGAATTCTTCCAACATTGATTTCTTGTCAAGAAGCTGTAATCTTGAGGATGTTATTGAAAGAATTTGGAAAACTTATGGGCTTTTAAGGAATTTTTTTTCTGTACCAAGGGATCTGTCTTGTGTGAGCGTAGGGAAAAAAGGGGTTCTTCTCCTGGTTTTTTTGTGCACGAATGGCTTGAAGACAGAACAGAACTGTAGAATTTAAGGATTGTTTTTTTTTTTTTGCGTCCGGATTTTTATTTTGTTTTTTGTTTTTTATTTTTCAGACAAGGGTAGCTGGGCTTGGGTAAGGATGATGATGGGTTACACTTGTGCTTATTGAGAATGGGTGATGGGGATTTATGGGCCTCGTTGAGTTTAAGAAGTCAACGGTTTTGAACTTTGACCTAGGTTTTTTAATTGATTCGGAATTCTTAAAGAAAGAATTGGAGTTGATATTGATTTTTTATTTTGTTTAGTTCTTAATTATGTAATATTAGAGAAAACAATAATTGGGATTATGGTTTTCTAGCTTGAATTTAAAAAGTTAAAATAAATTAAGTATTATGAACCATTAAAGTTAAATTATTTAGTTCGAATATATGTAAACTGTATTTGTATAGCTAAATTATTTATTCTAATAAAATGTGTCATTCATACGAGTAGAATGTATATTTTCTTCATAAAAAAAGCCATTAATTTTTTATTTTGATGTGTATTGAATTTTGTGTAATAAAAAACTAACTTTTATTATCTTCATTGAAGGTGATTTTTTTTATAAAAATTTGTGATTTTATCTTATTTTCATATAATATATGGAGGAATATAAACATCTTTTCAAATCTTTTAGAAAGGGTTAGATAGATGGCCGTGTGTTTTTGCGGGTCAATTTTTAAACAATATAAATTTTTATAATAATAGTAATTGAAAGTTAAATTTATGAACATTATGGTAAACCATATAAAATTTATTAAACAATAATTATATATATATATATATAACAATGCATGACTGCATATAATATATAAAATTTATTGAACAATAATTAAAAAAACAATGCAATGCTGCACTTATTAAAAATCATATTCAAAAATCAATATTCAAAAAAGAATTAATTTATATAAAATTAAGAAAAAATCACAGATAAATTATGCATACCTTTTTAAAAACTAAACACACTTAATATCATTTAAAAACAAGCACAATCTAATTAAAACATAAACAAGAAATTTATTTGAAAAAATATATACAAATAATGCATTATTTTAAAAAAACATAAAAAAATAATTAGGTCAGACACTTGCATGCATAGTAAGCCAAGCACTTGGAACTGACAAACATATCCAGCCCATGTTAGCTTGAGTATGACAAACATGTCAGACCCATGTTAATTTGTAATTGGCGACCTGTCAAGTCCAAGCACTTTAGATGTGGCTAACGCCAAGTTCATGTGTCTTAGTTTTGGGAACATGTCAGACCCAAGCGTCTTTGGATGCCAAACTTAAGTGAATTTGGGTCCAACAATCATGTCATGCCTTATTACTATTTTTTTTCAATAATAATAATATTTTTAAAAAACTTTATTAATAATTATGTTGATAATATTAACAATAATGAACATAATAATAATGTTAAGAAAAATAATATTAATAATAAGGAAGAAAAGGAATAACAACAACAACAACAACAATTTTTAATTTTACCCTTCAAATCAAATTTATAATTTTTTTACAATAGTAATAATATTTTTTCAAATTTAATAATAATAATATTAAACATATTTAACTCAAGTTTAAATAGGTCTAGCTACCATGCAAGACCCACATTGGTTGGGTCTGCTAAGTATGTCAGACCCATGTTACTTGGGTTTGGCAAGCTTGCGAGACCCACGATACTTTCAATTCAGTTTCAATTCAGTCCTTTTACTTTTGATTTTTTATTTTTTTTCTTGGTTTTTTTTTAAATTTTTATAGTTTTTAATTCTACCACTCAAATCAAATTTATGGTTTTTCTTTAATAGTAATAATTTTTTTCAAATTTATTAATACTATTAATAATAAGATCAAATATGTCTAACCCAAGTTTAAGTCAATGTGACAACAATGTCGGACCCACATTGGTTGGGTCTGCCAAGTATGTCACACCAACGTTAGATCCACGGTACTTTTCAATTCAGTCTTTCTATTTTGTTATTTTTTTTCCTTAACTCTTTTTTCAAAGTTCTTATAGTTTTTAATTTTACCATTCAAATTAAATTTATTGTTTTTCTTTAATAGTAATAATATTTTTTTCAAATTTATTAATAATTATATTAATAATATTAACAATAATGAAAATAAAATTAATAATATTAAGAATAAGAATAATAATAACAATTATAATAACAATAATAATAACAATCATTTTTAATTTTATCTTTCAAATCAAATTTATAGTTTTTCTTCAATAGTAATAATATTTTTTAAAAAATTATTAATAATTATATTAATGATATTAACAATAATGAAAATAATAATAATAATAGTAATATTAAGAAAAAGAACAACAACAATAATAATATTACCCTTAAAATCAAATTTATGGTATTTTTCAATAGCAATAATATTTTTTTTCATATTTATTAATAATAATATTAAACATGTTTGTCCCATGTTGGTTGGGACTAGCAAGCTTGACAGATCCATCGCGATTAGGCCTGGCAAGCATACCAGACCCTAATGTCTTGGGTCCGGCAACCACGTTAGACCCAAGGTTCGTGGGTGCAAACCAAAGTTTCTTGGGTCTGACAAATATGGCAGACCCACGTTGTTTAGGTTTGGCAAGCCTGCCAAACCCACCTTGGTTGAGAGCTTGCCTTAGCAGACCTGGGTGTCTTGGGTGTGGCAACCATGCCAGACCCACATTGTTTGGGTTTGACAAGCTTGCTGGACCTATTGTGGTTAGATCATGCAAGCATGTCAGACTCACGTTACTTGGTTCCGGTAACCTAGCGTGTTTAAGATTAACGTGTTTAAAATAAAATAAAAAAAGCATAATTGCCCCAATCAATCTCAGACGCAAAATTCACCTGTAGTCTCTTAAATCTAGCAAAATTCAAAAAATTAATTAAAATAAATAACACAGAGCAGTCACATAGTACTAATACCAACTCAGCGCTCTAACAGAGTACTTGTACTTGCCTAGAATGAAGAGAAACAACAAAGAAACCACTGCCATCTCGTGCAAAATCAACCAAAATCTCATCCAACTACATCAGACCAGCACTCTTCCATGAACAACCACGCAATCGGTTACATTACAGATAAGACCTATATCTAATTACCAGTTCCTTCACATTGAACAAATAAGGAGAATGACAACCCACCAAACACCTACTGACAACAAACAACCCAGTAACCCACAACATGTCATGCACATCACGAAAAATAGCAAAAAGCAAACTGTGTACACCTTATCACAAGAACCAATTAATTCCTCCCTAATAAATATTACTCCAATCCACAATGAAAATACTCACAATCTACAATACATGACTTAGCTCTTTTAGTTTTTTTTTTTGTAATGCGCATTTATTTATAATTACAACATAACAACCAATTTTATTTTATTTGAAAAGTTTTAATTCTTGAGCTAGATCTTGAAATGTTTTTTTGCACTAGTCTTATGAATTATAGGGTCATGACTTTAGGCCCATTTTCTAAATGGTTGAAGTTCCATCTCCATGAATTTCCTTAAAATTTCCTTTTATTTTTTTTAAAAAATTATTCATCAATTATTTTGTTTTCTTGATGTATTCTTCGGGAAAGTTTTTTTTTTGGTTTCTAGCATTCTAAAAAAATATATAATAAAACACAGTACAAGATTAATTAAAAAAATAACACCGTTTAGAGAATCGCAGATAACATCTGTGATTCGTGAGTCGCGTGACTCTTTCAAATTGTAAATTTTGAAAGACACATGATTTAATTAAGATAGAGGAGAGAAGAGAGAGAGAGAGAAAAGAAAGATAGAAAGTAAAGGACTTTGGAGGCACATCAAAATTCTAATGACAGTACCATCGATACCATTGAAAAAAATTTGACAACTAGTGGGCTATACTAGTGGCCCAAAGGTAAGTGAGTCCTGACACATTTGGATGACTCATGTGACTTACTCTGTTCATCGTTTGTTGCTGGACTCATCTCGTCGAGATCTTTTTAACGGAACTAATGGTGTCATCATTGGAGTTTTGATATGCCTCAAGGATTTTTCTATTTCTTTTTTTCTTTATTTGTTTTTCTCTCTCTCCTCTTTCCTCCTTGTAATTTGTGAAGAGGGAGGATAGAGAAAAAAATAAAAACAAAATAAAGAGACCCTGGAGTCACTCCGAAACTCCGATAACGACACCACTAATACTATTGAAAAGAATTTAACAAGACAAGTCCAACGACATAAAATAAGGTTACCAACGATGAACAAAGTTGGCTACACGAGCTGTCCAGATATGTCAGAACTCACTTGCCTGTGGGCTGCTCGTGTGACCTGTTTCAGTCACCATTGATGATTTTCTTTGATGTCGTTGGATTTATCTCAGTGATATATTTACAACGATACCAATGATGTCATCATCGAAGTTTTAGTGTGCCTCCAAGGTATTTCTTTAATTTTTTTTCTCTCTCTACTTTCTCCTTATTAAACACCGTGTTTTTTGAATTTTGCAATTTGAAAAAGTTTTTAGATGACTTTTGTGACTCTCAAATCACATATATTATACACAACTCTCTAAACTATATTATTTCTCTAAATATTTTCCTATATATTGTTTTATCATTTTTTTTTAGCATGCTGGTGTCTAAAAATTCTCCTCTTCGGCAGTCTATAGAAATCCCAAGAAATTGGAAAGTCAAAAAAGGCTAAAAAGAAAAAAACAAATGGAAAGAAAATCTCCTACGGATATAAGACAAGCTGTCGTTGGTTACTTCAATCCCCAAAACACCCTCCGCTGATTTCATGGCCAGCTATCGGTCACTTTCGCATTAGCCACCAACCAGCACGGAACTCAGCAATCTCCACAGCAGCAACACTGCAGGAAGCAGCAACCCTAGATGGGGTAAGAAGGTAAAAGAATATTAATAGTTGGGCATTGCGGTTAAAAATGTATACAAGTATGTTTCAAAAATACTTTTGGTTTTAAAAAATATTAATTTTTTAGTGCTTTTTATTGTTGTAATATTGATATCAAAAATAAAAAAAATCTAAATATTTTTTTTATTTTCATGCATTTTAAAATAAAAAGCATTTAAAAAAAAAACTACCATACTTCCAAATAAGAAAAATTAGACTTTGTTTATTCATATGATGCGAGGTGATGCAATTTCTATTTTGCTCCAATCACATTTAAAAATATTTAGTTGATCAATATATATTATTATAGTTTTGCATAAATCATACTAAAAACTATATCATGAACTATTACTTAAGAAAATATTATGAGCGTATTTGATATTATGATAATAATTATTTTTTAAAATAATTTTTACTCGGAAACGTATTAAAATAATTTTTTATTTTTTAAAAATTATTTTTAACATTAACACATCAAAACTATCTAAAAAAATACCATAAAAATTAATTTAAAGAAAATCAATTTTTTTGAAAACAATATTTTCAACACAATAATAAACACGTCTTACAATTATAAACTTAAAAATAAACAACACAGTTGTATCTGATTTGGGATATAATTAAAAAAAATGCTTCAATTATTGGTCAATTCACAAGTACAGAGTGAATTCATGAATACAGAAGTAATATGAATAAACTATTTTTATTAAAATAATAAAAAGCTTATATCATTATGTTAATTTAAAAGTATCAATTCAACTCACAAATATGAAAGATATTTTTATTAAAATAATAATATTTTATTTTTTCTCTTTTATATCGATTAATATTTTATTTGATGTAATTAAAAAATTAACCAATTCAAAATTTATTTTTTAGAGTTTATTTAATGCGTGTTTATTATTATAGTGTATAAAATTTTTTAAAAGTATTTTTACTTGAAAATATAATAAAATAATTTTTAATTTTTTTTATTGCTAACATTAAAAAAATATTAATTTTATATTTTTAAAACCAAATACACATTTGAAATTCAATTCTAATCGCAAAAACAAAATATGACTCATCAACCCGGGACGCCCAATGCTTCCCATTCAACAATCGCGCTCAGTCATTACATGCCGCGTGTACATATTCTACCAGGATGTGTAAACTACAAATCAGTCCTCCAACAATGTTAGATTATTCATACTACTACTTTTCTTACAATCTCATGATCCAGCCCAACAACCGATGATCTAATAACTATTTTCCTTGATCATTCCCGATTCATTAATTAATAATAGAAGAAAGTGAGAAAAATTATTATTATAAATACAATTATTAGTAATTTAATGATAATTTTTAACGAGTCAAGTTTCATTGATTAATAATAAAGAAATTAAAAAACCCCAATGCTACACGTACAGGGGTATTAAACAAATTTTACATAACAACCAAATAAAATCTATCTTAGAGTTTATTAAAATTATATTAATTAACCAAAAGAGTAAATTGATATTAATTAAATTTGTTCTTTGTGAACTATTGAATTTATTACACTACAACACAAATTTATATTATTTTATTTTAAGCAAAATTTTAATATTAAAATAATTAGATGGTATTTAACTTATGGAAAGATTTGTTGGCCAACTTTATTTGTATATTATAAAATAGAATCAATGAGTTATTTTAATAAATTAAATTAACAAATTCATGAGAGTTTTTTTTTATAGAATAAAATTCAATTAGAGATTCAAGTTAATTGACGGACCATAATCTAATTACTATTTTAAAATCCAATCTAATAAATTGATCAATGACTCGAGTGATCTAAGATTTATAAGGAGTTGGGTTTGAATAAAAATAAAAAAATTTGACTTAGTATAACTCGGTAAAAAATCTAAATTAGTTAGCAACCTAGTCAACTCAAGAAAAAACACAATAAAAATTAGTTTTTATTTTTTTTTTTATTTTTTATAAAATAAAAAATTAAGTTAATCATCCTCAATCCATCTAACTCATGAAGTAATATTTTTCCCGGGTGGATTTTAAAACTAAAAGTCTAATTGCAAGATTGAGAAAAGTTTTGGCTTTAGGACTGAATTGAAACATTCTTCATAGATGGATGATAATTTGTCATTAGCACCAAACAAAAGAAGAAAGATACAAGGATGTCCAGAAGGGGAAGCATAGGCTGACAGACTTTAGGTGTGCAAAACAAAACAGAGAAGGAAACAAAGTAAGACCAAACTTCAATAATCAATCTCTCTTTCACTTTCCTTTTTTTTTTCAGACCAAAATGTGAAGAAATCAAGATCCAAGAATAAATCCAAAGACAACACAACAAGAAAACACAGACAGCATCAAACACCACTGTAAGGAATTAAAAAGTTTGCTTCTTTATTATTGTTCCGTGTAAAGTTTTGATTTTTATTCGACATTGTTGTTGTCTCAGTGGTTATTTTTGACGGGTTGTTTTTTGTTTTCTCCATAGTTATTTTGAGGTGGGATCTGTGTCTTTTAGTTTAGCCTTGAGTCTTTGTATTTTTGTAGCTCTAAAAATGGTTTCTTTGTTGTGTTTTTTTCATGTTTTGTAGCTGATTTTGAGGTTTGTTAGAGAGCAAAATCATGGTTGTTGGAGATAATGCTAGTGTTGATTTGGGGAATATTAGCGTGGACTCAAATGTTTCATCATCATCATCATCATCATCAAATGATCAGGATCTTCACAATCACAACAACAATGCTCCGATTCAGCCTCTGTACATGAAGGTTTCCCAGGTGGGCCATCATCAGGCTCATCACCACGATCATCATCATCAGCAGAGATCAGATGGTGGGGAGAGTTACAAGAGGGAGATTAGAGAGTTGCAGGAGTTATTCTCTAAGTTAAACCCCATGGCTGCTGAGTTTGTGCCTCCTTCACATTCCAACAACAACAATTTTGGTAGAGTTAATGGGCTTAATGGATTCAATGGAGTTCATGGGGGATTTTATGGCAACAACCATATCAGCAGCAGCAGCAGCAGCACCACCACCACCACCACCAACAACAACAACCTCAACTTGGTTGTGAATGGAAATGGCTTCGACAGAAGTGGACAAGTTAATGGAAATGCTGCTAGAAGGGTAAAAAAATTAATGCCTTTTTTTTAATCAATTAAGTATATTTTATTACAAATTTCAGAAACAGAAAAAGGAGTAAATTTTGAATGTTTTTGGTATAGTATTTTTTTGGTTTTAGAGAATTGACAAGGGTTAATTGAACTCGGCCAAGTGGTATGCGAGTCTAAGTTTTGAAAATGATGGAACTTTGAGATTCAAGAGCCTGTTCTATGTTGGTTTTTATTTGTTTAGATGGGTTTTTTTGGGCTTGGATTGGATATTTTGAGCATGAAATACAGAGATGGAATCTTGTGCTTCGTGGTGTCGGGATATTTGAAGTGAAAAAAAGGAAATACAACTGGGTTTATTATTTTGTTTGGTTAGATTGACTGAAGGTTATTGCTCACATTTGTCTAAAATGGTCAAATTAAAAATACAAACTTTGATGAGCATTTTTATTTGATTTTAATGAGTTTTTATTATCCTTTCAGGTTAGTGAACTTTAATGGGCTTTAATTTAATGCCTATGAATTCTAGCATTTGTTGATCATATGTTTGCTCGTTTCAGAAGAAAAATTATGGTCAGGTGAAACGTAGAATCAGTAGCAGGACAAGTATGGCTCAACAGGAGGAGATAGTTCGCAGGACTGTGTATGTCTCTGACATTGATCAACAGGTATATGCTTCTGTGTGATTGTTCTTCTTTTGATTTCTATGGCGGTTTCTGACTGCATCATCTGTTTGTGCTAACTAATTTTTTGGCTTCTTTTATGGAATTAGGTCACTGAAGAGCAACTAGCAGCTCTATTTATTAATTGTGGACAGGTAATGCTAATCTAGTTTCTTATCTAGACAGCTTTTATAGGACTGTACTTTCGAACAAGTTCCTGTCTCATCTGCAGGTTGTTGACTGTCGTATCTGTGGTGATCCCAAATCTGTACTTCGTTTTGCCTTTATTGAGTTCACTGATGAGGGTAATGTTAATTTTATGTGCTATATTGAATCGATGCCTACCTTATAATTCCATCATGTGTGCGTGTGATGGTTATCTGCTCAATTACTCTGTGGTGGTTGGATATACAGAAGGTGCTCAGGCTGCCTTGAGTCTGTCTGGGACAATGCTTGGATACTACCCTGTGAAAGTGCTGCCCTCCAAAACAGCTATTGCACCGGTTAACCCAACCTTTTTGCCCAGGGTGAGGATGCTTTGCTGTATGGCCATTGAATCATGTCAAGTTTCTTACAATAGGCCTTTATGTGTTAGTTTGATTCTATTTATCTTGCTGATCAATTGCTACTTTGGATTTTAGAATGATGATGAGCGTGAAATGTGCGCAAGAACTATCTACTGTACAAATATTGATAGGAATGTGAGTATTTGGATTATTCATCATAAAACATAACCTTTTTTTTCCATGAGAAATATTGTAATTGATGTTCTTTTCATAGTCTAATACGCTTATCATTCCACAGCTTACTCAAGCAAATATTAAACTCTTTTTTGAATCACTCTGCGGGGAGGTTTGTAAATACAACTTGTGAACTTGAAAGTTCTTTTCTTCTGGGTGTTACAACATTATTAGCGGGTTATTTTATGGTCCGGCTTGTCTGATGCAGGTGTATCACCTGAGGCTGCTAGGAGATCATCATCATCCTACTCGTATTGCTTTTGTGGAGTTTGTTATGGTAATTGCTTCATCCTCTAATGCTGAACTTTCACTCTCTT
Source organism: Populus deltoides (assembly GCA_015852605.2). Classification (NCBI taxonomy): domain Eukaryota; kingdom Viridiplantae; phylum Streptophyta; class Magnoliopsida; order Malpighiales; family Salicaceae; genus Populus; species Populus deltoides. Next base: position 19,378,131 of record CM027580.2, read on the forward strand.
TCAATTTCAAACAAATATAGGTGGAGCTTAGGGAATCATTTGGCAAGGTAATAAGGATTCTAGGGGACAAGGTTGGTTTGAGGAGGGACTCTATGCTCTTGCACATCCTGAAAGGGACACAGGACTAATTATGAATGATGTAGTGGTGTCGAGTGTCGACTTTTTGAGACAGTTGGTTTAGGATTCCCTTTAGTAATTTCCCTTGGAACAAACCTTTTTTAAGTGTCAGAGAGCTAACAAATGAAGACTTAAGGCTGTTCCTTTGACTTTTTCACCCATCTAGCACACAATGGTAGGCCAAGGTTCTTATTGCTATTAATATTTTAATTCCTGCTAAAGATTAGAAGTCCTGAGCACAAAAGAACTGACAAAGCTGCTGAACTTTCTAGATACATGTAATGGAGCTTCATCATCAAGAAGCATTTTGACACAATAACAAAGTTCACAAGAATTGGCCTTTTAATTTTCTTGTAACTGCCAAGAGTGACATGCATCAAAGTGAAATTACATAAATTTGTCTATATCATGTGTTTTATACTTTGGCTATACTATGGCACTATTCTTTATCAGAGATATTTGATTTTTTTGCTATTCATAAATGATAGTTGATAATATTGTGCTATTCATACTTTTTTTCTATTGCAGATTGCTTAAAAATCAAAGTTATGAGTTGTAAGATGAAGGGATCTTTAATATAACTGTTTGAGTAATAATTTGGATGGCCATTATTATGGAGAACAGGCGTCATGCCGGATAGACTCTAATGCAAGTTAGGAAGTGAGTTCTTTACAGTAAATCAAGAGAAATTGTAGACATAGGAACGCCTTGGAGCCTCTAAATGAAAACAAACAAAAAAACTATATTCCTTAAAATGAATAACTACCATTGATCCATTTATTGTGAAATTTAGTGGATTTCCAACAAACAATCTGAGATGGATCTTTGACTTGTTATGGTGCGGTCACACTCAACAAACCTAGGATTATCTATGCCTAAAAACATCTTTAGAGTGGCTAGGTTTGTTCATAAGATAACAAGATTCCTCGAATGGTTTCTAGAAATATCCTCCATTCTCCAGGATTATTAAGGAAGAAACAGTTTTTTTCATGTTGTCACTTTTAATAAAACACAAAATGCATTTAGGATTACTTATCATCAAGAATTACATCTCAGAATCCATGCCCCGTAAGATGTTTTAAACTTTATTGTAGACCTTTTGATTCAGAGATTTTCTTTCTAATTTCACTCTACTTTGATCTTTTATAAATTGTCTCAACAAACCAAAACCCAATGGAATTAAGATGGTATATAAATGATCCCATTGTATTGGTCACAAAAATCAATTTTGTACATAAAACTACATAATTGTGCTAATTATTATCAAGTACTTTTTATAACTCAACCCCTAATAGATCATCACTTTTAAGTGGCACTAATGCTTTATGGTAACAAGCTACATGGTTGACTTATTGGCTGTGTGCAGTCCATGTATCTAGTAGATACTATCTACCCTCTGTTTGTATAGGCAGTGTTGCAATCTGAACTTGTTGGTGCGTAGCTTAGCTATTTTTATTCTCTTTACTCTTCAAATGAAAAGAACTTTCTTTATGGGATGTGGACTCAAAATAAACCCTTCCACTATCACTCAACTTGATCAGGTTTTATGTTAGTCTGTATGAAAGCCTTCAGTAACCAACATTTTCTGACTGTTTCTTGTCGCATAAGAGAATGCTTCTGCTGTGTGTAATTATCAAACTCTTGTTATTACATTGGCTGTCATAAAGGCATGTTGTTACATCTCTCACCACTGTCTTAGAAATGTTTCCAAATTACTGCACTTGCATACAAAGATGTTAATAGTTTACATGGTATTTACTCTGAAACTCATGGATGTAATAGTAGCAGTCAGCATAGTTGGGACCCCTTTAAGGCCCATAAAATCTATTGTTGATGCCCTGATTTGCCATGGCGTGTGCTAGTATTTGCAGAGATACATGTTTAAATTGCATTATCATCTGATAAGCTGGGAAGATTTCTTCTAAACTGTCAACAATTATCACAGATGATACTTTTAGTGACTGAAGTGATAGTGGTGCTTCCTGTAGTTTTAAGATGGTTCCAGGATTTTTTTGCAAGTACTTTTACATGTGCACTTGCATTTTTCTGTTATAACGAAGTTATCTTTTTGCGCTGTTTTTGTTATTGTCTGCCTTTCTATGCTTTACTGGCTAAGATATTATCCAGTATCAGAATGATTTCATGTTTTATTTGTGATATGTTGACTCATTTTGTGCTCCTGTAAATTCGCTATGCAGGCTGAAAGTGCAATAGCTGCTCTCAACTGTAGTGGTGTGGTTCTGGGTTCATTGCCGATAAGGTAAGATTGCAAGCCGTACCTCTTCCCCTAAAAATTCTCAATTTTTATGACTGAGAAGAACTAATAAATGCTTTGGCTAACCTTTGATGTTCTCTATTTTCAGGGTGAGTCCATCGAAGACACCTGTGCGACCACGTGGTCCTCGCATAACTGTGCTTTGAAGTGTTCGATGCTCAAACTGACTTTAAAGTCAGCTTTTATATATTTAGATACGTACAACACACCAATGTAAAGATGTTCCCCTTGTTTTATATACCTTCATGTCACCATCCTTTCCTCCTTCGCGTTAAATCTCTATTATCATAGGAGTTATCTTTTGGTTATTCTAGCAAAATATATAGAGTTGGATGGAACTTTGAGGCAGTACTCTAATATGGATTGGACTTGCCCTGAAGTTTGAGCCTCTCCGAGTGCTTTCTGACTTCATCTAGGTGATATTTTAGATGGCTCTTTTCAGTTGATTGTGCTGTGCTCAAATGTTTCAGTTCTTTTTTTCCGAATTATTCCTGTCTTATGTCCACTCTAATAGATGATTGTTAATCCAACAATCATCTCAGAGGGTGGCAAGATCTGATAATTATGAAAACTGCAGTTTTGCTGCCCAATCATGAAAACAACTCTAATGGTGATGTTATTGACAGAAATTAATAAATGAATTTCGATTTTCTTACATGACAAATGTTAAATAAACAACTTGCTCCCATTTATTTGTCTTAAAGTGCTCGCCTGTTAGACCTCAAACGTGCAGAAGACATCTCAGTGCCTTCCCATCGCCGAGCAGCTGGAACGCTTCATTTATCTTCTCAAACGGAAGTTCATGCGTGATGAACCCATCTAGATTCACAACCTGGAAACAAAATAAAGCATGCTTGTAACGAAATTCGATTATTTTGTTCTCCTCAAATTTCTATGTACGAACTACTTGCTTGCTAATGAACATATTGCAAACACATGTAATAGAGAAATTTGACGCGTTTAACTGACCCCGTTCATGCAGGCTTTGGCAAGTTGAGGAAGTTGGCTCTTTCCCTTGAAGTCTCCAAAGGTTGTCCCAGAGATGCTCCGACCATCAAACAACTCCATTGGATGGAGAGGCAACATTTTAGGAGTGGGATAAATCCCGACGACTACTGTCTTTCCCCAGCCCTGTCACATGCAAAATCCACACATGTCAACATTATTGACAAGCTTTGAGGGCCGAGTGATGGGCAATCTGGTTCTTGAGTAATATTTACAATAACCCACCCACACACAAAAAAGAGAGGGTAAAACTAGAGCAATGAAATGCTAATAGTGACTTACATCATGAGTGGACAAGAAGGCTTCTCGGAGAACCTCCACATTCCCTGCACACTCAATGCTGTAATCCACACCTCCACTATTCATTTCCCTGATTCTCTGCAACACCATTTGCTAGGATGGTTAATACTTAACAGTCACATGCTCAGCAATCTAAGACAGAGAAAACTCCATGTATATTTTAGTTGCCAACCTGGTGCACTGGCTTTGAACTATCTTTTGGGTTTACAAAGTCAGTCATTCCCATTTCCTTGCCTGCAACCATATCGAAAGACATTGCCATAAAACTCGAAGGTCAGGTCTTTCTTTTCTGGTGGGAATTGGAAATATGAAGAATCAATAAATGAAAAGGATACCTTTATTGAACTTTTCTGGGTTGATATCAACACCTATTATTTTGGATGCTCCTCTGGCTCGTGCTCCTTCGGAAGCCTGTGATCAAAATAATTTAGGCTAAGCTTCATGTTCTTATGAATTGGACTGATCATCCTATATATGTATATATAATTTTCCGAATGAACCGGAGATTGTATTTTTGTGCTCACAGTAAAACTTTCTTGAAAGTATATTTAATTTCAAATAAAATTAAAATGTAAATTATGTTGAAAAGTGGCAAAAATATGAAGTAAAATATGGCCAAAAATTTGCCACATTCACGGGCCCTGTTCATTTGTCTCATGCGAGACTAGAAAAGCAGATGAAAAGGATGTTACTTACTGCAAGTCCCAAGGCCCCCAAACCAAAAATAGCCACACTTGATCCAGCTTGTACATTGGCAGCATTCCATGCGGCTCCTACTCCTAATCAGGTTAAACATCAAATTCACATGTCCAAGATTAGAAAAACACGCATTCAGAGTGAGTCTCCAGAGATTTTTGCTATCTACATGATAATGGGAGGGTAGGCGGCTAGGCGCCTAGGCCTTCAAGAACGAAGAAGAGATCAATGAATTTTCGGTATCTTACCAGTAGAGACACCACAACTTAACAAGCTCATCTTCTTGAGGGGAGCATTGGGATCAATCTTGACAGCACAGGCAGAATCAAGCACAGAATACTCGGTGAAAGTTGATGTGTTGAGAAAATGGAATATGGGCTCTCCATTCATGGTAGAAAACCTACACTTTCCATCATTTTCCATCACACTCTTGAACGGGTTGACACGATAAGTTTGGCAGAGATTGGTTGTCTTGTTTGTGCAGTAGGGGCAGTGGCCACATTCTCCATTGAAGATTGGAATCACATGGTCGCCTGCTTTAAGGTCCGTGACACCTTCACCTACACTCTCAACCAGCCTGCAAAACGTATCCACGTCTCCTTAAAATGGTAATGAAATATAGGAAACACGACATTGAGTGATCAAATAATAGTACTAGGAACATGTCTTACCCAACAGCTTCGTGTCCTAGAATTCGAGGATATGCTCGCTGAGCTTCATTCTTTAGAACAACGACAACGTCAGTAACTTTATTGTGATCAGCACAAGAACTTAAACTGCATCAAATTAGATTAAGGTTAAAGTTGTTTAGTGTTATGTTACCTCGCCTTTCCAAGCGCTTAGATCAGTGTGGCAGATTGAAGTGTAGAGGATTTTGATTCGGACCTCCATCTTCCTCGGGGGATCAACTCGGATTGTTTCCATAAGAAAAGGTTGTTTCGGACCCCGAACAACGGCAGCTTGATCACCATAAAAACCAATGAAAAATACGAATCAATAAAGCAAGTTTCAATCAGGGATCGATCAACGTAGGATGCTAATCCAAGCTGCAACTCTTACCATTGCAAGTGATGACTTTCCCTGACGTCGCATTCGGATCGAACAACTTACTTCCCGGGACATTATCGTGCAAGCCCCGTGACGCCGATCCTAGTAACTTAACGAAGGCTTGAGATGAGTTTGAGTTGCGTCTAGGCAGGGTTTGTGTCAATATTCTTCTTGCTTGCAAGAGCATTGCCATGTTTTGATAACTCTTGGTATGTTTGATACTACAGCATGCATGTGTTTACATGCATATATTTATAGTAGTTGGGTAGCTAGCTAAGAAGAGATGTAAACTTGGTGTAATCTGAAAAAAAGCCAACGAGCACGCTAGAATTAACATGAACAACCATGGATTGCTATATATTGAGAACAGTCTGAAGCGATTAATTCAACCAAAATTAGCATATCTAATCAGTACTCTGGCTAATTTTTGCTATTATTTGGAGGCTACAAGATGAGAGTAAATTATTGTTCTAACGAGGGGAAATAATTTTACTTTTTTTGCGTTGTCTAAATCAAGGATGTGGATAAGTGTTCAACTTGCATAATACAGGCAAATTATTTATTTTGATAAAGACAGAATTCTGGGGGTTGAGGACTTTAAGTTAGAGAGCATGCTCAGGCTAGTTGGCTGTGTATTATCTGACACAGCTCATGGCATGTTTTATTCTGAATTATAATTCAAAATTAGATATTCCATCACTTTTATTAATTCAATTCAATGATGTTTTACCGTGTTCTCGGAGCGTGTTGCTTTTAAAAAAATTTTGAATATAAAACAATAACATCTAATTAAATTGTTGAATTTTTTTTTATATTATCACAAAACTTGGTATAATTATTTAAATTTAAAAAATCTCAACCCGTGTATTTGCTTAAGCTTGAATTTTAAATTAAATCATATAAAAATTATTTTGATGTGACCTTGATCAATAAGTAAGTTTAGAAAAAAAATTAATATAATATTAGATGATAAAATTAAATAAAAAACTTATATTAAAGGATATAATTAAAAAAAATTAAAAAAACTTAAAAGAATTAAAATCTCCATATTAAAAGATAAAATTTGATAAAAATCCAAAATATAAATAAAGAAGGGGCAGGGGGAACTTTTATCATTCGATAAAAAAATAAATTTATTATCAACATGATACTTAACCGATAAAATGCTTTTATCATATTAAATAATGGGATTGAAAAAAAAATAAAAAAATATTATAAAGAGAAATGATAAGCAAGAATTATGGAGAATCAAATAATACAGTGGAAGATATATAAATAAGTACTGGAGAAATAATATCAGTTTTAATATTATTTTAATATATTTTAAATAAAAAAATTATTTTAATATATTTTCAAATAAAAAATAATTAAAAAAACAATCATAACTAAAATCTAACAACCATCCTCGCCAATCATTCACTAGCCAACCAAACAACCTGCTATTGCAACAATCAGCCCATTCACATAGCCATCTTCAAAGAAAGAAGAAAAAACACAGCAGTACCGTGCCAAAAGAGTAGCCACAGCACCTGATCTTCCTCAACTAAATGAAAAATCAAAGCACGGTTGCGACCACTAATCCCAACTCCCCTTTCCCGATCAAAGTAGCCAACACATCTCCACTTAAAACCAAGCTTTCATTTATATCCGTTTTCATGGGGTTTCGAAGACATTGTGTGAGTCACGCATCCCTCTTTCTTGCTCCATTTCACGCCAATATCCATGTAAACATAGCACATGTAACCACGCACAATCGCTGCCCAGTGCTAATTCCAACAGTTTCCGACCACCTCCAGCAGCTCTCGAATGTGGTTTTTGAACCTCGAATGAATTTTAATTTATTTTGAATAATTTTCAATGTATTATCATGCCTTTGCATACACTATGAATATTTGAAGTGTCGTGTCCGTATCTGAACATGCATGAGAAGTTGCACCCCTCGTAGGGTGTATATGGTGTATCCTAGCCCCTTTTACTAACTGATCTTCAGAGATATCTCCACTATGAATAGTACAGACCAAGATTCTATCCTACTCAGGTTTACTATAATTAGAAAAATCTTCAAGTTGAAAAAAAAAAGTATCTAACCTTGTAAAATCCTGATGATTGGATTTTGGTGGAAATAAACGAGAACAACATATAAGAACGCTATGGACCCGTTAGAAATGCTAACTCAAAGGCATAATAAAGGTCCTACAACTCTATAGCAACTATGGGAGAATCGAGAAATGGGGTTTTGTCGTGAATTTGAGCATGTTTTAGTGGTGGTCGGATGTGGTTTTGCCTCGCAGAAAATCATTTAGAGAGAGAAAAAGGTAGACAAAGTGAATGGAAATGGTGAAAATAAAGAACTGGACCAACTCCTTGCCTTGTATAGATCTAACAACATAGCAAAAAATGTTGGCATTGTTTACTTGAATGGACGATTCATCCCTATTGCCCCTCAACACGTCCACCACTAATGAGAGATGTGGCAAATAGATGGCAAGTACTTTGAATTTCAAAAGGCACCAATCCTCGGCCTTCACTCATACACCTACACACGGACCCCTGGGCTTCCAGCACAAACATAGTCACGACAAACCCCGAGCCTAACCATTGATGACACCCGAGGACATGGAATGACAATACAATTGAGGGGATAACATAAAGTGATCGGCTGACACAAGTAAGAAGAAGAGCCATGAGGTCCATCATGACTTCAAGCGGACATGACAATGGAGCACAAGGGATAGAGACAGACACTACCCCCATATATGAAATGTGGCACGACTACTTCTCCTTAAGTAAATTCTTTATACTACATCAAGAATTGGGGAGGGGGGCTCTCTTTTTTAATTCCCTTTGGTTTTCTTGATTCTTGTTTACGTAATGCTTTTACTAGTACTCTTTCTCGATATTTCTTTCAATTTGCTGTTCTGATATGTTCTCTCTTAGAATCCAAACAGCCACAGAAATATTCTCTCTGTTTTTTCCTTTTATTCATAATGGTGGCCTTCTCTTTACTAAAGAGAGGCCGTTACAACCCCCTTTATTCTGCTCTTAAATTCCTAGGGTTAATTGTGCTCCTTATTTAAATTACTTCTCTCAGTACATTCGTTTTTAATCCCCCTTTTTCTCTATCAATTTCGGCCCTTTTTAAAAAACTTTAAAGAGAAACCATTGTTTATACCGTATTATTCTCATACACTACACCAATGTAAAGATGTTCCCTTTGTTTTATATTTCTTCATGTCTCCATCCTTTCCTCCTTTTCCTTGAATCGCTACTATCATAGGACTTATCTTTTGGTTATTCTAGACATATAGAGTTGAATGGAACTTCGAGGCTCTATAAGATTCAATGCATTATTCCTCTCTAACATGTACTGGACTCGCCCTGAAGTTTTAGCTTCTCCAACCAGTTTCCGATACTTGAAATTCCGTAAGAATTTTCTGAAACTAAATTTAGACTTGTGTTTATGAGAAATGGCTATTGATGCAGTTCCAATTTCACCTAATCGATAACTTAGATGGCTTCAGTTCTTTTTTCCAAATTTACTTGATACTGGCTGTGTTTGTTCATATTGAACCAATAGTCATTAATCCAATAGGAGTTGATTTCTCAGGTGATAGGCGTTGCCATGTTAATCCAATAATCGTTTCCGAAGGTGGCAAGACCTAATAAATATGAAAACTGCAGTTTTGCTACCCAAACATAAAAACAACTCTAATGGTGTTGTTATTGACAGAAATTAATAAATGAATTTCAATTTTCTTCTGTATGCATGTACAATGTACATTACAAATGTTCAACAAACTACTTGCTGCCATGTCAATGCCATTTGCCTTCAAGTGCTTGCCTGTTAGACCTCAAACGTGCAGAAGACATCTCAGTGCCTTTCCATCACCTAGCAGCTGGAACGCTTCATTTATCTTCTCAAACGGAAGTTCATGCGTGATGAACCCATCTAGATTCACAACCTGGAAACAAAATAAAGCATGCTTGTAACGAAACTCGATTATTTTGTTCTCCTCAAATTTCTATGTACGAACTACTTGCTTGCTAATGAACATGTTGCAATTAAACACATGTAGAAGAGAACTTTGATGCGTTAAACTGACCCCGTTCATGCAGGCTTTGGCAAGTTGAGGAAGTTGGCTCTTTCCCTTGAAGTCTCCAAAGGTTGTCCCAGAGATGCTCCGACCATCAAACAACTCCATTGGATGGAGAGGCAACATTTTAGGAGTGGGATAAATCCCGACGACTACTGTCTTTCCCCAGCCCTGTCACATGCAAAATCCACACATGTCAACATTATTGACAAACTTTGAGGGCCGAGTGATGGGCAATCTGGTTCTTGAGTAATATTTACAATAACCCACCCACACACAAAAAAAGAGGGTGAAACTAGAGCAATGAAATGCTAATAGTGACTTACATCATGAGTGGACAAGAAGGCTTCTCGGAGAACCTCCACATTCCCTGCACACTCAATGCTGTAATCCACACCTCCACTAGTCATTTCCCTGATTCTCTGCAACACCATTTGCTAGGATGGTTAATACTTAACAGTCACATGCTCAGCAATCTAAGACAGAGATAACTCCATGTATATTTTAGTTGCCAACCTGGTGCACTGGCTTTGAACTAGCTTTTGGGTTTACAAAGTCAGTCATTCCCATTTCCTTGCCTGCAACCATATCGAAAGACATTGCCATAAAACTCGAAGGTAAGGTCTTTCTTTTCTGGTGGGAATTGGAAATATGAAGAATCAATAAATGAAAAGGATACCTTTATTGAACTTTTCTGGGTTGATATCAACACCTATTATTTTGGATGCTCCTCTGGCTCGTGCTCCTTCGGAAGCCTGTGGTCAAAATAATTTAGGCTAAGCTTCATTTTCTTATGAATTCTACTGATCTTCTTATATATGCTTATATAAAGCATGATATGTGATATATCTAGTGCCTTGTAAGAATTGAATGAAAGTATGTTTTCTGTTTGATATTTCAATAAAAAGAATGAATGGGAGATTGAATTTTTGTGTCGACAATAAAATTTATTGAAAGCATATTTAATTTCAAATAAAATTAAAATGTAAATTATTTTGAAAGGAGGGGAAAATGTTTTGCAAAACATGGCCAAAAATTTGCCACACTCACATGCCCTGTTCATGTCTCTCTTGGGAGAATAGAAAAACAAATGAAAAGGAATTCACTTACTGCAAGTCCCAAGGCCCCCAAACCAAAAATTGCCACACTTGATCCAGCTTGTACATTGGCAGCATTCCATGCAGCTCCTACTCCTAATCAGGTTACACATCATATTCACAAGTCCAAGATTAGAAAAACATACACATTCAGAGTGAGTCTCCAGAGATTTTTGATAACTACATGATAATGGGAGGGACTAGGGAGCTAGGCGCCTAGGCCTTCAAGAACAAGAAGAGATCAATGAATTTTCGGTTTCTTACCAGTAGAGACACCACAACTTAACAAGCTCATCTTCTTGAGGGGAGCATTGGGATCAATCTTGACAGCACAGGCAGAATCAAGCACAGAATACTCGGTGAAAGTTGATGTGTTGAGAAAATGGAATATGGGCTCTCCATTCATGGTAGAAAACCTACACTTTCCATCATTTTCCATCACACTCTTGAACGGGTTGACACGATAAGTTTGGCAGAGATTGGTTGTCTTGTTTGTGCAGTAGGGGCAGTGGCCACATTCTCCATTGAAGATTGGAATCACATGGTCGCCTGCTTTAAGGTCCGTGACACCTTCACCTACACTCTCAACCAGCCTGCAAAACGTATCCAAGTCTCCTTAAAATGGTAATGAAATATAGAAAACACGACATTGAGTGATCAAATAATAGTACTAGGAACATGTCTTACCCAACAGCTTCGTGTCCTAGAATTCGAGGATATGCTCGCTGAGCTTCATTCTTTAGAACAACGACAACGTCAGTAACTTTATTGTGATCAGCACAAGAACTTAAACTGCATCAAAGTAGATTAAGGTTAAAGTTGTTTAGTGTTATGTTACCTCGCCTTTCCAAGCGCTTAGATCAGTGTGGCAGATTGAAGTGTAGAGGATTTTGATTCGGACCTCCATCTTCCTCGGGGGATCAACTCGGATTGTTTCCATAAGAAAAGGTTGTTTCGGACCCCGAACAACGGCAGCTTGATCACCATAAAAACCAATGAAAAATACGAATCAATAAAGCAAGTTTCAATCAGGGATCGATCAACGTAGGATGCTAATCCAAGCTGCAACTCTTACCATTGCAAGTGATGACTTTCCCTGACGTCGCATTCAGATCCAACAACTTACTTCCCGGCACATTATCGTGGAAGCCCCGTGACGCCGATCCTAGTAACTTAACGAAGGCTTGAGATGAGTTTGAGTTGCGTCTAGGCAGGGTTTGTGTCAATATTCTTCTTGCTTGCAAGAGCATTGCCATGTTTTGATAACTCTTGGTATGTTTGATACTACAGCATGCATGTGTTTACATGCATATATTTATAGTATTTGGGTAGCTAGCTAAAAAGAGATGTAAACGTCGTATGATCCTAAAAAAAGTAAACGAGCACGCTAGAATTGACTTGAACAACCATGGATTACTATTGAGAAAAGTCTGAAGCGAGTAATTCAACCAAAATTAGCGTGTCTAGTCAGCGCTCTGGCTGAGGATAAATTATTGTTCTAATCGAGGATGAGGACAAGAGTTCAACTTGAGAAATGCGGGAAAATTATTTATTTTGAGAGAGAAAGAAAGAATACTGAAATTTGGGTTGAGGACTAGAACATCTGACTTGCATATATAAATGTGTGTATATATATAGTCAATCAAAGGTAAACATCTCTTCAAAAAGAGACAGCTTAGGTTAAAAAACATGGATGCGGGCTAAATTTGGATGCTTCTTTACTCTGAATTATGGACAAGATATCTTAATCCTTGCTGGGACACTCTTATTTTTGAATTATGATTCAAACTTAGAAATTCTATCCTTATTAAATATGTAATTCAAATCCATTAGACCTCTTGTTGAATAAACAAAAAACCGGAAATTCTAACGTTATTAATTTAATCCTAATTAATGCCGCATTTCACCGATTCATGAGTAAGCAAGGTTTCTTATGCGTTGATGCATGGTTTATGCTCCACCGATAATGAAGCTCTCACGCCATTAAAATATAATGACTGAGCTGATCAGTCATGAAATATATATGGAAGCGAAGTCTTTGTTTATTAATTGGATAAATATAAGTAAACTGGAAGCTGTTCAATTTAGTGCGCCTACCAGCCCATAACAGCCTTGAAAAAGTCATAATCTTCGAAAGATTTGCAGCAACCTCGATCAAACATCATCGATAGCGAATAGTACTAAATGATTCTAGTTTAATGTTTGCTCATTTGTCATTTGTATTGTTAGTCCCTCTTTTCTCTTACAAAAGCTCCCACATTAAAAAAAATAAAATCCATCCCCTCTATTCTAAAAATATTTATGCAACATGTATTGTTTATTATCTTTAAAAAATATTAATATGTCAAGAATACTTTGGTCTTGATTATATATATATATATATATATATATATATATATATATATATATATGTTTGAATTTATTAGTAGCAATATTTATGGGGGAATCATGACGTTAAAATCTTAGAGTTTGTTTAATTTGGAGGTGGTTTTGTTTTTTTTTTTAATGAGATTTACACAAAAAAATTAAATTTTAGCTTTTAAAGATGTAATTTGTGCTTTAAAAAGATTATATATTTTAAAAAAAATTATCACACCTCCAAATCAAAAACCCTTTTATATAGTACATCAAAAGTAAAATTTTTATGAATTTTGTAATCCCTAAGTACATAGATTTTTTTTTATAATTAAATTGAAGAGATTGGCTTAATCTCGGAATGTGAAAACTCATCCAAAAATACATATAGATAGATAGATAGAGTTAAATTGCATTTTTGGATCATTTTTAGAGTTGCGAGTTTGGATTGCAATGGAAAAAAAACTCAAATAGTATTAGATGTTTTGTCGAAGAGAAAATTTGCAGATAGCTAGAAATATAATACTCCTATGAAAATGACAAACATGATGTGAATCTATATTTTTTGTCTAGTCAAATTAAGACAAATTTAAAAATTTATATAAAAACTATTCCTTATAGTTCGGAATTTTATTTGTTTAACGAAGGAGCACATCTCTGACTATGAACTTAATCATATATACGAATATGAAAGAACTAATATAATTGAAAATGAATCCAGGCATGCAACCCTTGAAAATTTTAAATGAAAAAAATTCATAAAAATCTTAATATTATAGTTTTAAATTTGTAATGGCTTGATTGTTTGATCTAGAATTTAAACTGGTTTGAATTTAAAAAAAATAAAAAAAAAAGCTGATATGACTTAATCTAATTAAAAATCCGAATTAACTTGGAACTCGAAGGCTCCAAATAAAATACTATTTAAAATCCATTAACTTATTTTTTGAAAAAAATCAAAATAATATATATATTTTTTTAAAAAAATTGAGTTGAACCTCTGGACTTAAGATGCCGGTCTTATTCCAAGTTTATACTGAATCAAGTTTAAACCATGCTTAATATAACAGAAAATACAAAAATAATAGAAGGAAAAGGGGTTAAATAAGAGTAGGGGGGGGGGATTAATGTAGTCGAAGGAAGAAGATGTTGCTCTCCATTCTTTCCCTGAAACAATGGGAAAAATAAATATTGACACATGGTCAGTGTTTGATGAATGGGTCAACAAAGTTGAATTGGCCTGGCGTCTGCATTCAGACAGTTTTGATTTAGAATTAGATCATGATTGGAAGCCAATATTTATGAAGCGAGGGGCCTGTCTCGCTGTGAAGAAACTATATATTTATAGCTAGTTTGTTTCTGCATGCACATGATATATATATACGCGACATTTTGATAGTAGTTAGCATTAAATGTGAACAGAAGTGGGACTTGTACACCATCAATGGAGGCACGAGATGGCCAACTAGAGATAGGTAAAACGATAGTTACAATACCTCGTTGTCCATGACGTGGCTTAAGACTTGCTTATAAATTCGGTGACTTAACTCGTGTTAATCTCAAATAACTTTAAAAATAATTAGAAGTTAAAAAAAAGAAGGAATGTTTAAGTAAATATTGGTGTTGGATCTGGATAAAATCTCTACACAAAAACTCTATATCCATGCAAATTAACATTAAGATAAGTGAATTTTATAAAAAATATTTTTTTATTAAATAAAGTATATTACACCAGTCAACTTTATAAAACCGTAAAAAATACACACACACACAAAGAGGGACTTAATAATCTAGCCCAGACTTCTTAGTTATATACTCTCCATGTTGGGCAGCAATGACCCTGACTAGTAACATGTCTGCAAAATCAAGAACCAGGGCTAGATGGAAGGTTGCATTGAAATTCATCTGAATTCCTCTCAAGAGATTGAAGAAATACAGGTTGGACATGGTAAGAAATATCTTATCTTTCACAGTCTCGATCAAAGCTATTAACCCTCTAAAAAAATTCTTAGAACTCCAGACCCGGAAGCTTGCAACTTCGGAATTTGGGCATCTCCCGAATCCTCTCAAGACGATCCTGTGTAAGCTCAAACTAGCTTTAAGAAGCTCCTGTCTTAGAGGAACCACTTGGCTATAGATAGGTTGAAGCAATTTTTCACTTGAGCCTAACTGAAGGGCAAGACCTTGTGTTTGGTCCTTCAACGTGAAATAAGCCACCTTAAGGCTATGCAGTTTGATTTCTACAGTAGTTCTTCCCCTTGCAGTCATTTGAAGGTAACTTGATTCGCCCTGTTCATGACTACGACCTCCCTTACATGACCTCTTTCGACCACCTAGTGGGTGCACATCATGCAAGTTTGCTAAGGATAAATGTTAAAATGGTAATCATAAAACCAAATAAAAAAAAAAACAAGAGAATTCCTTACATTAAAGGCTATTTAGCCAGTTAATGCCATATGGCAATGAAAGCTTTCATCAGACATCATAGAGATGTCTAACGGGATGGTGAAGGTCCTCTCCAACACTATCACCACCTCGAGACTAGTCTCCTCAAGGTCCGACTTTCCACTAACAACAGCCTCCATGAGACGCCTCTCCTCATCCGCTAGGGTGGGAAAATTGAAAGGAGTGCGACTAAGAGCCAAATAAGTAAAACCATCCTTGAACTCCCAACAACAGCTATAGTGGAAGGCTTAACTATTACTTCTATAGCCGATAAGATAGGAGGTTGCGGCAGAGGAAATACTGCCACATGAGCCTCTATAGATGGGCACGAGACATGGGATCCACCGGGGTAGAGATTCTCTTCTTAAAACGAGCGACAACATCTGCAATCACTATAGGAGGAGTCAAATTTGCTTCTTTCCTGGCTGGGTGAAGATCACCTTTGGATTCAGTTAAATGCTGAGCTTATATTTATATATATATATATATATAGAGAGAGGGGGGGGGGGAGAGAGAGAGAGAGAGGTTTGACGAGCTGCCATACTTATCATCTCTAAACTTAGCCAAACATAGAGTCTAAATATATATCAAATTTATATCCTCTTAAACCCAATTGATTTGATGCAAGTTGAATGCCATTCTTGTGACCTTTTGATTCAAAATACCTCCACTCAATGAATTTTTCTAGGAGTTTGACATCAAAAGAGCACCATGGATTATTTTTTTCTCCATATGAGATATATTAATCAAAATTAATTTTGTTTTCTAAGCGATGCTGAAGATATATTCTCTATCAACATAAATATGTTGCAATTAAAAAAATTAACAAATTGCTTGCTAGACTCATGACTTGAATTAAAAAGCAAAAATAAAAAGCATGTCATATCTTTTTAACTACTGCACCAACTTAAGAAAACAATTTTTATCATTTACGAGGCCTGACATATCTCTAGCTTCCTCCCTCGCCGGTAGTATTTCTTTGATAAAAATGTGATAGGCCGAGAAAAATATTATATGCTGTTCAAGACTTGACCCAACGTTGCTGTACAAAACAAGCCCATGTTCGATTCGAGTTTGGGCTCTGCAGTTAGGGAAGGGCTTAAAATTGACTGAAGGTTTGCAAAAATTCTCTGGGTTTTGGAAGTTTTAGATCCACAAAACAAGCCCACTTCGTGATAATATTCGCGTCCTGCTGCGTAGCACTTTAAAATCTATTTTTATTTAATTATATAATGAAAAATAAAATTTTATAGAAAAGATAATGAATAAAATTATACAAGAATTTTTTTTAATAATCTTTTCTCTTATTCATTTTTTTTTATTAGCTGCGTAATTCATTGAGTAAAATGTAATGGAAATTAGAAACAATGTTCATAAAAAACTTTAACGATACTAATTAAAAAGGAAAAGATTGTGTATTTTTAATTAAAAACTATTTTTTTTATTAATGTAATTATTTTTTTCCAGGAAATTTTTTTTAAGTAAAAACTTATTATGATTGCAAGTTTCAATTAAAAAAATAAAATAAAATCATTAATCAATCAGTTTTTACACGTTTAATTACTGCAGAAGTGATGATGCATGAAGGGATGTGCAGAATTACTGCAAAAGCCAAAAGATGCACCTTCCTTGAACCATCTCTTGCATGCTTGTCGACAAAATTCTCCCCCTTTATGTACTAAACACATTTTATACCATGATTTCCTCTAGTCCCGTACTTACATGCATTAATCTCCCATCTAGTTTCCACTTTCTCGATCCAAATTAACACCCTTTCAATCCAAATTAACATCTTTTCGTAACGGAAATTAACATATTCTATAACTATTTAGTAAATGATCTAGTGATAAGAGATTGGAATTAAGATATTTACTCTCTTTATGATTTCAAGTTCAAGTCCCGTGGTTGCTAATATGATGGTTACTGAAAGCTTACATGTTCATTAATTTCAGGACCCGTGAGATTAGTCGAGGTATGCGCAAACTAACCCAAACACCCACGTTAAAAATTAAAAAAAGTAACATGTTCTATTAAGCCCTTCACAAATGAACAACCTTTTCCTTGTTCAAAACGTTTGACGTAACAATATTTCATTTGTCCCCTTACAGGTTCTCACTTTCTTCCCCGTCACACAAGTATGTGATCTCCAGCCCTTGACTTCTTTATTTGTGTCCTCTTCATATCTCCACCTATTTGAACAACCATGGGCGATTGCTTTGCGTTGCACAAACTCATCAAGAGAGAGTCTTGTTTTCAATAAACTACAGCAAGGCATGAAAATGTTTCAAGGGTAATGATCAAGAGTCAAGACCAATGGCAAAATCTTAGATCGCACAAGGTCCTTTATCATCAAGGGTAACGGCAGTAATGGCTATCATTTCTTCACGATATGTAACTTGGGCATGCCTATTAGTGTTTCCTGTGAATATCATTCTGCTACTTCAGTAAGCATGGATAGCACAAGTGGTTCAAAGAGAACCAAAATGATTCTAGCTACCAAAGCAACAGCTTCCACAATTGCTGATCGCGCGAGAAGATAACAGCAGCAGAGACATGTAGACTCATCTCTTCATCAATTAAGGTGGCAGACAGGGCTTGAGACCATCCCTGAAGAAATCTAGTATTTTGTTTTCTTTTAAGGAAATTAATTATAAATATATGTCAAGTAGGGGGGGTGGGCCGGGGATGGAAAGAGAAGTCAATTTTCTTCTCAGGCGCCGATCAAAATGATGTGAATGAAATATAATTTCAAATCTAAATTAGTGAAGAGAAACACAAAGCTGAGTTTATCACATTAACATGCTTGTAGACAGTATTTATAGAGCAGTAATTGTTTACATTGAAATAAGCATTTTTATTAAAGTTATTACATGTTACGGGTTTTAACTGAATCATGGGAGACCTGTTTGTTTTTATTTTTTAAAAATAATTTTAAAAAAATTTAAAATTTTTTTTCTTTACTTTAAATTAAAATTTTTTAAATATTTTTAGATCATTTTGATACGTTGATATCAAAAAATATTTTTAAAAATAAAAAATATTTTGATATATTTATAAGTAAAATGTACTTTGAAAAATAATTACAACCACATTTCTAAATAAACTCTCATAAATCATCCACATCAAATTAAATTTATTCCAAGTTAATTTTATTTTTTTTCCTAATCAACTAACTCACCGACCAACAAGTTCTAATAAATGTGGAAATTGGTGGCCCTGGTTATGTGTGAAAAAACCAGCAAGACTTTTGTTGGCACTTTATGTACACCAATCACAGGGGACATCTTTGTCTTGAGTGGAAAGAGGGCAGTCAGGAGTGAACCTCTCCTGTTCAAAAAGTTGCAGACTTTCACCATCTTTTATGCTTCAATCACGCCCTAGTTAGTCCTGTTTATATCAGTCCCTCTCAATTGTTTGAAATTAACATCACCTGAGTGGATGTTCTTCCTTCGGGTTCACGAGAAAAAAATAGGTAGAAATATTATAAGAATATGCTCTTCTTTTTCTTTTTCTTTTTCTTTTTCTTATTAAAGAAAAAGTTTGATCAGAAGAGATACCAATGGCAATTGAATTTTAATATTTATCTATTATTAATTGTTAGTGATTAAGTATTATAATAATTATACTAGAAAATTGTAAATCTTATCCTTTGAACCTTAAACATAATGTCTTTTTGTATTTTATCTAATATTGATTACTACAGAATTTGTCTACAAATTAAATTAATAATTAATTTATTGTCGTACACTCCAGAGATACCCATGAACTTACGAATTAACCTGTTTGTTTCTGTGTTTCAAAAACGTTTTTAAAAAATTTTAAAATTATTTTATTTTTTTACTTCAAATTAATATTTTTTTGGTGTTTTTAGATCGTTTTGATGCACTAATTACAAAAATAATTTTTAAAAATAAAAAAAAATATTATTTTAATATATTTTTAAGTGAAAAGTAACCGCAACCACACTCTCAAATAGAAAATCTTTTATCAGAAGGGATCCCTTGATCGTTTTTGTAACAATATTAGAAGATTTAACTTATTTTCTTAGTTTTTTAAATATAATTAAAATTTATTTTGAGGTTTATTCATTTTTAGTGTTATTACAAGACAATTGATTTTCTATAAAATTACGGAAAAGCAATTGACAAAAATGGTTTGCTTTCTAGCAGACCCTTATCCTGGATTAATGGTGTCTCAAGCATTTAGAACTTTTTTTAATATTGTGATAGCTTTTATATTTTAATTTGTGTTAGGAATATGTTAAAATAATATTATTTTTTTAAAATTTATTTTTAATATAAACACATGAAAAAACTTGAAAAAAAAAAAATAATTTGAAAAAATTAAATAAAAAATTTAATTTTTTTCAAAAATATTTTTAAAATATAAACACAAACTAGCTCTAAAATTATTTTAACATAACCACCTAAAACATGCACAAATCTTTTGTATTCGAAGATAAGAATTTTTTTTTATACAACAACACCGAATGACAAATTTTCCATATATATTGTTCAATAGGATTATACAATAAGATATATATATATATATATATATATATATATATATATATATATGTGCTCATTATATAATTAATAATTATAACTGAGATATTATAACTAAATCTTTTTCATTGAAAGAAATTATCGAAATCTTGTTTTACTGAAAAAGATTATATATCACATATAACTATGAGACTAAATCTATTTCTTATATACATTTGTAAATATCGCGAGTGCCAAGAGAGATTCGAAACAGTTTATATCCATCATCAAATCCTAGCATTTCTTGAGAGTGGTTGATAGAGAACCATCCCATATGATATATTATCCAATTAATACAAGATACAATTAGCCTTATTATCTATTAATTGCCCATTAAACACGTGTTAAGGTTATTAATCATGCTTCGTAAACTCAAATTATGCATTGAAAAATGTATATTTAATGTTTTATTCTTCTGAGTGACTCATGAGTGGACAAACAATTACTGACATTGAAAATTCTAACGATATGTTATATGCTAATTAATTTACCATATTAATTATTTCATAACAAGTGTTCCTGGCACCACTTAGCGAAACCCCAAAAGAGAACATTTTCTGAATAGTTAATGGAAAAGTGAAGCTCTTTCGACTTTCCTGGATTTCAGTAGTGTTCCACTTGTATATCAGTCTATTTCTTCTTCTTATCATACACTTATCTGTCTTCTTTTCTTTCGGATTTCTTTTTTGTATTATGTGAATACAGTACTGAATTCCACTAAATTGAACAACTAATAGATTTTGAAGACATGATTCCTGATGTCCTGGCAATTGAATCATATGTGTTTCGCTAATTATGAGATCATTTGTTTTTATATATATATATAAAAGCAAGGCAAAGTTTTTATTTACTTGAAGACTGACATTGTCTGGAAAGACGAGTATCAAATGTTGGAGGATTGAAGGATCTACCCCAGTGCTTGTGTTAGAGTGTGTTGATTATAACTACAAGGAATTACTTGTTTTTCTTGAAGATCACTAAGCTGTCCCTTAAATCTGACCTGCGATATCCCAGACGATGATGGATGTCCCTTATCGAAGGTGATGCGTCCCTTCCCTTTGGTAACAAAAATTTCTCCTATGGGACCAAGATTTGATAAAGAGAAAGTAGAAAAGATTATAGTTCCCTTGGCTTTCCTCCATTGAATGTTGACTGAGATCTTTAATAAAACAACTACGATATATTCCCCAGCTACAAGGGCCCCAAGAGGATCAAAAGGAAATTGTAACTTTGCTGGCAATGTGAGCATGGCCTACCATCCATCATGCCGAACTTAATAAATATCATTGTTTTCCGTGTATGAACATGTTGTTGAACTATAAATTATACACAGCAATAAATTCTAATAGTGATGCCGGTGGTAGTGGCCACATTTTCTCTTTCTTTCTTAATTTGTTCCTTTCGTTTCTCTAGTGGGATTGATAGAGGAACTCTTAAAGAAGAATCCCACCAATGATTATTTTTCTCTCTCTATCCTCACACATTCCCTCCTTTAGGCTTTAATTCCCTCCAAGCTAGAGCTATAAGAGAAGAGTTGTGTTTCTTTAGCTATAGAAACTCTTAAGTATTTTTGCTTGGTTTCTTGCTTTGGGCATGGGAAACTGTCTATTTGGAGGCCTAGGAGTGGCAGAAGGAGTGATAAAGGTGATGACATCTAATGGTGGCATCCTGGAGTTTAACACACCAATAACAGCAGGATCCATCACAAATGAGTTTCCAGGCCATGCGCTTTTTCCAAGCCAGGATCTATTTTGGAGACCACTTTCTCTACAAGAAGAGCTTCAAGGAGGACAGTCTTACTATTTACTGCCACTCCACAACTCAAAAATTGGTGGCCAAATAGTAAGAGAAGGTCATGTTAGATCAAAGAGTATACCAGCTGTTGCTGCAGCCACATCAAATATTGTCACACCTTATAGGATGTCCTTAGATTATCAAGGCGCGTTAAAGAGATCATACACTGAAGTTTTCTCTAGGTACAACAACAACTACGACAAAAGTAATAATGGGTTTTGGAAAGTGAAGCTTGTGATCAGTCCAGAGCAGCTAGTGGAGATTTTGTCACAAGAGGCTAGGACAGAAGAGTTGATCGAGAATGTGAGAGCTGTAGCCAAATGTGGAAATGGGTTCTCATCATCAGCATCTTCTGTTGAGTTTTCAGATTCTTGGAGTCTATCCAGCAGTAGGAATGCTTCTTGTAAGAAAGATAGTTTAGTGGATATTTAGCGTGAAGTGTTGCAGTTTGATTGAAAACTCTGTCTTATGTTATAATTACATTACTAGTCTATGTTCTTTATCATACGCTGAGAAAAGATTAGCAATTCGCAATTTTATTTTTTTACTTTTCCATTGCTCATAGATCATTAGTGTAGATTCTCAGAGAAAAAGATTAAAAAAGTCTTGTGAAGCATGACTACTTCATTATAAAAAATTGGATGGCCAGAATTTATAATAGATATTTTTCCAAAATTGAATAGCATTTTGGGGTCCAGTTGGCTGAATACGAGCTTCCAAAGTGAAGTTTCCTGGGGTCTCTCTGATGCTGGCGGTACCAGTGGT
Organism: Populus deltoides; assembly: GCA_015852605.2. Taxonomy (NCBI): domain Eukaryota; kingdom Viridiplantae; phylum Streptophyta; class Magnoliopsida; order Malpighiales; family Salicaceae; genus Populus; species Populus deltoides. The sequence continues at coordinate 19,400,665 of CM027580.2, forward strand.
TGAACCACCCTTGCTGCTGGAGCCAAGACCAGTGAACACTGGCAATTTCTTGGGGTCTTGTAACCCAAAAAATGTGTTCTTTTTATTTTGAATTTTGTAACAATGAAACTATCACTGAATCCATCAAGATATAAATAAAATTGATTTAACTTGTATTTGAAAAATTCATGACTAAGAGTTTGATTTAGATGGAGTTTTAAAACGAATATAAAAAAGTATTAACTTGATGAAACTTGGTTTATTTGGTCAAGTTTTTAGTGACCCCGATCAATTTAGTCAAACCCTATCCAGATTCATCCCCGATCAACCTCAAAAAATTAAAAAGAAAAATGAAATGTCAACATTTTATAAAATGTCTTTTTCTTGTAAATCTCTCATGTTATTAACAGGGCACCAGGGATTGGGCCAATTCTATAAGGAAATGCATAGCCTTCAGATTTAGACCTAAACATGTAGATCCACCAAGAAATCCAGGCCAACTTGAAAAGGTAGCAATAAAGCCTACTTTGATGAGAGCAGTGATGGTGGCCAAATCTTGCAAATATTGGGCTTGCATTATTAAATCTGTCTGTGCTCTTGTTTTCTCAACAGGCCTTGAATTGTTAAACGCAGACCATAACCTTTTTTTCTGACCTCCTTGAGGTATGCGACGAAGATGACATGAATATACACAATCAATGACATAAGGCTCCCAATAGATAGAATAATCTCTAGATTGTTTATGGGATCATTTTACTTGATGGATTTGTGCTACACAACAGACAATATTCAACAAAATCAATTGACAACTTTGAAAATACCTTTAGGTAACAACACTTTTCTGGATCTCCAAAGATACAATAGTACCAACCATTTAATAAATGATCTAGTGGTAAGAATTTGGAATCAAGGAATTTGTTTCTCCTGTGGTTTCATATTCGAGCTCTGTGATTGCTATTATGATGACTATTAGAGGCTTACGTGGTCGTTAACTTTAGAGCCTGTAGGATTAGTCGAGGTGCGCGCAAGCTGACCCGAATACCCACATTAATAATAATAATAAAAAAGATACAACAGTACCTGCTATTGAATCCACATGGTGATGTATGTCTCGATGATATTTTCATAACAAAGAACAAAGAACTGCTGTTTTTTCTGCAGATTCGAGTCAACCACATACCAATAATCCTTTGATAATACTCAAACAACCATCGAAATCTAAGTTTTTGTTTTAAGTTTGAAGGTAGCCTCACTTGTGTACAAATTTATGATGATCTGATCCCTCCCTAGTCTAGATCCCTTGCTCAGAGATTTCAATCACTTTCAAATGTCTTGTTAAAGCAATTAAGTCTAGCTATAATATCCCTATGATTAATAAAAACTAAAGAAAATAAGTAAAAATTAACAATGACTAATCACATACACTTTCAACTTGGAAAAGCAAACCGTCGTATTAATTTCAACATCACTGCCTTGTCATGGTGCCATCAAAGTATTTCACTTAGAAATCTTGTGGGGGCAAGTAACCAACCGAGTTTACTTCAATTTCAACAATTTCAGCTCAGCAATACTTCTCAAATAAATAAAGCCCACGTCAGGTAGTATGTTGGTACCTAACGACCAGCCATGCAACAGATGTTCATAATTCCAACACATGCCAATGCATTGCCTCTTCAGCATTATCTTCGATGTTGCTTTATTCTAGGATTGTGTTTCATGTTCACTCAATACTCTTACAAATACATCGGTTTGTTGCTCTCACTTGACTTGTGTGGCCGGCGGAAAGCCTCCACAATTTCATTGTTTGGCGATTAATTTATGGTAAAGTTATAGCAAAATATATAGCGGTATTGTTCGAATTAAAACTAGCTTTTGGTGCATGATTAATGGACACCATATGAAAAACATGATCATTTCATGTGTATTAATAATGTGTCCTTTCTTATGATCAAATTTCTATCCAACCTCTTCCCACATCGTTTAGCTATCCAGGTTTTGCCTGTTTAATTTCCGTAAATCCAATAAAATACATATCTATTTTATATATAAAGAATAAATTATTATTTCAGTTTTATATATCAAAATCAAAAATATCGAAATAAGGGCTCAAATACTGATGATGATTTAAAAACTTTAGGAATCAAACAAAAGGGCTATTGAAATTATTGTCCCATAGAAAAATCCATGGCTTCGAAGATCTACCAATAGGAAGAAGGTCACCCGCAGCCACCTCCGAAATGCACGTTCCACATCAAGAGACTGTAATTAAACGTTATGCATGCGCCTCCGACCATCAATCGAGAAACCAAACAAGGGAGAAATTCAATGAAGGCCTATATGTAGGCTGCTTGCAAGCTTGTTTACCCACTCACCTGGAGTCTATAAAGTGTGTTTTCTAGAAATGGGATTTCCTCTAATAAAATAAATAAATAAATTGTTAGCTAGCTAGCTACTCTTTAATTATTCAAACATTGTATTCTTCTTCGAGAAGCCTTGAAAATATTTCTTATATGCACCTGCTAGTGAAAATGAGAAACTCAATGAAAGCTACGTACGTCCACCCTTGAGACATGATCTAATTAACTTGAATATTTTTTTCTCTTCGGCAAACAAAGATCGATGCTTGCAGTCAAGTAAGAAGTTTTCTAGATGCTTCATGACATGGATTTTGGCTCATGAATATGCGTCCACATGTACCTTGCTCTTCTAGATATACAAATTATGTTGAAATGTTAGTGTCAAGACAGTGTAGTACACACTTTCTATCTATAAAACAATTAATTCTCATGTTACTATACATATGTGTACAAAACAAATTTTTACTGTGTTCATATATATATATATATATATATATATATATATATATATCTATGTGGGGTCAAATTCTTTATTTTATAAACCACAGACTGTTATTCCATGATAATAAGGTTTTTTTTTTTTTTTTACTTTTTAAGTTTAATTCTTAAAACGAGTACCTTTTAAAAAACATTATTTCTTCAATATGTAAAGTTGATATAAAGAAATATTTTTATAATTGTTTAAAAAAGATTAGATTTAATCTCCATTAATATACTAGCTAGAATAAAAATATCTCTAACCATTGAATTATAAAAAATTCTTCATGTTATATATTATATATTACTAAAAATAATTACATGATCGAGGGCTTTAGCCTACTGCTACTACTACTATATATTATTATATCCAACTGTAGATTTCAGTATATAGAAAAACACAGACACATCAGTTAATAGCCGACGATGTATAATTAATTGCATTAAATAATACAAGCACAAGCAAACAAATAAAAAGTATTCTGCAAAATAGAAAGAAAAGCGAATGGCTGCGTCTAGACTGCTCTATTTTTGGACCGCTTCAATAGAGTGCTGGATCCCCGCCCTTTGCACCATATAAAATACATTAATTATTTACTAATCCCAAAATAACATGAAGAACTTAGCTTAGTCATTGTTTGACTGCTGCTGTGTTTTGTTAGAAAAGGAGGAGAAAATGAAGAAAAGGGATCGAGAGGAGAGAGGCTGTCGGGTTTTAACTCAGTTTAAAATTGCCAAAGAAAATTCTTAACAAGTTATTAATGCCGACGGAATTGTCAATGAATTGTTTTTCTTATTTTTGTTCTATCAACATTTCCATAAAAGACAAAAATTTTCTAATAAATCGGTGTTTCAGTTGTTGTTTTTAAATTTGATGTTAGTTCATTATTTGTTTATAGCCTAGTAGTTGAGGCCAAGGGATCATGGTCCGCCAGCTCCTTCATTTCAGGCCCATCAAAGTTAATTTAATTTAAGATCAGGTTAAGAAAAAATAAAAATGAAATTCTCATAAAAATCAACTAATTAGAACATGAATATCATGTTCTAATCCGTAGGTCAGGCGTTTATTTGTTTGTTTTCTTTTTTCTTAATTTGGGTTCACTGATTTTTTAATGCTAAATTAACCTTTCAAGGCTAGATTTAGACTCGCCAACGCAATTGGAAACCTGCCACAGTTTGAATAGACTAACCTTTCCACATATCTATTAACTAGGGTTGAAATTATTAATCAAATCAAAATTAATGATCAAGCTAAATCAGAAAAAAATTAAGTTAAACTAGAAAAAATCATGCCAAACTAAAAAAAACTAAACTAATTGGTTGAGTTTTGGTTTTTGCTCTAAAATAACCGAATCAAACTGAAATCAGTTGGTTTGAATCGATTTTGATTTTTTTTTTTAAATTTGATTTTGTTATTTTTTTAAATAAAAACCAAAACAAACCGAAAATAATCATACCTAGTTACAATTGTATTTTCACCAAAAAAAAAAGAAAAAGCATATATATATATATATATATATATATATATATATATATATATATATATATATATATGCACGTTATAATTGAAGTAAGGTGACAATTATTGTTTCTTGTTCCTAAAGTCGACAAGGTGCACTGGAAGTCAATCTCTTTTAATTCAAGATCGTGATTAAGGATTGGAAAATCCTTTTTTATTTTTTTATTATTTTTTTTTTTGTAAAGTTGAAAGGAATAGACAAATCAGGAAAAAAAAAAAAAAGGGGAAACATTTATATAAGCAATTAATGGTTGGTAGTGAATTGAAAATCGAAATAACCCCAGCCACACAAATCTCTATGAACTTCGAAATCTATTTTTTGATTTATTAAGGTGGACCATGTAGCTAGGCATCACACTTCAACAAAAAAATTTATTTATTCACCTTACTTTTATTGCCTCTAAAAACCTCCGAGTTGCCATTGGGGTCATGGCCTAGAGGTTATGATAAGAATTTACTTTTTTTTTTTTTTTTTAATCTGGATTCGATCCTCTCTCTAATTCTATTACAAGTTACAACTAAATACATTCGAAGTATTCCAACTTCCTTAGTTCTGTTTGATCAAGAAAGTGATATGTTTTTATTTATTTATTTTTAAACAGGGTCAAGTTTTCTCAATTATAATGTGATTAAAGAAAGTTACTTTCGTTATTTAAAAATAAATCTAAAGGGCGAGTTAAAAACATAGTTGGGTGCAGTACTGTGCAGCAAGATTCGAGATAATGTGGACTGCCATAATGTCTTGATTTTCTTTTTTTTTTTAATTTGGTTACTGAACTTTTCTTTACTTTTCTTTTCAAATTGGTTCTGCGACATTGCATTGAATTGAAATTGGGTTAGTTGATTTATTTTTTTTAAGAGTTATTATGATGTCAAAATAATATTTTGATATTAAATTGATGTTTAATTTTATAAATAAAAAAGGACTAATTTTATAGCTTGCATGGTCTAAAATCCTTAACCCTCCAATGAATTAAAACAAGCATCTAAATAATTTAAAGGTAATGCGCCAATACATACTATGGACACTACTAGAAAATCAATAAATACAAACAGAAATATCGAAGGAATATTTCCGTCGGTAAATTTTCAAGGGATTTTACCGACGGGCATATTCCCTCGATATATACCGAGGGAATTACAGTGAAAAAAAATTAAAACAAAGCTAAAAAAAACAATGACGTGTCATTTATTCTGTCGGTAAAATCATTGGTAAACTATGAATACTGTTCATCATGTCAATTATAAAGGGAATCACCAATAAAAAATTCTGTTGGTATTTTCCAGAAAGCTCTGAAACTGTTCACTTTACTACAGCATTGTTAATTGTTATTCCTTACAGACGAAATCACCGACGGATTGAAAAATCGTCGGTGTATTTGACGGTTTTCTGAAAAAATTCAATTAATTTATAATTTTCAATTAAATCTTACAGATGAAATTACCGACGGCTTGAAAAGCCATTGGTGACTTTTGGTGATTTTTGAAATTTTTTTATTAAATTAATATTCTTGGATCATTTAACCTTTTGAAAATGCAGGACAATTGAAAATGTATACTTATACGTTGCCTAAGAAATTTGACACTTGTAAATTAATTAATTAGTATTATACATCTATATATTTTACATAACTATTAATTAGGACATATAAGCAAGGAAGTCAAAAAGGAGCCTTCCTGTCAAGTCCTCATTACTCTTTAATTAGGGTCCCAATATATATTATTTTCATCCGAAAAAAAATCATTGAATAATAATTGCCTTATTATAATGGCCCCCTTTGTAAAGCTGCTTTATCAAGATTTTGCTTAGGAGAACTGTACTTCTCTTCTTTAATTATAGAAGCTTCATCAATTAATCTGGTTGTTGTTGATGTTAAATCATCTTTAATCAAACTCTTTAGTTGGCAAAATGGGGCCTTACACCCTTGCCTGAGACACCTATGAGCATCACTAATCAACAATAAATTTGACAAAAAAAAAAAAAAAGTATGCCTTGGTGTTCCTTTCTTCAATGTCAGGGAAATATTTCCTCCCAAAATGCTTTTGATGTTTTCACACCTAATTAATTACATGTTGCTATGTAATTAGTGTGTAAATGTAGATCTGGCTAAGTTAAATAAGTTACTAATATTTTAATTAAACAATAAAAAAAATAAGCAACAAAAACATATAAATCAATGTTTTTTAAAAAAATTGTGATTACAATAACCTAGGAAAAAAATATATTTTGACCTAGAAAGAAACAAACTATGTAGCTTAATTCTCAATCCATTAAATACGAAATGATAAAATTAGATTAAAAAAACTTTAAAAAATTAGTCTAAGTCAACCCGAGTTAACATGATTGACTTGTAATCCTAGTAATCAAAGCCGAGCCAACCTGGGTTACTCGTCTAACCTGCTTCCTTGATCATGAGATTAGGACAACACGATAGAAAAGAAAATGAAAAAAATTACGAAGTCGTATTCAAATAAAAAAAACAATTAAAAGAATAAGGATGAAAACTAAAATACCAAATAAGTCTTATTTTTTATTGAAGGGTGAAATTGAAATAAAAAATGAATTTAACAAAAGGACAGTAAAAAAACTAAAACAATCAAAAGAATGAAGATTAAAATTGAAAAATAAAAAGTAAAATTTTGATTGAAATGTGAAATTGAAAAGAAAAATCAATGTAACAAAAGAAACACTAAAAAAACACAATCAAAAGAATGATGACTAAATTAAAAAAAAAACAACATATCACAAATAAGGATTGAAGGGTGCTATTAAAAACAAATCAAAGTTTTATAAAAAAGCCAAGAACAAAAATTACAAATAAAAAAAATAAGGATCAAATTGAAAATCCTTATAAATCAAAGGACAACTCTAAAGTTTTTCATAGCTAACATGAATTTTGAGGGAAGAAAAGAAAAGAGGGAAAAAAAAGTGTCGTTAGCGACAAACCGCACCAGTACAAACAACCACACACGTCACTACAAAAAGAGGAGGATGTCAATGTACTTCCAACGACATAATAAAAAGGGGATTTTGGTTGCTAGGACGCACCGCTTAAAGGGCGCTAACACATGTGTTGCACACTCTCACATCTTTTTTTATTTAAATAATATTTACTAAAAAACTAAATTGCCCTTGCTCTACTTGGCAATAACAAAAAAAATGTGAAAAACACTAAAAGCCCCTTAACACAAGCTTTAAAATTTTTGTTTCCAAGGGTAAAGTTATTATTATAATATATTTAAAAAAGTAAAAAAATGAAAAGACCTTTATTTACCGGCTTTGAAAATTTTATCTTCATGGGCAATACAATCATATTATTGTGCTTAAAAATCCGTAAAAGATGTATTTACCCACAATCAATCTTTTAATGACTAATATGCAGTGAACTTCTATAAGTACACTACTAATATATTTATTTAGTCCTTGAACTTCTATAGGTACACTACTATTTTTTATTATTTTGGTTTAATTCTCATGTAATGATGAAATTGTGGTGTTATTTCTTATTTTTCCTTAAAAATCATGATTTTTTTATTAGTTTTATTCAAAAATTAGAATGATTATCCAAGTTTAGTTTTTTTACGGACTTAATAAGAGAACTTGTTCTAGGTTAAAAACATACGGTAACTTTATTGTGAGGACACACTAAAGCACTTATAGTTTTTTCTAGTTGTATAAACAACTTTTTAGCCAAAACTTTTAAAATCAGGTCCTTTTGGCTTTCACTTTAAGAAGGAAAAAGAAAACCTTTGATTGTACTGACGTTGGGTGTGACATTTACTGTAGCTGAAAGTTAAAACATTTTTTTCAAGACGTTGGCTACATAATTTACAAGACTATGCATTTAATAGTTAATGATTTAATTGGAGGGCTGTCAAATTAATTAATAACTCCAAAGAAAAACAATTTGATTGCATTTTCCAACATTTGATTCTCTTTTTATATAAATTATGCACTTTTCACTGTTGTCAGATTCTAATATATCTTGAAATTAAACTGGAAGACCCACGGGTATTTTATATATATATTTGCGATGACAGGGTGCATCATTACCTACCTAAGATTTTATAAATTGGATAGATTTTTGTTTTTTGTTCGCTCACATTCCCCCTTTTTTCGAACAAACATTATTATCCCTTTGATCCCCGAACTAGACACCAGAATTCACATGGTATTTGTCGCAATCAATACTGCGGTGATTTTAAAATTTTTATAAAAAAAATGGAAATCTAGCATTTTATTTTTAGAAAAAAAATATTTGATTTACGTCACTTAATATTATAGTTACTATAACCCATAACTTGTCAATAAAAATTCTATAAAATGGGACTGGTTACATGGAAGAGAAGATACTATCACCTCTTAAGCGTCCTACCTGAGATAGGTTGCATCGCTGATTTTATCTAAAATTGCTGAGGGTTTGTTGTATTAAGCAACTGATGATCTGCTTGTAATATTCCTGACTTTGACGCCAGTGAATATTTAGTTATGAATACTTCTAACTCTGACCTTGATAAATATTATATAACAAAAAAAAAGAGCATGATATTCATGACTCTAACGCCAATGAATAAACTAGTAACATTTGAATTGAAAGCAAAAAAATATTATTATTATTATTATTATTATTATTATTATTATTATTTTAATAGAAGAAAGTAAGGAAAAGATAAATATATATTGTATACTAGATTCGCATTTTACAATATAAGTCTACCATCCAATACTAAGTCAAGTCACCCAAAAATAAAATGCGAGGGACCCATAAATAAATTCAAAAGGATCCTTGAATTTTTTCAGAATTTTCTATTATTTAAAAATGCCTGTTTGGCTAGATATCAAAGTAAAGAAGAGTTCAAAAAAAAAAAGACATAAAGGTTTCACCTTTAGCCCAAAAAACATTAGGCCCGAGGCCCAGGCGTAGCCCCATCTCAATAGTTTTTGTCTTTAATTTTTTTGCCTTTTGGCTTCCTTCCTTTTCTGCCTCTATCATGTTCTCTATGTCTCTCTTTATGTTTGTCTCTCCTTCACCCCCTAATGAGTGATTTGTCTCTGGCTTTTATAGGGCAACAGAATGCCCTAGCGGTTCGTCTTATCTCTCCCAGGATAACGATCCTGGGGATGAGGTTAAGCATGGATTGTTCCATCATGTTTGAGGAAAACAGGGCACCATTACAAGACTGTTGGAGACGAACCAACCTTGCATTGGAGGAGCAACGTGTGGTTGAGAGAAATTGAGGCCACTAGTTGGTTTAGTTAGAAGATAAATCCGATCCATGTTTTGAATCAAATTTGGTGCAGTTTTGGATGAGCCGGTCTCTTCTAGGATGAGGACGAAGAGGATGAACAATTGGTTTAGAAACATCGTTATTTTTTTTCAACTGAAATTATCATTTTTAATTTTGACCCCTAAAGTTCTGCCATTTAGCAATTAGACTCTTATTCGTGGAAATCTTCCTTCTTCTTCTTTTTTTTTTTTTAATTTCACCCTGGATCTATTGTAATTAGACCTCTGGCTTTTAACATCATTTACATAATAGACCTTAGTTTCAAATTTAATCAATTTAGTCCTTAATTGACTCCTTAACTTTTAATTCTTTTAAAATTACCCATGAAAAAGTCAATTAATCCGCCTATAGTATCAACGCCTATTCATTTCGGTCCCTGTAATTTAATTTCTTATAATTTTGACCCAAATTGACTCCAAACTTTGATATTTATTCAATTAAGCCCTATTGTATTAATTAATTAAATCAAAGTTTAATTAAGTCCCTAAACTTATCAATTCTTTATATTTTGGCAAAATAAACTTCCAAATTTATAATTTCATCGTTATTAGTCCTCAAACTTTCAATTTATGTTGCCTTGATCCAATTCTCAAATTTATTTTTCATTCACTTTTTTTATTAATATATTTTTTCATAATTACTAACAAATGCTCTCAAAAGAATAAAATTTTAAAATTCAAAATGCTTAACAATAGTTATTTTAGTAGTTGGATTATGAATTAATCATAGGTTCTAACAAAATAGTCCATTCACCATTGTTTATGAAACTTCTAGCTTGTTGTAGAAAGCTTGTACCTTACAAAATAATTCTTGTTGGTGAGATTTGTAGACCCTTAGATAAGAAAGTCAATGACCTTTAAACAAATAATTACTAATGAATGAGAGAATGAGCATTTATTTTTAAGAACAAAAATATTTGTTCTTAATTTTGATATGATAAATGCTCTAAAATTAAAAAGGTATTTTTATTGAGAAGAGAAATTGTGAACCTTGAACTTGGAGAATTCATAAGGTATTTATAACTTATGAGTTTTTTTCTTTATGAAGAAAAGGGATTAGTGTCGCATGTGTGCGGCATCCGACGATCATCCTCTCGAATCGGGACGGTCCAGAATGATGTGGGTGAAAAGGACAATAAATTCATGTCATTTATCAATAAAAAAAGAAATGAGAGTTACCACCTAGTATCATGGTCACAAGGAAACCTAATGGTATGCGAGGATTTGGGTAAAGGTACTGGTTATGCAAGAGAAAGACGTATCACCCCTAGTGCATCCTATCTATGTTTTAAGTCATATTTTATTCGTTAGTCTATCTAAGATTCGAGAAAAATTCTCCTTAGTAAAGAGATCCTTATTTCATCAAATTAAAACCTAGTCATTCTAAAACCCAGAAAAGTTTGTCTAAAATTTAAGAAAAGTCCTCCTCAGTAAACAGATTTTTATCTTATCAAGTTAAAACCTAACTATTCTAAGGGCCAAGAAATAACAAAAAGTTTTTATTTGAAATTTTGGTCAAGTCCTAATAGATAACTAAAAACTTGGGCTCAGGGTTGTCAAATCCATGTCTACTTGGGCTCAGCACATAGCCAAACCTAAGGGCATTGGGTCTAACAGCTTGCCACACTCATGCCCAATTAGGCTCAGCACACAGCCATGTCCAAGGACATTAAGCCTGGAAGCAAGTTACCTGACATTTTGTCGAGCATAGAGATGTTGGGTATGGATGTGAGCCCTAATCACCTATAAATGGGTTATCACCCTACCGTTGAACCTTCTAAACAAAAACTTAAGCTTAAAATTCATTTTTTATAAGAGCCAAAATATTGATCTATCATCAAACTATAAAACTTTGGCTGAAATTAGGAGGAAATTGAAGAAAAAATTTGGGTTCTTAATAATTTCAATAAACATATATTATTAGGATAAAAATTTAAATTTTGTTGGATATGCAAGACTGTCTTTAAGTTTGAAGAGTATAATAGATTAACATAACCAAAATTACGTTGTCATAAAATTTTAGATAGATAGATTTCAGCGAGTAGTTTAACTCTTTTTTAAGATAAAATTATAAATATTTTCAAACCAATTTTTTTCTCGAATGATTTTACATTTGCACCCTTTATATTAGCTTGAATAATAATTTCTCTATCTAGATGCTAGTTTTAAATCTCGAGTTTGGAAAATCAAAGGAGGAAGCTATCATTCTTAAGTATTAAACTTATCTCTGAGTTATTTAACTCTAATATCATAATATCATGTTAGATTTTATATTGTTATGATTTTTTAATTATAATTATGTGGATGGCTAGTGAGTAGATAAATAGATTTAATCTTATTCATTAAATACAAATTGATTTAAATAGCAAGTGATATAATAGTTCAACTGACAATAGCAAGTTATAAAGAGTCAACTAAAGGAATATAATATATCTGGTTTGATCAACTAACAATAACAAATTATAAAGAGTCAACTAGAGAGATATAATATCTCTGGTTTGAATTCTATGATTGACCGAGAATCTTGAGTTGATAAGCTTTTTTTCGTGATTTGGCTCTTGAAAGTAATCACCTACCCGTGTATCGTCTAGTAGTACATCCATGATATATAAAAAAAATTTATCAAAGATACAACCAAAATATTAAATAGAAAAAAAAAATACTCCATCAATTCTATTCTGCAATAAAAATCTTAAACTTACAACAATGATTGCAGAAAGGAGTTTCCTGCAAAACGACAAAAAAAAAAGGAAGAATATAATTTGAATAAAATTTCTATCCTAGTCGGTACAAAAATAATTGACAAACAATAGGGGAAATTTCAAATATTTCAAAAGAGTGAAGAGGTAAGAAGCATCATAAAAACACTTATACTGTTCAATCACATGGTAATTACTAATTAAGATGCCAAGTTTACTTAATGTACGGTTAAAAAAAATTAAGTTTGCTCACTGTTTTGTCTTATCAAGAAACTAATTTCAATTGTGAACCGCAGTGCATGTATTATCAAAAGACTAATTAATTTCAATTTTCAATGCATTTCATGTTACATGATTTTTTTTTAACGAAAAAGATTATTTCTCGATCAAAATTTTTTTATAAAACTATTTCTTTTAGCTAAATCATTAGATTATTTATCTAAGCTTGGAATAAAAATAATTTAATGGCAGAATATCATCTTAATTACCCTAGCTTTCGTTGTCTTTCCTTGCCTTCTCCCAGCTGATGAAGAAATTTCTTGAAAAAATCATTTAAACCTCATATATTTTTTTATAAATTTAATATATAAGAATCCATGCAACGAGTCTTACAATGGAAATTTAAGAGTTATTTATTCTTGTTCTTTCGTTTGGTATAGAACTTTTTTTTTCTTTTTTTCTTTTATATAAAATCTTATTATATATATATATATATATATATATATATATATATATATATATATATATATAAAACATGCATATATTGCATCACAAGTTACAACAAGAAGTGTTTCTTTTACATTGCGTCTCATGCAAACTTAAATTCGTACCATGCACATTTGGGAATATCCTGTGTTGTATATACATACCATCACCAATCATCATATTTTATTTTATTTAATTAATATTCTTGCACCATCCGTGTCCTTTTCTAGAGCTAATTCAAGTGTGTCGTCACAGCCCACGTCATTTGAAAGAAGAAGATCGACTTATTTTCAAGATGGGTTATAAAGAAAAAGAAGCGTTGGAGAAATGGAGTGGTGAAAGTTCATTCATGTTTACATAGTTTTCTCCCCAACTACAACCAACCACAACAACATGTAAGGCGATAGGGCGAGGAGGATTTAATGGACAGTGCTGGTTAGTAAAAGAAGTGGTTGCTCCATCAATTGCTGGCCAAAATCATGATTAAGAATAGAATTTGGAGGAGTAACGATCATGATTAGAATTGCGACACACAAAGACCTCATAACAGAATACTTTTGATGTAGTGCTAGCTAGTGGTACCGTTATATGAGAGAGAGAGAGAGAGAGAGAGAAAGAGAGAGAGAGAGAGAGAGAGAGAGAGGGAGGGAGGGAGGGGGGAGGGAGAGAGAGAGAGAGAGAGAGAGAGAGAGATGGCCATTAATCTTACAATGTAATAATCACCACTAATATTGTGTTAGCAAGTGGCTAAAGTGAATGCATGTTGGTGAAAATAAAGAATGTTTAGTCTCTTTGCTTACTCAGTGCATGCCATCATCAATGGTAATATATATGTATATATTTAATAAGGGAGTGTAGTGTTCGTCTCATATGGGCAAAAAGATGTGTAAATTTTCTTGTGACTAGTTAGTTAGTTAAACGTGGGATATTTGACTTGAGAAGGGACTTCACTTGGTAACACAAGTGATCACGTAATCACTCCCCGCTTTATATGTTTTTATTATTAATATTATTTTTAAGATAAACTCTTCTTCTTGGTATAATTATTTTTATTATATTATTTTCTTAATAGTTAAGTTTAGGAATTCTAGATAAATAATGTAATGTCTGATATAATAAAAGTGGTCATAATGTTTTATTCGACTATTGAAATGTGCTAAAATTTTACCAGATTAAATTGTTCTAAAAACTTAATTAAATAAGAACAACTAGCTTGTAGTTGTTTTTGTTTTCAAGCCCGAATTAAACCTGTAAATTATTGTTTTGAAATTTTCTTTATTAATCTTCCTTATTGTTTTTATATTAATACTTTTAATTTAAGTAGGGCTTTACTAATTAGAATATTTTTCTTGTATTTAAAGAGCTATGTTGACTATTTTCCGGAAGAGAATTAACGGAATCAAGATTTTCAAAGACTTTCAAAGTTTTTGGAGTTTCTCTATAGTTAAGGTTTATAACCTTAGGGTTTGAGAACTCTAGTTTTTTTCTCTATAATTTAGGACCGTAAAACTTTAGAGATTGATAAACACTATCCATATATACTATATGTTGTGTCAATTAGTATCATAGTAGTTTGACATGTTCGATTGACAAAGGTGTTACTAATAACTTCTCATTCCATGATGCATGAGTGGTGGTCGTCTAGTACATTTTGAGGGCTTAGAGGCAATGCAAAGAACCCAATCAAAAATACTAGATTGAGTGGAGCGTTCATTAGCAAAAATCACAAAACACTCAAACCATATGACACTATAAAAGAGAGGTGCAAATTGACAAGGAAAAGGGTGTGCTTGGAGACTTATCTCGAGGTAAACCAAATTCTAAACCTATTTTTGCAAACCCATAAATGCATTATGTTCATTTGTAGAATGCGTATACAACAAGCAGTGTAGTGAAAACTCAATTTCTAATCAGCTTTTTATTAACTTATTTGTAAATGTCTTCCTAAACTTGAAGAGGTTTTTTTCTTTGATGAACATTTTTCGAAGAAAAAATTTACTAAATGACTATCAGTGTTAAAAACATATTTTTTATTGAACAAGGTTCCTTGTTATAAAAAAGTAGGATTTGTCATATGCAAAATTACTTATGCCGCTGATAATTGGTGGATTAAAGCTCTAGAAGTAGAGCTTGTACTGATAAACCTATTGTTAGATAATAATATAAATTATATCTTGAGACATTACCTAACAGCTTAAACTTTTAGATTGAATTGGTTATTTGATATGGTATCAGAGTCTTGATAACCAAGCGATCACGAGTTTGAATCTCACCATCCTCATATATATATATATATATATATATATATATATATATATATATATATAAAGCAAAAGGTAGTGTGAGCTTATGCAAGTTTCAAACTTAAAAGGTTTTCACTTGAGGGGATGTTAGAGAATAATATAAATCATATATTAGGACATTATCTAATAACTTAAGTTTTTACGTTGAATTAGTTATTTGATACCTATGATTCAATCATAGAAAACTTTGAAAAAATTATTAATTTTAGAATTGGTTTAAAATAATTACAATGAGATTTTATATGAGGCATACGAAAAATTAAATTATTATCAATAGCTTAGAAAATAGAGAGGATGAGATTGATGGAGAGTATAGAGATTTTTCTAATTACAATATAACTATACCTAAAGGTGTTCTCATTAGATGAATGAATTCTGCTTGATATCCATAGTTTAAATGGAGATATGAGTTTTGAGGTATTTATCGATTGGATTACTAATTGTGATAGAGTTATGAAATATTTAAAATGATCTAAAAAGGAGATGAGGCAATTGGTTGAATTCTAATTAAGGGGAATAGCTTTTTTTATGGTGGAGACAAGTCCTAGATACATTTTTTTTTTATTAGAAAGTAAGATGTATATATGTTCATTGTTGGTTTCGAATGAAAATATTATTGAGGAATAGATTTGATCCGCTAAATTACACGTGGAAATCAAAAACTACCATGTACTATTGTTGATTTGCAAAAGTGATGAATACGAGAGATTACAAAGTAATGAATTTGAGATATTATAAAGGAAAAAATTAGAAACGAAAGTCTCTAGTTTTGAAGTTGTTAACCGACCTGTAGTTAGTGAAAGTGTCCGGCCAGTTTTTGAGATGACTCCTTCACCAACTTCCTAGAAGAAAGTAAACTCTAGTAATGACTTTGATAATGGTAGCTCGAATTCTGAAAAAAAAAATTTGAAGATGAGGTAAAAACTAAAGCTACAACCCTGGCTGCTGTAAGAGTTCTACCAAAGATGAGTGACGAGAATGACACTTCAGAAAATGAATCTGATGAGTGTAATGAATCTGACAATTCAGACACAAACGAAGCCACTTTTTGACTATTTTGTATTATTAAGTGTTTTTTCTTAGAAAGAACAACCTAATTAGCTCTAATCCATGAATTCGTACGAAATTTATAGTTGAATAACTAAAATATATAACGTATAATAACTAATCGATTTGATTTAATCATTTTGAATTCTGCTCTTTCAAATGTTTGGCCCGATTCACATTGACTGTAAGAAAAACTAGTAAGAAACATATTTTTACTTTTATTCAATGGTCTTGATTAACTTTTTAAGTTAATTAATTA
Organism: Populus deltoides; assembly: GCA_015852605.2. Lineage (NCBI taxonomy): Eukaryota > Viridiplantae > Streptophyta > Magnoliopsida > Malpighiales > Salicaceae > Populus > Populus deltoides. Next base: position 19,417,298 of record CM027580.2, read on the forward strand.
GTTGTTTAACCAAGTGATTGCGGAATTCAAATGCAACACTCTACTCCTCTCTTTTATATATATATATAGACAATCACACGAAGATATTTTTGGAAATAGTCTAATTGTGAACGTTCCTGTGAAGACCTTTTATAATCATAGTTCATACTTATGATAGAATTCCATATGGGAAGCTTACCTCGTAATTTATGTAGAAGGAGTCTTTTGTTTGGTTGCTAGGAACCACAAAATTCTTACTTGCACATTCTGGTGAGGTGTTGTTTTCAGATTTCCAGATATATTGTCATTGATACAATATGAACTCATGCATATTGGAGCAATAAATTAGGTACTAGAGAGGAGTAATCATTACATTACCACTTCTTTAGTCCTGATAAAGACGATGCTTAGAATCGGACTCATTAACTTATTGCATTACAAGGGAAATTAGAAATTTCTTACCCCATGTAGAACGAAGGATGACATCAGGATCGGTCATGAAACTTGGTGGTGTTCCCCTCCTGTGAAAGGCCAATATTGCGTTCCACTGAGGCTCTGTGCGTTTATGTTGCTTCTTCTTGATCTGCTTTGATGATTTTAAACCAAGAAAAAATTGGAGGACATATCGATCCTTCACACAATATAGCGTTCATGTCCCACCTTAAAAGAGAGAGAGAGAGATCTTGAGTTTAAATCTATAAATCATATTCAAAATAAATAGTTATTACTCTTATCTCCAACCCAACGAAATTAATTCGTTCAAGACTAGATTGTAATAATTATTCTACTAATTTCATAGTCCTAAATCAAAAGGTGAATTAAAATTATCTCTAACATGTATCCCTATTAATGAAAACATTTGATACTTGAAATTTATAGAAATTCATTATTATCTTATCATGAAACTTAATTTAATTAGAAAGAGTGAAGATGATAGGACTTCAACTTAGAACAAAGTTTTATCATAAATCCCTACCAGATTTAATAGTTTTACCAACGAAAATTTATATCGGTATTTACACTAGCAGTCCATCAACACATATGTTACCGATGAACTCGCAGACACAAACAGTACGTCAGAAAAATTCTCGTCAGTAATTTATAGATTGTCAGTAATAAATTTGCAGATGAAGTGTGCCAAAATAAATTTATCCGTTTTATTTCATAGGTATATCCATCAGTAAATATAACATATCACTGACAGAATACCACATGTAATTTAATCGGTGTGTTAACAGTAATTATGATATTTTCAGTAATTCTTTTTCAACTCTATAGAATATATTGACGGTCTAGTTTCGTCAATAACCCCATTAATAATAGTGGCATTTGCAGTAATTCTTTTCTAACTTCCTAAAATATACTGACATAGTTGTGCCGTCAGTAACCCCGTTAGTAATATTTAAAAAAATAATGGATAGAAGTAGAAAAATAATTAAAATAAAAGATATTGGGGACCATAAAGGCTAAGTTGTGTAAAATTAATAAATTTCCTGGAAAAGAACTTACATAACCCAACTTGAGTAGGCTAGAAGTCAAACGATGAAGAGGACTCAAATAAAAAATAGCAAGACCTCACCAATCAAGCAACAAGGTTGAGAAAAAAATAAGGGCCTATATTTCAAATCAAATAAAGATGCATGAGTATCATTTGACTCCAAAACATTGAACAAATGTGTTTTGCCAAAATTCATAAGAAAAATCCCCAGTGGGATCCATCAAAAGGAAGGCTACCTCGAAATGGTCAAGAATTGAAAATGTCTTTGAAAATTTTTCACTTTTGAGAAATTTTTTACCTGAGCAAGCCGCCCATGAGAATTAGGCCACACGCAAAATCTTTGTATTTTTCAATTGGAAAGGTTACTCATTACAATGAAATCAATGTTGAAAAAAAAAACTTTCGAGTTTTTCACTAATAGGCAGGTCGCCCATGAGAATTAGACCACTTTTAAAAAGTCAAAGTCTCTGATTTTTTTACCAACTGGCAGGTCGCCTGGAATAATTAGACTACTTTAGAAAAATCTTCGTATTTTTCACCAACAGACAGCTCATCTAGAACAATTAATTAAACTATTCCCTAAAAATCTTCGTATTTTTCACCAACATGCAGGTCGCCTAGAACAATTAGACTACTTTTAAAAAATCTCTGTATTTTTCACCAAACGGCAGGTCGTCTGGAACAATTAGACCACTTTTAAAAAATCTCTGTATTTTTTACCAACGGGCAGGTCATCTGAAACAATTAGACCTTTTCTGAAAAATCTTCGCATTTTTAACCAACAGGCCTAGAACAATTAGACCACTTTAAAAAAAGCTTCATATTTTTCACCAACGAGCAGGTCGCCTGGAACAATTAGACCATTTCTGAAAATTTCTGGATCTTAATTGATAAGGTAATTTGCCTTTCAAATGACTAATTGTTTTAGATTTCACTCTCTCTCAAGGAAATTCATATGTTAGTTTACTACTTTTGAAGTTTTCAGGATTTTTGAAGGAAGTAAAAGTTCTTTTCCATAACTACTGTTCTTTATAAATTTTCTACTCAAGGCCAAAAGGAAACAAGAATTTTCAATGGCTTTACATCGTAAATATTATAAAAAGAGGGCAACTGTCATAATCTAATTTTTTTAATTTCTAGAAATACAAAATATATAAATATATATATATATATATATATATATATATATATATATAATTTGAGAATTAGGTCAAGATAACAAAAATTGAAGGTTTGGGGATGAAAAGAAAAAATAGAGACAAAGGAAGAAGAAGAGAAGAAACTAAGGAGACAGAGAAGGAGAGAACCCAGAAAGTAGAGAAAAAAAAACCTAAAAAAAACAAAAAGGGAAAGAACAGAAAACAACAACACAGAAGCAAGGATCTAGTGTTGATTTGTCCAATCCAACAACAAAAAAGAGAGAACAAAAGGGGAGATTACACAGAGAAAAAGCAAACAAAAAGAAACACAACAAAATAGAAGAAGCCAAAGAGAAGAACAACCAGAGAGAAAACAAATGAAAAGAGAAACATAAAGAGCATTGCCTAGCCAACACACCATCACCCTCAACTTCGTCTTCAGCAGCAACTCACAAGTAAAGTCATTCTTCTTTCCTCGCATGTAGTTGCAAGCATGCATGAATAATTCACACATGTCTGCTGCTATGACCAGCTTGGTCACTGGTCTAGGCTAGTGATCAAGGTAGGCCGACTGGATCAAGCCCAGCCTATATAGGTGGGCTAGATCCAACCCGCCATAAAAAAAAAAATTGGGACCAGTCTGGACCTGGACCTTAGGCTCAGCCAGCCCAATTTTCTTTGGGCTAAGGACGTGTTTGGAAAAACACACCCTTATACCATTTCCCTTTAATCTTACTCTTAATTATTTTGATATCTAGGCCTTTTTAGATATCAAAAAATTTTGAAAAAAATTAATGACCCTTTTGGAATTATTTATGGCTCCCTCGTATTTTTTTGTTTTTACTTCATTGAGTATTTGGGTTGTAGACTTTTACTATAAAATGTTAATCTAGTATGCGATACATATCTGTCTTTTTCTTTTTCTCTAAAAAAAATAAAATAGAAAGATATGTTTTGTTTTCAATCCAAATTTTACTGATTTATTCACTAACATCAAAGTAAGGAATACCATACTTTTTTGGTTACGTAATATTTACCAACATCGTAGTTAGAAGTATTCGTAATCGAATATTCACTAACACCAGAGTTAGGAATATTATAAGCAGGCCATCAAAAACAGAATAAAACAAACTCGTAGCAATTTAAAACAAAACCAGCAATGCAACTATCTCAGGTAGGACGTTTAAAGGGTGATAGTATCTTTTCTTTTGCGTAATCAGTTATGTACCATAGAATCTCTATTAAGTAGTAAGGGTTTCTAGTGACCGTAATACTAGGTGGCGACTCCTTAAACCAGATATTTTTCCTCTTTAAGAACAAGATGTCAGATATATGTTCTTTTACCATAAAATTTTAAAGGTCGCCGTGATGTCGAGTGTGATATAATTAATTTTGACCAAATTATAATGGGGATCTATTATGATTCCTCTATCAGTGATGTCATACCAATAGCATTTGAGTAAAAATACTCTATTATGCTCGCTATGATATTGCAATTCAATGACCTCTTCTAACTTCTTATAGTAGTCAACTTCAAACTCATTGAAATCGATCTCTTATCACAAACCCCACTATTATATATCTTTCTACCCTGCCTAAATTCTTTAGTATGAAACACATGTCCATTGACAAAATACTCATTGTAGCACTTTACTTTTTTTTAAGACCTAGACCTAGTAAAGATTATAACGGCTCGGCCCAACCTACCAGATATTATCCATTTTGGGCCTTATCGCCCTCACGGATTTGTCTTGGTGACTATGAATGGCCCTAAAATGCATCTGACAATTCAGCAACTAGCACTACTAATAAGGCCAACTACCAACTCCTCACCTGCCGATGTGGGATATTACAATCCACCCCCTTAAAGAGTTCGGTGACCTCGTCGACACAACCATACAGCCAATAAGGCCGACTCTGAAATCAAATGTCACAGCCCGGCCCAACCTGCCAGATATTGTCCGCTTTGGGCCTTACCGCCCTTACGAATTTGTTATTAGTGACTAAGCATAGCCCCAAAACGCGTTTGACAAGTTAGCAATCAGCACTACTAATAAGACCACCTACCAACTCCTCACCCGTCGATGTGGGATAATACAATGGCCACTCCCCCTTGTAGAATATTGTCAGCTATGGCTCAGCCCAACCCGGCTTCAATGCCTCACGGTTTTGTTCCTAGCAGCCTACAGGCCCCAAAACATATCTTACAATGTTAGGTACCAACTGCCTTAATATCCCCTGGCTCTGGACATTTTTCTCTCAATGTGGGATGGTACAATCCCCCTCACCTTAAAAACAAGCCGTCCTCAACTCTGATATCATATGCAAGGCCCGGCCCACTCCCCCTTGCAAAATATTGTCCTTTATGGCTCAGCCCGGCCTGGCTTCCACGCCTCACGGTTTTGTTCCTAACAGTCCACAAGCCCCAAAACGCGTTCTACAAGGTTAGGTACCAACTGCCTTAATATGCCCTGGCTCTGGACACTCTTATTTCGATGTGGGATGTTGCAAAGATAAAGTAACATTAACATTCTTTTCCAATTGATAAATTTGGTACATGAAGTACAACTATGAAAAGTTAATAAAAAAATATGTAATCAAATTAAGTATCCCGAGAGATAAAAATAATTAATCGATGAAACCTAATTATTCAGCTTTCTTAAGAAAGTTATTATCTTTGTTGTGTGGGTTACATAATCATGAGATTTATATCAGCATGCATCATGTAAGTATCAGTGTACTTCTCTCTCTTCCTCTCTCTCATGACTGAAAACCTGGTAACGAAATTGGTTGGTAAATAATTGTGTGTTTGTGCATATGTATGATGGGTATTAAATGTATGATATGTTAAATATTTAATTAAGTTGAGTGAACGTAGATAGCTAGCAAGCAAAACAATTGTCTTCGGGCAATCATTGAAGCAACCAGATGCATCAACATTGGCACCATTGTTGTAATAGAGAGAAACACGCATTGTCAACTTTTATTATAGTCTGTTGTCATAAAAAGGAGTGACCCAGTCGCTCAAATTGTGTGGGGGAATGCTTCTAATTGATAAATTCCCTCCTGTTTTGATGAACGATATATAAATCTCTGGGTTTATTGTGGATGCTGCCTGGCACTTTGGTGTCCCTATAGAAGAAATGTCAAATTAATAAGACCACTAGCTAGCTAGCTAGACCAGTACCATCTTTAACATGAATCTTTTGGATAAGCCTGAGCATTCCATAAAGATGTTCACCGTGAGCGCTTTTCCCTAGGATGGCCATTAGTAAAAATTTATGGGATGAATTTAACCTAGCCATAATTTAATTTGAAACTATATACATATATATATATAAAAAGATAAAGATATATCATGAAGTATGGTTCATTGATTTAATACTCTTGTGTGAGTAGGCTGGAATGGTTTGATTTCTTGTGTAAGTACTGAGAGATTCCGTTATATATATATATATATATGCGCACTCAATATAAAGGATTTGGTTTTTGGAACTTAACTATCCAATCTAGCTAGTTTTGATCCTAAATTCATAATTTTTTTAATTATATTTATCTAAAAAGCAAATTAAAATAAATTCTATGATAGATTTACATAGTGATGTCATTTCGTAATTCTCATTATTATATATTTTTAACTGTATTTTTCTTATTTTAGTGGAAAATATCGTATATCTTTACCAATATTGGATTAGAAATGCATTTGTTTTAAGTGTCATTAAATTTTAATTGTATTTGAAACAAATACCTTTAGATCTCATGTCAATAAAGTTGTATCATAATTACTAGTAAAAATTGATATAATTGCTTTTAAAGGTAAATAAATGTCGTTAAATATGATTAATAAAAACAATTGCTTGAAATTTAATTATAACATGTACTTGTAATGACAATTTATTCAAAATATCGATATAACCATCAAACAATTGCTGCTAAATTTTCATTTTGTATTAGTGTCACTAGATAACAGTAAATTAATTTGTACCCATAAATCGTAAAATATCAATCTCACCTGGAATAAATAAATAATATATATAATTAAGAATGAAACATCCACCATAAAATTTAAATTATTTAAATGAATCTCAAACTCAACTATTTGATATTATTTGTGGTCTATTTGTTTTTATGTTTTAAAAGTGTTTTTGAAAAAATTAAAAAAATTATTTTTTTTACTTCAAATTAAATATTGTTTTAGTATTTTCATATAATTTTAATGTACTAATATCAAAAATAATTTTTTAAAAATAAAAAATATTATTTTAATATATTCATAACCAAAAAATAATTTCAAAAACAATTATTATATCGTACTTCCAAATACTTAATTTCTTGATATCATAGAGGAGCAATTAAGACCCGATGGATCAATAAAGATTCTAGAGGCCAACTTATTTTTAAAATATCAAAAGATATATTGCAAGTGGGTAAAAATATTAAAATCACAAGTACAATATGGTATAAAAACAATATAAAATAAAATACAAAGATGAAAATATATCATCAATTCAAACTCGATCATCAACTTTGATCATACTATACAGGTTTCAAAGATGCTACCGCATGAAACCGGATAGACAGTTTCTATCTTCCAATCGATAAAAAGGGGAAAAAGAAGAAAAAATGGGAAAGCTTTATTGTCTTCCTCTCTCACCAATTCTTTCTCAGTGGTTGCGATCTTGACTCAAGAGGAAAATTGTATCTTCTTTTATCAACGAAAGATTCAGCAGATGCCATGTACAATCATGGAAAGGGAAGATATAATAAGTTCAAGAAAGGAAAATGCAGATCTACAAGAGAGTCCTCTCTCACCATTTTGTGGGTACATGACCATTCTGTAGGACTGATCTCCTTGGACTCTAGTAGCCTGCATTCTTATTAAGGATTTGCAAGGCACGTGTTTGTAAATTATAATATACGGAGGCTGATCTTGATATATGGAGTACCATTTGCACTAGTAAAAATGTTTTCTTAAGGGCACCTTTTGTTTGTATTAATTAATTTTGGATAATCTGTAGTCTCCCGTTTGAGCAAAATATTGATCACTCTCATGTTATTCTTATGCTAGCTAGTACCATGATGTACACAGTTGGTGTCTACAATGATAAAATGTGAATAAAGAAGTGAAAGGTAGGGAGAAATATAGAAATTACTCAGTCTCCACAAAGCCCATCATGTCTTTCTCCCTCTAGGGACCATGAAAGGTCAGTGCCTCCCGACCCCATCATCTCTCTCTTGCCCTCTTGTCGTTGAGGTGGTTGCACAAGTAAAACGAGTGATGTTTAGAGAGAAAAGGAGGTAGAGGGAGAAAAAAAGAGAGATTGAGATTTTTTCTTAGCATAGTGGTGGTTTCAGTGGTGTTTTTCAAATGGATATTCAGGTCATGGGTCGTAGTTGAGATGGAGGCGTGCCCCCTGCATATACAAATACAAATAGTTACCTCTAACGCTTCTTCTTTCTTTTTTTCTTTCTTGATGGACCCAATTGGCCAATTGTTAGTACCTATATTGTGGGCCTGAAAAAACCCTACCCTCTTCTCTATCTTTAGTCTCTACTTCTAGGTGGTTGGCTCTTCTCCAAGGCTTAGACCCCACAGTAAGTACACTAATGGAATTGATTCCAAAACTTTTCATGCATTTTTGGACCCTTCCCCCACATGCCCTACAAACCATTATAAATTATCAGGACTGCATTACCCTTTACGCACCCTCTCTCCTTGTTAATGTTGTCTCTCATTTTTGCTTCTCTTTCTTATTGATCTCTAGCTCTTTTTCTCTCTATCATCAGCTTTTACATGTACGTTGATCATCTATCTATATATACACATATATTCACTCCCTAGCCAGCTTTATACAATAAATTTGTCCTAGCAAAAATGCCTGAAGATATGGTGAATCTATCGATCAATGGTCAGTCTCAGGTTCCTCCAGGCTTTAGATTTCACCCAACAGAAGAAGAGCTTCTTCACTACTACCTGAGGAAGAAAGTTGCTTATGAGAGGATAGACCTTGATGTAATTCGTGAGGTTGATCTTAATAAGCTTGAGCCATGGGATATCCAAGGTAAATTGAGAGCTAGCTAGTGTCTCCATGTTTATATTTCTCTACATATTTTTTTTCTTCCACATATATATTCCAAACTTGTTGACTAACCAAATCTTTCCTTGTGTCAAACTGGGACTATGTAGAGAAGTGCAAAATAGGATCTACACCTCAGAATGACTGGTATTTCTTCAGTCACAAAGACAAGAAATATCCCACAGGGACAAGAACAAATCGTGCTACGGCTGCCGGATTCTGGAAAGCTACTGGCCGTGATAAGATCATCTATAGTGGGTTTAAAAGAATTGGATTGAGAAAGACTCTTGTATTTTACAAAGGAAGAGCTCCACATGGTCAGAAATCCGATTGGATCATGCATGAGTATAGGCTTGATGACAGCACCCATGAAACTAATGTAAGCCATCTTCTTCATGCTTAAGCATATTTTATATGTTTAATAAAAAAAATTACATTTTATATGCTTTGAAATCCTACCATACTCCTACCTCTTCTTGTCTTGTCTTTTCTTTTTTCCTCTTTCCTTTTTACTTTTTCTATGTAAAAAGTATATACCTAGATCATTCTTGATAATCAAAAGTAAAGTTGATTTCATAAACGAAAATTAAACAATTCTATCTTTTTATTTATTTTTATTTTATTTTGTGATAAAAACAAAATTTAAATTTGAGATCTCATAGCCTCCTTCATGTATTTGGTCTAAAAAAATGTTAGTATTTCTTCTAGATTGATCATTTCTAGCTTATATGGTATTCATTTTGTTCACTCTCTGAATCCTGCAGGTTTCAAATCCTATAGGAGAGGCAATCCCAGAAGAAGGTTGGGTGGTTTGCCGGGTATTTAGAAAGAAGAACTATCAAAAAACCCTTGAGAGTCCCAAAGGCTCATCAAGCTCATTGGATTCAAAGGCTCACCAGATTCTTGGTTCAGGGAATGAAGGAGTTCTTGATCAGATACTTATGTACATGGGAAGGACTTGCAAGATGGAGAATGAAACATTTAGCAACATGAATATCTCCAACAACAGCAACAGCAGTAGTTTAAGGTTTCTATCGAACAACTGCATCAGTGAAGGACTCCATGAAAGATTCATGCACCTTCCTCGGCTAGAAAGCCCAACACTCCCTTCTATTCCAATCAGAAGTCCATCTTTCGATCAAGATCGAAGTTTCATTTCTTGTTATCATCAATCATACGATGAGATGCTGACAGAGAATGAACCTTCCTCTCCAAACCAAGTTGGCAATGGCATCTTCGACATGACCTCATCCTCAATGACTGATCATGACTCCAAATCCGGGCAACTTAATGATTGGGTAACTCTTGATCGTCTTGTGGCGTCACAGCTTAATGGGCATGAAGTAGAGACATCCAAGCAATTATCTTGCTTTAGTACTGACCCAAATGCGAGTTTTGGTCTTTCTCCTGATGATGGCATGCAATTATCACACAAACAGCATTCTCATGGATCATCATCATCAAACATTCAAGCAAACTCTTCCCATGTTTATAGCAACGAGAATGACCTGTGGAGCCTTACTAAATCATCATCTCCATCTTCATCATCCGACCCATTATGCCACTTGTCGGTATAACAAAAGTGCTCGATATTTTATACCCTATTGAATAATATAGAAACCCTGAAAATCTAGGTATGTATACGTTATAGCCAGTCGTCTTTATCTATATATAATGCATGCATGTATTGCATAAATAAGTTTGGGTGATATATAGGGATATATCTATATATTTTGAGATGGGATGGCATTGTCAGTTTACACACCATTATGTTAATATCTGAAATAACGATGCCCTCCATGTTATTCACAGATTGTTATCAAAGAATATTACAGCTTTAGTTTTTCTTAAAAAAACTTTCTGTGTGATTTGCTCTTTCTACTTGTAATCATATCCGCAGCTGATTGAGGTCTTACCTAAATTCGTTAACCAAATTGAAAAAGCTTCACAAGGCAATTATAGCACAGAGCTGACTTTAATGTGGTGTTGGGGTCGACCCAAACTCACACAAATGATAATACCCACATGCCATGGTGATATTGGAAAGAGGTCAATTATCAAATATTGATCAATTGGTTATTGTTTTGTCGAGGAATAGTGAGGCCATGGGGTCTCAAACCCAATCTACGTACCAAGAAAGATGATAACAAAGAGAGAAAGGTGACTATCTTTTTGCTATAGTTGAGATAAGATAGAGTACTACACATGATACCACTCATAATTCATTATTTGGGAACCATAGAGTACACATGATACCACTCATAATTCATTATTTGGGAACAAAGCGTAGTGCATTGGTCTTGTCTTAGATATAAGACTTCTAAGCTCATATGGTTCCTAGATAGAATTGTATGCTTTCCTCTCTTTTTTTTCTTTTTGGGAAATTATTTTGGTGGGTTTACTTTGTTGAACTCCGAGTCATATGACTTGACTGATTTTTTTTATCCCAAAAAAAAAAAAACAAAGAAGCTAAATTATCCAGAATTATATATAACCAACCAATTGAAAATGTGCTCATAATTCACACATAAAAATTGATCCAACTTGTGGTTACAATTTGGTAATGAAATATTATCTAATTTATAGTTTAAATTAATGTTCAATAAGAACTAATTAGGACATGGTTAGCTAGTGTACGTGTGGAGTTCAAGCACATGTTAAAGAGATTGGTTAATAACTAATCTTTTTTTTTTTTTTTTGTCTTTTAAACCCTTCTATCTTCGATCCTATGTCGACCAGAAATTAATTCAAAGCGTATTACCATGTTGTCTAGAGTTTTATATTTTCAAAATATATGGAGATATATAAAAGAAAAGAACAAACCAAATACGAGGTTTAACTTAATTATGACAAGAAGTGATAGTACGTTAATTTGTTTTTATTCTTCAAACTCAATAATTACAATCATGGTATTGAAAAAGAATATTAATTATTTCTGTAATCACCAAAATTGCCAAGTGCTCCAATATTCAAACTGCTTTGAATTTCGAAGTATTAATTGAGATGAGCTAAGCTTATTTAATCTTATCTCTAACAGCTAGCCTTGGATGAATGTGGACTGTCCAATATTATACGATAATGTCATCAATATATTATTTTGAAATGACATTTTGTGAGTAATACTTGTAGTTTTGACTAATTAGGTACACCTAAAATAACAATAAATAATAGGTAGACAATTGTTATGTCATCCAGTGCTATATTTTATTTTATTTTATTTTATTTGAAATTAAATGGGAATCGTAATCATCATATGTAGGTGATTTATTTGTGAATTTTGTGATCATTAAATCTAAGAAATTGAAAGGCCCTCTATCAATTCTCTAAAAAACAAAATTGCTTTCTTTGCTTAGATATCTTCTGTACACGTGTCACTTAGTAATGGCTCTTTGATTGCAATTTCGAAGAAAAAAATATGGTTGAAGTATTTAAGAATATATTTAATTAAGATCTCAAAGGTATGAGTATATAGGATTTTAAATAGGATTTTTTTTTTAATCTTCATGCACTTTTTAAAACGCCATTGTTGAACCTTTTTCTTTTTTTTAATCATTTAAATTAGCATGGAAGTTTTTCTTTTTATATATATTTCTCGTTAAAAGAATATGGTAAAATGTCTAAATAAGATTGAAGATAAAAATTAGTCCTTCTTTCAAGTAGTGTTAGGTTTATTATATCTTTTCTTTTTTTATGATAAAACATGCCAAGCCTCCTTACACTATTGATCAAAGCATAAATAGAAAATGAATAAATTATTTAACACAAAGTGGATCCTTTTAACAATGAGCGGCATTGCATTTATAGGAGCAGTGAGTGTTTGGTGAAGTGGATAAAATTAAGGATAAATTAAAATTATTCTTTAGTTTTGTTGAGTGGAGTTAGATTTAATTTCATATAAATTTTTTAAAAGTAAAATGCTTCAAGCATCCATGTGCTATATATTGATCAAAACACAGATAATTTGTGAATGAATTATTCAACATTTGCATCATGTTATTAAGTGGGCTGGCTAGGGAGTCATATATATACCAAGCAAGCATGCGATTTGACTTAACACAAATAGGATAGAAATCTTTCTGATAATCATATATAGTTTTATTAAAATAGGATCAAATTAAATAAAAGAGCATGGGAAAATTTCAAAAAAAAATGAACTTGAAACGTATGAGTTGGCGTTATATTTGCTGGATTTATTTTAAAAATCTGCCTGAAAAGTATAACATCACAATTTCTTTTTGAGGAAAAAAAAAGGGGGGGGGGGAGAATGGAATAGGAAACCGCTACATGATATGAATTTTACTTATTTTTCTCTATTTTTGGTTTCGGATTTGGGTAGAATCTAGAAGATTTTCAAAGTGGAAAGAAAAACTTTTTTTTATGGAAGACTAGAATTTTATTGATCAATTGATTTGGCAGAGAAAATTGCTGTACACTACGATGAATAAAGAAAATTTCAACGGCGACATATGAGTAGGAAATACAGTAATTGTTAGGAAAGCCTGGACCGCTTACTGAAGTTATGGCCATGGCATGATGAATTAATGTTTGTAAATCGTACGTTATCTTGGAATTAGGGACCATATTGGCTTGGCGTGATAAAATTGACTAGTATCTAAAGGTATTTTCGATTTTCATGGTGGTAGAAAATGAGGTTTTGGTCTCTAGCTACTGGTTTTGCCAATGATCAAAACGTTGCATGTTATGATGAACGCAAGATCACAACGTTACCTACTATATATTTAGGAATTGTGTAATGAATTGGTTAAATGGAAGAAAAGAGAGAGGCTAATATACACATACACATGATGCATATATGACGATTGATTAGGGAGAAAGACACATTTTCTGTGAAGCAGCTTCCTTGAGAATATTTTACAACCTTTAAACAAGATTAGACAGAGAAATGACAAATCAGAAGCTTATCTCCATTCAACCAAACTTTAATTTGTTGCTTACCATCTGATTATGACTAATCAATCGTTCTAATTACATTCCAAATAGACGTTAAGCTTCATCGAGAATTTTTCATAATAGGGTCCAAAGTTTTTTTTTCATACGTATTTTTGATAATCAGTCAGCTTTGAAGGACCCATCAACAGCTTTTTCGGTGCACAAGTAATTGACCAAGTTATTAATTCCCATTAGTGATCACAACTAAGTTATTGATCAGTCAAATTTGAAGCAATTAAGATTGTAATTAACATAGAAATTGATTAGGAGAAGCTTTGATTGAGATTGAACAATTACATTGGATAACCAAACAAGTCTTTGTATATTGGTAAGGTTAATCTATCATGTAGGACTTAATGTATGTTAGGTATCAAGCATTGAACCCAATTAATTTGCAATTCTCCTAGCACACTCATTGGCAAATGGACTGTAATTTTGGCCTTGTACAATTATGCACTCGATAATATATAGAACACTCACAGCTCACCTTATTGTATATGTACATCTATATCTATTTCATGGGTTTTTTTTGTTTTTTTTCCTTTGTGGATATTCATTCTTCATGATCGATCGATTATTAGGAGCTAGCTAGCTAGCTAGCTCATCAAATCAAGGAGTTATTGAAGGATAAGGTTTGCACGGGGAAGAATACAAAAGGTTTGTAATGATGGCTCTATTGGATGTGATCAAAATTTGTTGGAACAGAGATGTAGTTACCAAAATTAAAGGCCTGTGTGCCCAAAATTATATCTATATATGCATGAATCGGTAGAAATTTACGTGAAGGGTTTTGGTGCTCCTACTCCTCCAATTCAAAGAGATGGGATTCTGGTAATTATAATAGGGTTTAATTGCTCGTGTCTCCAAGTAACATGGCATGATGGCAAAGAGAGATTTGTGTAGATCTCGAGTTCGAGTCATTTCTTTATCAATTCTAGTGATGTAACATCTTTTTAGTTGTATAAATCTTGAATTCGAGTCAGAATATGTATCTCGGGATTTTACTTGCTCACCTGGATCTATAAAATATACTTTTCAGGGATGAGGTTTCTTAAAAAAAGTTTAATTACTCGTGTGTGTCGTTTTTATTATATATATATAGGCCTAATTAATATTAATGAAATTTGTTTATTTATTTATATTATGATTAAGATTTCATTCTTTCCGTATAAATACAAGCACGTAGTTGTTATATGTTAAGATCAAAATAATTCAAACCATAACATATTTCTTTTCCTCTCTTTTCTTATCAATTAGAAGCTTTTCGTGTCTGTTCATTCTTCCTTTCTCGTTCAAAATTAATTAGATGTGTGTCATGGATGACCAATTGATGAAAAATTAAAGTAGCACGTACCAGCGAAAGGGATGTTACATCACTGGTTGGTGGCTGAACAAACAAATTGAAGAAAAAATAATTTTTGGGTGCTAAAAATGAACCAGAAGAAATTAAATGGGAAATAAACACCCTACATATGTATCTCCATAAATACCCTACAGGCCTGTGTGCATGAACCAATTAGAATAAATAGCAATATAAATGAAGCAACATCGGTAGTTGGTGGATGCAGAGGCTTGAAAGAACATGTTAAGGAGATATTTGGGTAATAAATTAAAATAATTTGACAACATTTTCAAAAAGTGATTTAGGGTGGTTGATGCGGTCTGTATTTTAAGTCTACATCTTCAAACCGTAACTGCAAAAACTATCACAACATCAAACACGGGATAAAGAATCCGTCTCGTCGTCATAAATTCTATTTTTTTGTCTGGAAAATCATTATCTTTACACTCTTATGAAACATATATTTGACAATAAAAGTTAATGGAAGAATAACGGGTAAACAATATGATTGGTGTGGATTTTAGTAGACATGTAGTAGTGGGTGTATATTTGTCTTAGATTTATGTTACTGATCTCCTCCTAGCTCCCGCCTAGTGGTAATGGTGGAGGATTTTGTTTGTTTTTCTAACAAATGATCTTTGCTTCTGTTAGAACTGAACTATCAAGGAATGGAGAATAACATGATCCCATTTTGAATTTGGTTGGATCCCTTTGTCGTCTAATTGAAGTATAGGTCCAAAAGTATTTTTAGCATGCATTTGGTCTTGATAATATATCATTGGAATATTTCTTTTTCAAATCCTTTTTTTTAGTGCTAAATAATCTACGTTCACGAGGTATAATTCTGCCGTTGAATTATGAAAAAAAATGTGGTTGGTCGCCTTTTTAAACTATATATTAAAGATCCCTGTAAATAATCAAATTAATTATATACTTGCAATATTCATCCTCGGATTGCATAGCCACTGTTACGGCAGAGGCTGGGAGCATGCAAGTAGTGGGCCCGAGTGCCCACTTTGTGAGATATACCGACTGGTCCCACAAAAAGGGAACTATGGGTTAATGGAGAGGTCCATTCTACCTTGTAGGCCCAAAATACTGATGTCATATGGAATTTTATTTTTATTTTTTTTAAATACCGTAGTTATAGTTTCGTCCAGGTAAGCCAATCCAGTAACTAGCCAATTTGATTCTGTTTAAGTTGACTATGACCTAATCGATCTAGTGAAAACTCGTTGATTCTAAAAAACAAAATATTAAAATAATATTATTTTTTTCTTTTAATCAGAGTTATTTTTTCTAATTTCTGTGACGTGAGTCTTAAGAATCAAGCGAATGAGGTTTGGTAATTTTGGCCTTGGATACATCTAGATTAGTAGCTGATGACATGGTGGTGACGTTGTTTGTAGTTTAGAGATTGTTCGTTAAAATCCCACCAAACTAACTAATGTTTGGAACCCTATATATATATGTGTGTGTGCTTAGTAGAAAAATAATTCAGTAGCTGTAATCATGGTCATAAGGACACTTACCTGCATAATTAGTTGAAAATTATTGTAGTCACCTCTTAATCATAGCAAGATGGAAAATTACTTGCATAATTGGACTCAGATGGTATAATATGATGGTTCTATCTTCCATTCGGATCATGTCAATTGTCATGGTCACTACATGTTGATGTTTATCAAGAGAAAGGCACCAAAATCCCACTCTGCCTTGTGTACAACTACATGAGTTGCCTCCATGGTTGGATCTCATGTATATATAAACACTATTTTTGTGATATAAAATGTACGTTCTTTATGGTGCCTTGATCAACGGAGCCTGGGATGCCCTATGTGGTCCATCTTTGTTTGTATTTTTTTTAATTAATGTAGGTGTCCGGATCAGCTTGTATGGTCCTGAAATTAACGATAATGCAAGTCTTTAGTAACCTTAAAATTTATAAGAATCAAACTGGTGATCTTTAAAAAATAAATCTAGAGTCTGACCAGTTGAATTACACCACTTTAAAATTATCTATGAATTTTAGGGTAGAATTTAGTGTAAAGAGAAAGGTTTCTGTTAAAAAATCAGTCGGGTAGAATTTGGTGTAGAAGAAAAAAATCAAATCAAATCATCATGATTTCAAACGAGGATGAATAAAAACAAAATTAATGCGTCCTGTCCATTTTTTTAACATGTTTAAAGAAAAGAAAAAAGACATTTTTATGGAGCTTCATTGAGTTTTTTTTTACTCAAAACGTAGCCGGCCAAACACTCCCTCTCTTTTTATTTTATATTATTTTCTCTGTACTCTTTCAACATTTAAGTACTGAAAACATGGGGAAAAAAAAATAAAGTTTCATGCTAAAACTAAAGAACCTCGACAAAATATATATAATTTAAAAATTGAGAGACGAAGTTAAATTTTTCCATGCCATTTGAAACTACTGACTGCCTTACTTTTTTATGTTTATATCCTTGTTTTTTGAATTTTTATTTTGTAAAATCAAGTTTGAATTTAACGTTGAAATTAATTAATATTCAGGAAGACGTCTAATTAAGGAGAAAGGTACGAGGGACCAGAAAACAAGGAGGAAGGTAACATCTAGGAGATTGAAATGGAGACACAATGCTATAATTATGAAATTTCGTGGATAATTAATTGGATGCTTAATCATCGTTTGAAAAAACATGGCACTTGGAATAGATATTCTTCCATAGTTTCTTGATGTGATTTTTTCTCTACTCTCGAATGTGCTTGAGTACTGGTGTTGATGGAAACAATGCCTTGCACGAAGATGTGTGCAATCAAGGCTCACAGGATAATTAAATTTATTTCAACGTCTTTGCAGAAGAAGGTGAATCATTGTCAAATCATACTGTTTTACCAAACCATAGGCTCAACCATATACATGCTAGGATTAATAGACAGAGCATCTTATATAGTCAGGGTGGTAAAAGTAAATAAATAAATAAATAAACAGGTCGATCCAAGTTTATTTTTCCCTTACAAAATAAAGCCATCCCCATTTTTATTCTATTTTTAAAACCATGCAATATATATTATATTTTTATTATATATATAAAGGGGGAGATAGCATGAATTGTCTTGAAAATAAAATTAATCAGAACAAATAAATATGTATTCTTGTATATTTTACTATCATAAAACAGATATATTTTTATCTTCCTCACTTTGATTGAATATAACTTTAATTAAATATAATTGTAATAAGTGTTATTACAACATCAACAAAGGACATCAAAAAAAAAAAAAAAAAAGGAGACTAAGAAAAATCATGATTGGAATTATGATAGATGTTATTTTTTAAATTATTTTTTACTTGGAAAAATATTAAAATAATAATAAATATTTTTTATTTTTTAAAATTTATTTTTAATATTATCATATTAAAATAATTTAAAAATATTAAAAAAAATATTTAAAGAAAAAAATTCATTTTTTTACAACAATTTTTCCCAACAGCAAAAATAAACTGGTCACAATCTAAGCACCCAGGATAGTTAGGTGAAAGACGACGAGAACATATAATGGTAATCGACCTGTCAGGTAAATCTCATACCATATTAGTTTTTTTTTTTAATAATAAAAAAAAGAAGCTATGGTTGGCCCATACCAGTTATAGAAAGACTCCTCGATCCAAACCTAGCCCATGCTAGACCCAGGCTATTTCCATCATGAGTCAGTCCAATCAAGCAAATCATCAAGGACGGTGACAACAGAGGCATCTAGCTGCAATCTCTCCACTTATGGAGGTGCTAAAATGCTAGAAAGTAGGCCAGGAAATATAAGCACCTCTCTCTAGAGAGGTCAAACTAGGCAGCATCTGAAGAAGCCTTATAGCTGCTACCAGATAGGGTACTCAGAGCGGCGTTGCAGCCCAAAGTCCTCACCTGAAGGTAAGCTATGCGATAACACTCAGGCAGTAGGGATGCTATGGTTAAAGATCTTTCACGTACAATTTAAGCCAACTGAATAAAGGAATGGTCAAGAAAGCATGTAGTTAAGAATTGGCACCATCTTCTCAAGTCCTCCGAATTGGAAACAGGAAATTCCTATTTCTAGGCAATCTTGTTTTAACAACGCAAAATGGCGGGATGAAAAGATCATACTCGAACTTTATTCATGTTCTCGTGTGTTTAAGGGTATAGCGACTTCTGTTTTAAGGATGTTTTATTTAAAAAAATATTAATTTGATATTTTTTTTAGTGTTTTTTAATAAATATACTATACAGCACGGCACTCAGATAAACAAGAAAAAAAAAAAAAGAACGGAATCCAATACTCATACCACAAAGCACCATATGTTAAGCAACCCAATGCCATCATTACATGTCCCATCTTCTGTTCTGTCCTCTTTTAATAATATGGGGACAACCCAAGTTTTATATATATATATATAAAGCACAGTCGATAAAAAAGAAAATTAGCAAACTAACACATATGAGAACTAATTAGTGAAATAACCCACTTCAAGTAGTTGTGTTGTTCATATCATCACAACTTATTAAAACTCAACAAGATGCAGAGATAGGAATACCGCAACCAAAATTCAATAAATTACGTTGTTCTACATGGTTGCCATCAGCGCAGACTATAGAATATGAAATAAATAAATAATTTAAAGATTTATAATTTATTTTTTAACATGTCAAAACAATTTAAAAATATAAAAACTAAATAAATTTTTAACAAGGAGCATTTCAACCACAAGCTCAAATTACCTGAAAGCAACAACACAACCACTTAAATTGTGTTATTTAGCCTCTCTTTTTTTCCCTCAGCTGTGCTAATTTGCTTCTCTTTTTTTTCTGACTTTTATTTGAAAGAAAAAAAAAACATAAACCCCGGACCCCTTTATAGTTAAATTCATCTGCCAAAATCAAGGAGGCATATTATATAGCAATTTCCTTGAAACTTTTTTT
This sequence comes from Populus deltoides, assembly GCA_015852605.2. Taxonomy (NCBI): domain Eukaryota; kingdom Viridiplantae; phylum Streptophyta; class Magnoliopsida; order Malpighiales; family Salicaceae; genus Populus; species Populus deltoides. The sequence continues at coordinate 19,437,215 of CM027580.2, forward strand.
TTTTTTAATGATGTCTCTACACGCTGCAAAGAATTAAGTTTGGCAAACCGAACTTTGGATGGTAATTGCTTTTAAGCACCTCCCATTTGCATCATGATGCTGCACTAGAGCTTCTGCAGTTCAAAAATGATTCTACAGTGTGCAAAGAACATGACATGTGTCATAACCCAATTTTTTGATCTTTTTGTTTTAATTATTTTTATTTTTCTAAAATTTGATGAAAAAACAAGTAAATATAAAATAATTGAAGAATGAATTAGAATTTGGGTTAAGGGCAACAGGATTGGAAGTTTAAAGATTTAATTAAACTCTTAACTAGTTTAATTAATTAATGGTTTAATTGGAGAATTGATTCAATTAAAATTTAGATTATTTTTCAAGAGTTTAATTGAAAAACTAATGAGTTTGGGGACTTAATTAAACCTTAATTTAATTAATTAAATAAATTCAGGGACTTAATTAAAATTAGTCCAAGATTAAAAGATTGTTGGGATCAAATTGTCAAATTTCCAGAGGCAGGGGTCAAATTGAAAATTCCTGTTTTCTGCCGAAACGGCACCATTGCTAACAGCCGTGCGTCTTCCATCCCGCTTCAACAGGGGAGCTTCCGATTCAGCAGGGGAGCTGATAATCCGCCACAAAGCTGATCGTGGACCACGTCTCTCGCCCACGATCTTGTCGGGGAAGATAACAGTCCTGTAGGTTAGAGGCAAGCGGCTGGGTCTCTATAAAAGGGGCCGAAAATCAGAGGAACAGGAGGGCAGAACCAGAGCAAGAAAAAGGCAAGAAAACCAGAGAAATTATACACAGTAAGGAAAGGAGATAAGAAGAACCCACCCAAAAAACCAAAAGAAAACACAGAAAAGGAAAAGAAAAACAGAGCAACACAGAGAGAGCAAAGAAAAATAGCAACATACACACAAACAAGAATTGTCCCCCGTTGTTTTATCCCCGCAACAAGAGAAACAAAAGAAAACTCAAAGAATTGACATTCATAGTAAAACCAAAGATCTTCATCGTTGATTCTTTCATCCCTCTCAAATCGGTAGAGGACGACTTTCATCCTCTCAAATCTGCGGAGGAAAAGTGTAGATCGTGGGGCACGGGAGCGGAAAAAGGAAAAAGAAGGAAAGGGGCGAGTCATCAGCACTTCGCAAGCTTCTTCTCGGTTTACGTAAGCGGTTATGTCGTTCCTCCCCATTCTCATTTTTTTGTTCAAATTTAGTTGCAAGAACAACGTGCGAAAGGTAATTTAATTACCTTCGCGATAAGTTCAAGCAGCGCGAATTCACTTCACGCGTGCACTTGACGCACCAATTTCGGGCCACCCGGTTTTGACCAAGGGCCAAGGCCCGGGCTGGTCTTGGCCTAGCTCACCCATATGAATGAGTTGGGCCCAAATAAAATAAAATGTCTTTGGCAATTCGGGCCCCCACCAAAAATGTAAATTAAAAAAATAAAAAGATAAAAAAATAAAAAATACATAATAAAAAAGATTTGTATATACAAATAAAAAAAATAAATATGAATTTATTGTTTTATTTCATTGACGCCAGAGTCAGAATAAAACTATTGATTCAAATTTATTTCATTAAATTGATCTTATTTGTGTATTCCTGACTATTTCATCGCATTTTATTTAAATTACATAAAAATATGCATGCAAAAATAAAAATAAAATAAAGTAAATTTATTGGTTTATTCACGACGCTGAGTCGGAATAAAAAAAATACTAATGTAAATTTATTTTATTTTATTTTGTTTTGTTTTTATTTTTTTTAGCTACATAAAAATAAAAATAATGCGATTGCGTAAAAAAAAAATAAATTGATTTTAATTGTTTATTCACTGACGCCAGAGTCAGGAATAAAAAAAAATTAATGATTCAAATTTATTCATTTTAATACCTACATAATATTTACCAACGCCAGAGTTGGAAATATCCGTAGTTGAATATTCACTAGCGCCAGAGCTAGGAATATTACACACAAAAAAAATCATGGTATAAACAAAAAAAATGTTAGCAATTAATGACTAAGATAAGCAATGCAGCCTGCCTTAGGTAGGACGTTTAAGGGGTGATAATATTCCCCCTTTTATGTAACCAGTCTCGGACCATAGAATCTCTGTTGACCAGTTAGGGTTCCTAGTAACCGTAATACTAGGTGGCGACTCCTTAAACAAAGAATATCCCCATTAAAGAATAGGATGCCAGAAATCTGTTCTTTTCCAAAGAATTAAATTTTTAAGGTCGCCGCGATGTCGGGTGTGACAGAATGGCGACTCCACTGGGGACAATGGACTAAGCTTTGCCTTTGATTTTTTTTTAATTGCTACAAATGCTTGTTGTGTTGTTTGGTTTTTATTTTATTTGGTTTATTTTATTTTATCTATTTTTATAGTTTTAGCATCCATATTTATTCATGTCATCATACATATATTGGATATAGATTTATGCCTTCACACACCAAGCATTTCATAATAAACATCTGTTATATCAACTTTAAGTTAAGTGGGAGAGTAGCGGTACCCCAATGGCTTTAGCCTGGGTAAGACTTGTGAAACCATCCAACTTTCGCTTGATTGTTTACTCGATAGTGGTTGGTATGCCTAACTGATATCATTCAGGGCCTCTATCTTCACGCTACTTGTAAACCTCACATCAACCTTTCGAGGAAGATCACCTGAGCATGCGAAAGACCTTTCAAGACTAGATAGCAACCTACCTCAAGCATTTAAATGACTAGAACCTACCATTTAGGTTGTTCCCTATGTAAATTTCACTAAGGCAAGCTTAACGTATAGCATCTTCATTCTGAGGATTGTTTTTGGGTGACATAATGGTCGTTAATCGTGAAATCACAACCGCTGAGTATGGGCTCGAATCTGAATCATTGCATATGACCGAGGAGACCGCCCTTAGACCGGATGACATGGGATACCGCCGCTAAAGGATGTGAGATGCGTAATAAATGATGCCAGTCGTTTGCTTCCATTCACCAAATACTTGGCCGATGAGACAGAATTTACTAAGATATATGGAAGAGTTTTGCATCTTCTGAATGTTCCAAGATCGCCATTAGCCATAAAAGCCCTAATTCATTTTTGGGATCCCGATTATCGATGTTTTACATTTGGGAATGTCGATATGGTTCCTACCATTGAAGAATACGGTGTTTTGACAGAATTCCCTGAGGATATCCATAAGGTTTATTTTCATCAAAAGATTGAGAATACTGTAGAGGAGCTTGCTAAGCTACTGGGAATCCATCAAATGAGCTTATATAGAGAAAAAAATAATTCGGGGTTTGAGATGGAAACGGCTAGAAGAGTCGTTGATTGCTAAAACATCTAATCCTGGTGCTAATTTGGAGGTATACCGAATATTGGCTTTGGGAATATTTGGGCTGATTTTGTGTCCTTCGACTGCTGGAATTATCAGTTTAGAGGCAGCCAATCTGTTTGTTGAGTATGAGAAGACTAAAATTAATCCTTCTGCTGCTATCTTGGCTGAAACTTTTTTGTCTCTCAATCATTGCAAAAGGATTGGGAAAGGTTCAATGAGATGTTGTGTTCCATTGTTGTTCATTTGGATGGTAAGCCATATAGAATCTGAAACACCAATATTCCGAAATTTTTGGTGGTTTGACCAAAAGCCACTCGAGTTATTTGTATCAAGTGAATGGGAAAACTTTTCTGAAAATGATTGGAGGGTAAAATTGCAAGGAATTCCACAAAGCAATTTTAATTGGAGAGCTCCTTGGATGAAAAATGTAACATGCCTAATGGGTTGTGGGAAGAGGCCTTGGGTACCTTTGATTGGAGTGACTGGATATATTAGTTATGCGCCTGCTTTGGTTGCAAGACAGCTTGGGGGCATACAAAGCATTCCAAGAACAGTTGGCTTAGCTCAATTCACCGGAGTCTATAAGGGTGCATATAATGAGATCTTTGGAGAGCATTAAACATGATTGGGGATCTTTGGTGCTAGTTAAAAAAGAGATCGGTGTAAGGAATCCTCTGATTAGTGAAAAGTATCCTGAATGGCGTAATAGAGGAGTCTCTTATACGGCAGAAATTTCTGAATCTGTGGGCCTTCGAAGGAAAAGAGTGAATTGTGAAGAAGAATTAAGAAAACAAGTAAAATCGTTACAAGCTGAGCTTAAAGCAAAGGAAGAACAAAGAGTGTCCTTAGAGCGGCAACTAGCCAAAGAAAAGGGTGCAAGGAAAGTAGCTGAAGAAGAAAGGGACTCTGTAGGTCAAGACTTGATAAAGGCAAAGGCTGACTTGGAAACACAAAAAATAATTAATCAGGATATGATGTATTATATGGACAAAGCCAAGCATTGGGAAGAATTAGCCATCAAGACACAAGCTACATTGAAAATGCGTCGGGCGGACATTGTTAAGTTTAAAGGCCAATTGGGAAAAGCTGAGGCTTTAACTAAAATTCATGAAGAGCAAAAAGCAGAGTGGAACAATCACAAGACTGAGGTGGAAGCATTGAGATTTAAGATGGACAACGAAAAATCAAAAAGCCATGACTTATGGAAAGCCGTAAAATGATAGAACAACATAATCAAACATTGGATGTCACCAATAACTTTCGTCTAGAAACAACTTGATACATACTTGAGAGGATAAGGGAACTACAAGATCAAGTTGGTCAAGCGGTACGCAGGCCCATTTATTGCAGTGGAAGCTCGCCAAGTCGGAGGTGATATAATAAAGTATCGAAGAAGCTTGGATAACACCGATCTTTTCTTAAAAGCAATAGCTAATAGAGGCAGTGTTTTTTCTCCTGTAATAGAATAGATCAATTTTTCATTGTAAGCTTCTGAATAAGTAATAAAGGGCTGAGACCCACCTTTTCAATTCAAAAATATGCGTATATGGCTGGAAGCCCAAATGTCAAAAAGCTAACAGATCTCTTCTCGGCATCACAACGATGATATCAAGTTCAAGCTCAAACCACATATCCAAAGAATGACGACCATATGTCACCAATGAAAAGCAAATCCATATCCAATATGTTGCATTCATATTTATGCATTTCATACATTTGTTTATAAATTGTCATATTCTACATATAGCAGGTGAAATATAGGTCCCCAACTGAAACGTATCCATAATACTCGTTTATGGAAGAAAATGGAAAATGAAGAGAGAACTCAGTTAGAAATTCAACAACAAAAAGAGTTGGAAAGCCTGAAGGAAGATGTAGCAAGGCTTACCAGCTTGCTTGAACAGGCCTTGAGGCCTAGAGCTGGAGAAGGAACATCTTCTCAACAAACATTTACACCTCAGCCTCCGCCTCTTTTTATTCCGCCATTTGAACCTCAAGATGTCGCTCATTTCTTACCCGCCTAATCAAGCATATCCAACGAGGGTCCCCATTGCGGTTTGATGGAAGAAGAACCTCAAAGGAATAAGATAGTGGAGGAAAATGGTCATGAAAAGCTAGCTGCTTTAGAAGAAAGAATGAAGGCAATGGAAGGGAATAGTTTGTATGATCCGGTGAAAGTCTGAAATGTGTTTGGTGCCTAATGTGGTTATTCCCGAAAATTCCGTGTACCAGATTTTGTTAAATATACTGGAACTCAATGCCCAATCACCCATCTTAAAGCATATTGTAATAAGATGGCTGAGGTAGTCCATGATGAGAAGCTATTGATCCATTTCTTTCAAGACAGTTTAAGTGATGCGGCTCTTGCTTGGTATATGCGCTTAGATAATACCAAGATTAAAGGATGGAAGGATTTGGTTGAAGCTTTTATTAGACAATATAAGTTCAACATGGATATTGCCCCTGATAGGTCGAGTCTGCAAGCCATGGAAAAAAGGAATAGGGAGTCTGTAAAAGAATATGCCCAAAGGTGGCGTGAATCAGCCGCGCAAGTAAATCCTTCATTGTCAGAAAGGGAGATGACTGGTTTATTTTCCAACACTTTCAAAGCCCCGTACTTTGAATACTTGGTAGGTAGTGCTGCACAAAATTTCTCTGATTTGGTTGTCATAGCTGAAAGGATCGAACAAGCTGTTCGGACAGGTAGGATCGTGGATCCTACTGAAAAAAGAGGTTTTACTGGAAAAAGGAAAGAAACGAAAGTTCACAATGTTGAAAGGGAAAGTAGAGGGAAGAACACCTACCAAGATAATTACAGTTTCAAAAGTATTACACCTACCCCTTCTATATCCAATATAAAATTCTCATCACCTACAAACACCCAAAATAACCCAATAAACAACCAAACCAATGCTACTTACCGCCCAAGAAGAAGTTTTCCAACATAGCAAGTGCAACTTCCGCCATTACCCATTTCTCTTACTGAAATGCACCAAAGATTGCTTAGTATTGGCCAGGTAGCACCTGTTCCCTTATAACCTTTACAACCACCATATCCTTTTTGGTATAAACCCGATCAAAAATGTGAATACCATGCTGGCGCTGTTGGTCATCATATTGATGGATGTGTTGCATTCAAAAGAAAAATCCTTCAGCTCATCAAAGCTGGGTGGATTTCTTTTGATGAATCTCCAAATGTGAAATCTAATCCTCTACCAAATCATGCTTCGGGAAGTGGGGGAGTTAATAACTTGGAGATAGGAAGTAGAAGTACAACAACTTTAAGGGTGACTATGGATAGATTGTATGGGATGTTGAGGCAAACAAATTATCTAAAGACACCAATCAAAACACAAGTCGTAAGGAATGCAAATGAATATTGTAAATATCATCGCAGCTTGGGCATGATATTGACTTGTCGCAGGAGTTTCATTTGGAGGTAGAAAATATGATGACGTTGGGAATGTTAAGATTGATGAAACCCAAAGAAGATGAGTTAGTAGGAACAATGACCGGTTGTAACCAAAAAAGTGGAAGTTTGTAGATATATACCAACCGAAAAGGGTCCACCAAAAATGATACTAGCCAAGCCTATGAATATCGTTAATGGAAGCTATAATGCCCAACCCTATAATTATGGTTGTTCCTTTCCACAGACAAATCCGCCCCGTTTTCCATGCGGAAATAGGAGGACTCACTCGAGTGGGAGATGTTTTACTCTCGAAGAGTTGGAAAATCAAAGAAAAGCCAAAGGAAAGGATATGGTGGAATTGACAGAGACAAATGAGGTTAACAAGCCAGTAAGTGATGAAGAGGCTAATGAATTCCTGAAATTGATGAAGCACATCGAATATAGTGTGGTTGATCAACTAAAGAAAACACCCGCTAGGATTTCTTTGTTGTCATTAATATTGAGTTCGAAATGCATAGGAACGCACTTCGAAGGTTCTTAATGAAGCATATGTTCCTCAGGATATCACACAAGACTCCATAGAACATTTGGTGGGTAGGATTCAAGCCACCAACTACCTCTATTTTACCGATGATGAGTTGGATCATGAAGGGACCGGTCATAATAAACCATTGCATATCACGGTAAAATGCAAGGATTGTGTGATTGCTAAGGTGCTTATAGATAATGGTTCCGCTCTCAATGTATTGCCGAGACATGTACTTGATAAAATGCCGGTTGATGCCTCTCACGTGAAGCCAAGTACTATGACTGCAAGGGCATACGATGGGTCACCTAGACCAATCATTGGAAGTATTGATGTTGAACTAATCATTGGCCCCTAACCATTCCAAGTCACATTACAAGTAATGGATATTCATCCATCATACATTTTCTTGGGAGACCTTGGATCCATGCAGTTCGAGTATCGATCTTCTTTACATCAACGGGTCAAGTTCATCATCAATGGGAATTTGGTGACCGTGAGAGTGAAGAAACTTTGTCAATGATGAGAAATGTATCGATCCCTTATATAGAAGTCAAGAAAGTAAGGATGGAAATCTGCATGCATTTGAAGTTGTAAATGCNGAATGGGTACCTGAAAATATGATANGAAGAAAGCCAGAAATTTCTGAAGCAGCAAAAATGCCTGCTAAATACTTCTTGAAGCATGGATTACCATTTCAATATGACCTAACTCTTTGGAATGCCCGAGAGGGTTAATGCGGTAAAAATAAAATCGTCGATCGGAGGTTTGGCTTAGGGTTTAAGCCCGCAAAGCAGATTTTAAAAGAGAAGATGAAATTAGAAGGGAAAAGAGAGTAGAAAGGATTGAAAGAAGAGAGAAAGATGAAGATCAAATGGAAATCCCACCTATCCATGTAACATTTCCAAGAGCCGCATATGTGATAAAAGCTGAGGATTATGAGGAGGGGCTAAGAAAAGAATTCAGTGGTGCTACTATCAATTATCTTGAAAATGTTAGTGAGCAAGATGTAAAGGAAGAAGAGAGTCCTTATGAGCACTACCACAACTAACTATTGATGTTTTGGAAGATGGCTCATCCGAATCGTGAGGAAGCTGGCTGAGGGAGAAGAGTTGGAAAATTGGGAAATTCATGAAGTCCCAGTTGTTTTTAAAAAGTAATGTTTGTTTGTTCTTTATTTTTATTGTATTGTTTGAACAATTGTGCCTTGCCAAAACCATTGTGGCTCAAGAGATTGGCAATAAGGTTTTGTTGTTGAGCCCGTCTATCCTTTAAAATTCAATGAGATCATGCATATTTTCTTTCAAACATGTTTTCTTGTTGTTTGTTTATTTATTTGCTTTCCCAGAATTATACACTCATAACCGAAACACTTTCCGCTTTGGGAGATCCGAAAGCGGATTGTGCTCACAAACTCAATGCACTGTGGATAATTGGCCTAACTTTGATGAAACTATAATTGCAATGGATGAGGAAGAGTTAGTTGAGGAAGACATCGATGTGTTCGCAAGGTTAGTGGAACAATCTGATCACACATGGAAGCCTGCTAAAGAAGAACTAGAACTGATAAATGTGGGCACCGAACATAATAAAAGAGAGTTGAAAATAGGGAAGCTAATATCTGGCCGGTGTAAGAAGCGAGTTGGTCATTCTTTTACAAGAATATGTTGATGTTTTTGCCTGGTCATATGCCGATATGCCTGGTCTGGATACTGATATTGTGGTACATAAACTACCTTTGATAGAGGGTTGTAAACCGATTNANNANNANTTGAGGAGGGACGAGGCCCGATATACTAATCAAAGTAAAAGAAGAGATAACGAAACGATTGGGATGCTTTGGATTCTTAGAAGTTGTTGATTATTCTCAATGGGTGTCCAATATTGTAGTAGTACCCAAGAAAGACAACAAAATCAGGGTATGCGTGGATTTTCGAGATTTGAATAGGGCAAGCCCGAAGGATGATTTTCCGTTACCCCANATAGATGTACTTGTGGATAATGCTCGCTAAGAGTTCTACTTACTCTTTTATGGATGGTTTCTCCGGGTATAATCAAATCAAAATGGCCGAGCAAGACAAGAAGAAGACAACATTTGTTACTCCGTGGGAACATATTGTTATAGAGTTATGCCATTCGGATTAAAAATGTTGGTAGCAACTTATCAAAGAGCAATGGTGACACTATTTCATGACATGATGCATAAAGAAATTGAGGTCTATGTGGATGATATGATTGCTAAGTCTAAAGATGAGGAAAATCATATCCCAGCTCTAAAGAAATTATTTGAAAGGTTGAGAAAGTATCAATTAAAGTTGAACCCTGCAAAATGCACATTTGGAGTGAAGTCTGGGAAGTTATTGGGATTTGTGGTAAGCAGTAATGGTATAGAGGTAGACCCTGACAAAGTGAAGGCCATACAAGCCATGTCAGCTCCTAAGACTGAGAAAGAAGTTCGAAGCTTTTTGGGGCGTTTAAATTACATTGCTCGATTCATTTCACAACTTACAGTCACTTGTGAACCAATCTTTCGATTACTTCGAAAGAAAAACCCCGGAGTATGGGATGAAGATTGTCAAGAAGCCTTTGATAAGATCAAACAATATCTGCAGAAACCACCGCTATTGGTGCCACCTGTGCCTGGGAAGCCTCTCATTTTGTACTTAACAGTGACTGAATCAGCAATGGGCTGTGTGCTTGGCCAACATGATGAGTCCGGGAGAAAGGAGCAAGCCATCTACTACCTTAGTAAGAAATTCACTGAATGTGAATCTCGTTACAGTATGATTGAGAAGCTGTGTTGTGGTTTGGTATGGAGTCTGAAAAGACTCCGACAATATATGCTATACTATACCACTTGGTTAATTTCAAAGGTAGATCCTCTGAAATATATTTTTGAAAAGCCATATATGTCAAATAGGTGGCGGATGGCAAGTGTTGTTGGCTGAATATGATATCATCTACAAAACAAGAAAATCCGTGAAAGGAAGTGCAATTGCGGATCATTTAGCTGATAACGCCATTGAGGACTATGAGCCATTAAATTTTGACTTCCCTGATGAAGATGTGTTGGTAATAGAAAGAGATTGGTGGACTATGTACTTTGATGGTGCGGTGAATGTGTCTGGTAATGGAGCTGGTGCTGTAATAATTTCTCCAGAAGGAAAACAATATCCCATCTCCATCAAACTTCAGTTTAGTTGCACGAATAACACAGCTGAATATGAGGCTTGCATTCATGGATTAGAAGCTGCATTGGAACCAAGATAGGGAAATTAGAGGTATATGGAGACTCTATGTTAATAATCTGTCAGACAAAGGGGGAATGGCAAACAAAAGATGAGAAATTAAAACCATATCAGGAATATCTCTCCAAATTGGCTGAAAACTTTGAAAAGATAGAGTTCAATCATTTAGGAAGGGATAAGAATCAGTTTGCGGATGCTTTAGCAACCTTGGCCTCTATGGCTACGATCGATTGTGGTATCGGAGTACATCCTATAAGCATTGATATTAGAAGTTCTCCTGCTCATTGTTGTTTAATAGAAGAAGAAGTGGATGGCAATCCTTGGTATGCAGATATAAAAAGATTCATCCAATATCGGGAATATCCTTCTGAAGCTTCAAAGAGAATAAGAAGACTCTGAGAAGAATGGCAATGGAATACTTTATAGATGGAGAAATCTTATACAAAAGGTCATTTGATGGGACTTTATTAAGATGTCTAGACAGATCAGAAGCCAATAAAGCATTGTATGAAGTGCATGGAGGAATTTGCACCACTCATGCAAATGGGCACATGATGGCAAGACAGATACAAAGAGCTGGGTATTTTTGGTTGACCATGGAAAAAGATTGTATAGAATTTGTTCGAAAATGTCATAAATGTCAGGTGTATAGTGACAAAATCAATGCACCCCCAGTGCCCTTATTCAATATGGTGTCACCTTGGCCATTCGCGATATGGGGAATTGATGTGATTGGGCCTATTAATCCAAAAGCCAGCAATGGTCATCGGTTTATCTTGGTCGCAATTGATTATTTTACAAAGTGGGTAGAGGCCGCTCATATGCTCATGTGACTCGGGAGGTGGTCAAGCGATTCATTGAGAGAGATCTAATTTGTAGGTATGGTTTGCCAGAAAGGATAGTAACCGATAATGCCAAGAACTTCAATGGGAAAATGATCATGGAATTATGCACTAAATGGAAAATCAAGCATTCCAATTCATCCCCTTACAGACCAAAGATGAATGGTCTTTGTTGAAGCCGCTAACAAGAACATAAAGAAGATTGTCCGTGAAAATGGTGGTCACATATAAAGATTGGCGGGAATGGCTTCCTTATGCTCTACATGCATATCGAGCGACAATAAGGGCGTCAACGGGGCTACACCTTATTCGTTAGTTTACTGGCATGGAGGCGATGATGCCTTTAGAAGTAGAGATTCCTTCTCTAAGGGTTCTCATGGAATCCCGAGCTAGAAGAGGCTAAATGGGCTGAGATACGATATGAACAACCTAAATATGATCGGTGAGAAGAGATTAGCTGCAATTTGTCACCACCAATCGTATCAAAGCGGGATAGCAAGAGCCTATGACAAAAAAGTTCGACCAAGAGAGTTTAAAGAAGGAGATCTTGTATTGAGAAAAATCCTATTACTACCTAGTGAGAATCATAGCAAGTGGGCACCTAATTATGAAGGTCCATATGTAGTAAAGAAGGCATTCTCTGGAGGGGCGTTGATCTTGGGGAATGGATGGAGAAGATTTGAGTAGGCCGGTGAATTCGATTCCGTGAAGAAATATTATCCATGATTGTATAAGTTCTCATCAAATCAATAAAAGTTTTGCCAAGAAATTCACTTTGCATATCTTTTCTCTCTCATAAATGTTATTGATATTAAAGAATCAAGTAAATACACTCTTGAAGCCTTGCATGATCTCATAGATTGAATTCATTACTTTTACCAAAATCGGTTTCCCTATTTGAGTTTTGAAAAATTGATCTGGTATTTTGATTTCAAAAGTAATTTGATGTTTATTCAAAAATGATTTTTGACATTCTACGTGTAGAATGACAAATGAATCAAGCAACTCCTACATAGAGGTGACCAAACTCTAAAAACAAAAAATGACTAAATACCCTTATCCCATAACTTTTGAATCATGTGTTTTTAAATGTATGAATAATGGTATGTAGTGAACTTGTTGCTCATAACTCATGAAATGCATCCTCGTAAAAAACTAAACCATCACACTAGATGAGGTCAAAGTTTATTGATCATAGTTGCTTACGCTTGAAATGAGGAAAGGCCATCTTTGTTATTCCTTTCACGTTCTAAAATAAGTACATCCCTTGCGATCCCTTTTTGAGCCCGAATAATTTTTCTTTCATTAAAAATCCTGACTAAGATCACACCCCACACTGGGGGCAAGTGAAATTTCAATGATCAAGAAAAATGATAAAGCCGTGAGAAAGCCAAAAGGCAAAAGAGCCCAAGAAACTCAAGTGCTAGGGGGCATGCCCAAATCACAAGAAAAAGTGATAACCAAGATAAAATGAGTAGGCTCTAGCAAAGCAATGAAAAAGAAAAAAAGAAAAAAAGGGCAAATCAAAGAAGAGTGGCAAAAGAAAATATGAATGACGTCAAGAGTCAAACTATTAATAGTGATCTTGGGTCTTTGAAACCCCAAAACACTCTTTTGAGCCCTACGAGTCCTTTTCTTTCATAGCCAAAAACCACAAACCTACATTACGTGCTTGTAGAAGTCCTTTCTAATCAAGCAAGCAAGCAACCTGGAACAATAAACAATGCTCTCAAAATCCAAAGAATAGTTTTTCATGAAATTCATGGCATCAAGAATAAACTACCCATTATTATTCATGCTGATAAAAATAAAAGTTAAAAAGAGATGTTTTTCTCATACAAAATCTCGAGCTTTCTCTTGAACCCTTCACTTTGACACAAAAGGTCATCTCATGACGTATTTTTCACCGAAGATCTCATTACCAAACACAAGAGCAAATAATCTCTTTTCCAAGAAAGAAAATAACCAAGGAGTTGCAAGATTTCAAAAGTAAATTATTTTAGATTCACATTGAAATAATTTTTGTTTTCAAAAATGCAAGATCAAGATTTCAAGATTTATTCTAGACCCATACTTCTTCACCAAACTGAAAAAGGATAGAAATGAGAAAAGGGTCTATTAAAACCATTATTTGTCTAAAGTCGCTGACAGAGCACACTTAGGGGGAATGACCAATACAAGGGGATATTGTGTTCAGAAGGAAAAGAGATGGTAATTTTGGTTTATGAAAGACAGCTTGATCCTTTCAGCCAGTGACACCGAATGTTTTTAGCAGTGAGTCAAGGGGTAATGAATGATCCTCTCAAATTATTTGACGAGTCCATCAAGCATGTAGGTCACGATGGGCACCACAAAGGCTGAGTTGTGCAAACAAATCTGGAAAAAGTCTTATATGGCCTAACTCGAGTGCGCTAGAAATCCAAACGACAAAGATAACTCAAATCAGATAGCAAGATCTCACCAACCATGCAATGAGAAGATTAAGAAGAAATGGGGGGCCTATATTTCAAGACAGGTAAAGATGCATGCATATCATTTAAACTTTGAAACATTGGACAATGAGTGTTGTAAATTTTATTAGAGAAAATTCTAACGGAATCCATCAAGCGGAAGGCCAACTTGAAATGACGAACATCGCAATTGCTTTTAAAAAATTTTCACTTTTGAGAATTTTTCAACCGAGGCAGGCCGCCCATGAGAATTAGGCCACCTAAAAAAAAAAAAATCTCTATCTTTTTCCACCACATTTCAGTTTCCACTCCTGAGGTAGTGCATTTCCTATCCTACCTCCTTCTTAGTTCTTTTTCGAGCGTGCCTTCGAGCCCTCGTCTTATCTCCATTCGAGCGCACCTTCGAGCCCTCATCTTATCTCCATTCGAGCGCGCCTTCGAGCCCTCGTCTTATCTCCATTTCGAGCGCGCCTTCGAGCCCTCGTCTTATCTCCATTTCGAGAGCGCCTTCGAGCCCTCGGCCATCAAAGGTAGTGCATTTCCTATCCTACCTCCATTTGAGTGCGTCTTTGAGCCCTCATTTTCCTTCGAGTTTCCATCTATTGAATAATGCGCCTTCGAGCCCTATTACAATGTGACCATTTGGGCCGGTAACCCATTACAATATACCATCCTATACTGGGCAGGTAACCCATTACAATGTGACCATCTGGGCCGGTAACCCATTACAATATACCATCGTATACTGGGCAGGTAACCCATTACAATGTGACCAACTGGGCAGGTAACCCATTACAATATACCATCCTATAGTGGGCAGGTAACCCATTACAATGTGACCAACTGGGCAGGTAACCCATTACAATGTGACCATCTGGGCTGGTAACCCATTACAATATACCATCCTATACTGGGCAGGTAACCCATTACAATGTGACCAACTGGGCAGGTAACCCATTACAATGTGACCATCTGGGCCGGTAACCCGTTACAATATACCATCCTATCTTTGGCGGGTAACCCATTACAATGTGACCATCCGGTCGGTAACCCATTACAATATACCATCCTATCTTAGGCGGGTAACCCATTACAATGTGACCAAGCAGGCGGTGTAACCCATTACAATGTGACCATCTGGGCCGGTAACCCGTTACAATATACCATCCTATACTGGGCAGGTAACCCATTACAATATGATCATCTGGGCCGGTAACCCATTACAATATACCATCACAAAAAAAATCCTCGTATTTTTCAATCATCAGGCAGTCGCTCGGAACAATTAGACCACTCGTGAAATTCTTGGCGTTTCTTTTATCATCGGGTAGGTTGCCCAGAACAATTTGATTCATTTCAAAAAAAAAAAAAGGTCGTCTCTCAAATGACTTGTTCTTTCTGTAAAGGTCATGTATCAATCTACTATTTTCAAAGTTTTTTAAAAAAACAAAAAAAAAAAAAAAAAAAAAGTTCTTTTCAGTATCTACTTTCCTTTATAAATTTACTACACAAAGCCAAAAGAAAATGATATTTTCTAATATCTTTGCATAGTAAATATTATAAAAGAGGGGCAACCGTCATAACCCAATTTTTTGATCTTTTTTGTTTTAATTATTTTTATTTTTCTAAAATTTGATGAAAAAACAAGTAAATATAAAATAATTGAAGAATGAATTAGAATTTGGGTTAAGGAACAGAGTTGGAAGTTTAAAGATTTAATTAAACTCTTAACTAGTTTAATTAATTAATGGTTTAATTGGAGAGTTGATTCAATTAAAATTTAGATTATTTCTCAAGAGTTTAATTGAAAAACTAATGAGTTTGGGGACTTAATTAAACCTTAATTTAATTAATTAAATAAATTCAGGGACTTAATTGAAATTAGTCCAAGATTAAAAGATTGTTGGGATCAAATTGTCAAATTTCCAGAGGCAGGGGTCAAATTGAAAATTCCTGTTTTTTTACGCCAAAAAGCGGCACCGTTACTAACAGCTGTGCGTCTTCCATCCCGCTTCAACAGGGGAGCTTCCGATTCAGCAGGGGAGCTGATAATCTGCCACAAAGCTGATCGTGGACCATGTCTCTCGCCCACGATCTTGTCGGGGAAGATAACAGTCCTGTAGGTTAGAGGCAAGCGGCTGGGTCTCTATAAAAGGGGCCGAAAATCAGAGGAACAGGAGGGCAGAACCAGAGCAAGAAAAAGGCAAGAAAACCAGAGAAATTATACACAGTAAGGAAAGGAGATAAGAAGAACCCACCCAGAAAACCAAAAGAAAACACAGAAAAGGAAAAGAAAAACAGAGCAACACAGAGAGAGCAAAGAAAAATAGCAACATACACACAAACAAGAATTGTCCCTGCCGTTGTTTTATCCCTGCAACAAGAGAAACAAAAGAAAACTCAGCAATTGACATTCATAGTAAAACCAGCATCTTCACTGTTGATTCTTTCATCCTCTCAAATCGGCTGGAGGACGACTTTCATCCTCTCAAATCTGCTGGAGGAAAAGTGTAGATCGTGGGGCACAGGAGCGGAAAAGGAAAACAGAAGGAAAGGGGCGAGAGTCATCACTGTTCTGCAAGCTTCTTCTCGGTTTACAGAAGCAGGTATGCCGTTCCTCCCCATTCTCATTTTTTTTGTTCAAATTTAGTTGCAAGAACACTGTGCGAAGGTAATTTAATTACCTTCGCACAGTTCAAGGCACGCGTGAATTCACTTCACGCGTGCACTTGGACGCAGCCCAGCTGGGCCACTGGTTTTGACCAGTGGCCGGTAGCCGGTAGCCTAGCTCGACCCATATAAATGGCCTGGGCCCACCAAATAAAATGTATCTTTGGGCGGGTCGGCCCAAACTAAAATGTAAATTAAAAAAAGAAAAATATAAAAAAATAAAAAATACATAATAAGAAATATTTGTATATACAAATAAAAAAAATAAATATGAATTTATTGTTTTATTTCATTGGCCGTCGAGTCGAATAAAACTATTGATTCAAATTTATTTCATTAAATTGATCTTATTTGTGTATTCTCGACTATTTCATCGCATTTTATTTAAATTACATAAAAATATGCATGCAAAAATAAAAATAAAATAAAGTAAATTTATTGGTTTATTCAGCGGCCTTGAGTCGGTGAATAAAAAAAATACTAATGTAAATTTATTTTATTTTATTTTGTTTTGTTTTTATTTTTTTTAGCTACATAAAAATAAAAATAATGTGATTGCGTAAAAAAAAAAAATTGATTTTAATTGTTTATTCACTGACGCCAGAGTCAGGAATAAAAAAAATTAATGATTCAAATTTATTCATTTTAATACCTACATAATATTTACCAACGCCAGAGTTGGAAATATCCGTAGTTGAATATTCACTAGCGCCAGAGCTAGGAATATTACACACAAAAAAAATCATGGTATAAACAAAAAAAATGTTAGCAATTAATGACTAAGATAAGCAATGCTTGGCCCGTTGAGGGGGCGTTTAAGGGGTGATAATATTTCCCCTTTTATGTAACCAGTCTCGGACCATAGAATCTCTGTTGACCAGTTAGGGTTCCTAGTAACCGTAATACTAGGTGGCGACTCCTTAAACAAAGAATATCCCCATTAAAGAATAGGATGCCAGAAATCTGTTCTTTTCCAAAGAATTAAATTTTTAAGGTCGCCGCGATGTCGGGTGTGACAACATGGTACAGAAAACCCAAGATGTATAGTTGATTTCTATGAACTTCTAAGGAAACTGAAGAGTAGGAAAATTTTACAAAGCAAGACCATGCTGCCATTGCCAACCTGTAAATCATGATGTTCGAAGTTGCAACTAGCTTAGTGTTAACAAATAATGGTGTTAAGGTACGTATGGTAACTGGTGACAATCCTCAAACTGCTAAAGCAAAGTGTTTCATGGATATTCAGATGTAGAAAGAGATGAAATCGCAGGGAAGATTTCAGTGATGGGAAGGTCTTCTCTGAATGCCAAGCTTTTGCTTGTACAAGCATTGAAAAAGAGGGGAACATGCTGTTGTAACTGAAGATGGAACAAATGATGCTCCGTTTTAGGTATTCAAGACACAGAAGTTGCTAAAGAGAGCTCAGACATTATAATTTCAGGCGACAACTTTGCTTCAGTGGTGGAGGTTGTCCGTAAGGGGTAGATCTGCATGTGCAGATATCTAGAAATTTACCCAGTTTTAGCTCATGGTTAATGTTGCGACTCTTATTATAAATATTGTGTACGTAATTTATTCCGGTCATGTCCCATTAAATGCTGTTATCTATTTTTTTTTTTTTTAACTCCATATAAACAAAAAAATCAGAAAACAAATACAAAACAAATTAAAAAAAAAATATTGAAAGAAAATTAAAATTATATATATTAGTAAGAATATTACACCAGAGCACCTAGGAATTTAGCAATAATTATGTATAATTATCCGTTAAAACTTTATCTACATTTCAAAACACAAAAAAAATTATTTTTTTCTTTTAATATACAGGATTATAAATTTATACATAAGATATATTATCAATATTAAATAAAAAGATATAGTTCATTTCATTTTTTTATGTTTTTATATTAGAATTGTTAGGTTTCAAACCGATAAGATAAGGATTTTCTTATTAAGAAGAACTTTTCTTAATTAAACACTAGATAGACCAACGTTAGAAAAAACATTATCTTAGTTTAAATCAGAAAAATAAATAATACAGTTTACCTCAGGTAAAACGTATTAGAGGTGTTAATACCTTATTTTTACGCAATCAATCCTTATTCATAAACTTTGAGATCAGTAAGGGTTTCTATTGACTAAAATATCAGGTAGCGACTCTTATTCTCTCTACCTTACTGATAAAAGACAAGAATTTATTGTCTTTTTCACCCATGTTATTATCGATAATCTTGATCTGGAAAGATGATCACCGTGACACCACATATATGTGACATAATGGCGACTCCACTAGAGACCTATAAATTAAACATTGTTCGTTTGTCTGATTGTCATGTTTGTTTATTTGTTAGTGTGTGTTTTTTTCTTTATTATGCTTTAAATTTTTACTGTTTTTTGTCCATTCTTATTATCAACAAGCATTCTTTTTATTGTTTTTTTATATATATCACACATGTATTTGTATATTAGATATGGATTAATACATCATGCATCACTTGCTTTAATTTTTTAAAGCACACACAAAGTGGACTTTGAAAAGTTTAATTGGTCAAATCAGAGATTTAGTTATGAAAACATTAAACTTTGATAGCCAATTAGGGGTTTGATTGAAGAAATTCAAAACTATGGACCAAATTGTAAAAGACACGAGACTTCAAGGGCTGAAATTGACCAAATCAGGAAGTTGAAGAAAATTAACAGTTTAATGGTCAATTAAGGATCCAAATTCATAAATCGGAAACCAATGACCAAGACAAAAATGACGCTAAACTTTAGGGCTAATGATTGAGTTTGGTAAAGGTAAAATTGCATGAAATTAAGAGTTTGAAAGGCAATTACAAATGCAATTAAAAGCCATTGAAAAGACAGGGACTAAATTAAAATATATCATATCTCAAATTAAAAACCTTAATTTCTAGGGGTTTAACCTAAACAACGCGTCGTTCACCTACTCTTCATCTCCTTCCTTGATAATTTTGGATAATCAGGTTGTCACCTTTCAAGAGTTTGTTATGGAGTTATAAACCTTAAAATGACACGAGGTTTTTTGCTAATGAAAAAAGAACATTCCTTCTACAATCTCATTTCCATAAAATTGAACGTTTACATCTTAATGTTTCCATAAAAATATCTATCTTATCCATGAACAACCATCAATGAGGAATAAAAAAATTAATACAAATAACAATATGCAAATAACAAAAAACAAATTTAATATAAATTTTCTCACCTGATATCCCGATGACCTTTAAAAAATAAAGATTGTTTTGAAAAAAAAACCAAATTTCTGGTATCTTATTCTTAGAGAGGAAAGGTCTAGCTTAAAGAGTCATCACATAGTATTATAGTCACTAGAACTTGTCACGAGGTCAATTTTTCATCCAAAAAACAAACCTCGCGTGACAGTCTAGCCCCGCTAGACTCACCCTTTCCTTCACCGATTCACTCGTGTTTACCTAGCATCTAAATATTTCCCTCACCAAGAGGTTTCCCATACTATCTCCCGTTACATAGACAAACGGAATACACAAGTGACGATGCACAAAACATTTATGCATAGCACACACACTAATAGACTTGTGTATCCTTTATTAACGAGACTAATAAAGGTTGTGAGTGTTTTCCTGTAATTTCTTAACTGGTCAACAGAGATTCTATGGTATGGGAGTGGTTATGCAAAAAGAAAGATATTATCACCTCTCAAGCGTTCTACCTGAGGTAGACTGCATTGCTGGTTTTGTCTTAAATTGCTAAAAAAAAATTTTGTTCCATTTTTATGTTCTTCCTATAATATTCCAAACTCTGGTATCAGTGATTATTCGCCCATGAATATTTTTAACTCTCGTGTTGGTAAATATTAAGTGACCCCAAAAGTACGGTATTCCTGACTCTGATACCAGTGAATAAATCCATAAAATTTAGATTAAAAGAAAAAAAGAAACTATTTTTATATTTTTTTACATAAAAAAACATGTTCATATTGCATAGTAAAAAGTCACAAATCAAATATAATGTAAAAACAAAACAACACAAAAAAAGTGTGCGGAACTTATAAATAAATTAAGATCTTTAAATTTTTCTGGAATTTTTTTATATAAAAAAAAGCTCATTTGATCAAATATCAAAATAAAAATATATAAATTAAAAAAATAAGGTATGGGATTGTGTTTTGTCCAACACTTCCCAAAACCATTTGGGCCGGCTGAACTTGAGGCCTAGACTAGATTAGTCTCAATTTTTTTGTTTTTTTAGACTGCATCTAGTGCAACTTTACGGGCTGGGCTGGAACAGGCTGAACGGCAGCACGCATGCGTGTTACACAGTGCAAAGGTAATTATAATTACCTTCGCACAGTGTAATGTAAACACAAAGAAAGCAGGGAATAAGCTTACTCGTTTCAGGGTCAGGGGCTGCTACTTGAAGACGATGGCGATGGCGATAAAGACGTGAGCCTGCTGGCCGAATGGAAACCCTCCACTTTTTCTTCTTATCTTCACTTGTTCTGGTCGCCTGTTTTCTCTTTGTCTCTCTGTTCTTCTTCTTTTTCTCCTCTCTGTTCTCTTGACTCTCTCTCTATACTCTCTCTGTCTATTCTTTTTTTCTTTGCGTTTTCTTTCAGTCTATTCTCTCTTGTGTTTTTTTGTTCTGTCTTCCTTCTGCTCCCCCATCCGTGTCGTTCTTTTTCTCCTCCTGTGTTGTTCCCGTGTCTATGGTCTCCCGAGTCCTCTCTGTCCTGTGCCCCTCCCCTTTCCCTGTTCTGTGGTTGTGGTCTTTATAGGGGAAGAGAATGCCCTTGCATGTGGTGATCGTGGAGATGAGTTTGGAATAATAGGGGATAGTGGGCAGCTGAGGTAGAAGACCCACGTTTTTGCTGCAATTTTTCCATTCCGTCTGAACCGGTGGACTGAAGGAGGTGGTGATGAACACTGCTTTAGCAACGACACCGTTTTTACCTACTGATTTGGATAATTTCAATTTGCCCCCTGAATTTCTGACATTTAGCAATTGGGCCCCTGTTCAATGAAAATCTCCTTTTTTTAATTTTACCCCTGGTTCAATTACAATTGAATCCCTGTATTTCAGCACCATTAACAAAACAGTCCTTGGTTTCTGAATTATTCAATTCAGCCTTTAATTGACAACTTTTAATTTTTTTAAAATTACCCCTGAAAAAACAATTAACCCTCTATAGTATCACTGTCTATTTACTTTGGATCTTGGATTTAATTTCTTGTAATTTTAACCCAAATCAATCTCAAACTTTGATATTTCTTCAATTAATCCTTGTATTAATTAATTAAATCAAAGTTTAATTAAGTTCTCATATTTATTAATTTTTTACCAAATTATCTCTCAATTTTATAATTCAATTCTTATTAGTCCTCAAACTTTTAATTCGTGTTGTTTTAACTTAATTCTTAAATTATTATTTTTTATTCATTTATTTTTTAAAATTAAAAATTGGGGTTATGATGCAAATAAAAAATTAAAAAACAAATCCAAAAAAATATAAGAAAAAAATGAGTAACAATAAAAAAATGAGTAACAAATCTCATATAAAAAATAAATTTAAAGGGGTAAAATTAAAAATGAAATAAATCAAATCTAATATAATCAAAATAATGAAAGTCAAATGTGATAAAATTGATAAATTACCAAAACTTTTTTGAATTTTTACAAGGAAAATGTGTTTTTCAAAGCTGGAAAAAAAATGAAAGAAGAAAAAATGTTGTTGAAACTCATGAAAAAAATAGCAAGACATTTTAAATGCGTTGCTCAAAGAGCGTGAACACCTCTTACCTGCTAACATGTATAACTTCTTATTTAAAATTATATTATATCTTAATTAAAAAATGTAAATGCTTCTTTGTCAACTTGTCAATTAAAAAAAAAATTATGAAATGATGAAAACACTCTTAACCTTAACTTTAAGAAAATCTAGTTTTAAGGGTAAATTGAGTATATTATTGTGCAAATTTTTTAAAATGCTTGAAAAGCCCCTCACTCTTAAGTTTAATTAATCTAGCTTTTAATTGTAGTTTAGGAATTTTACTGTGTAACTAAAAAATAAAAAGTCCTAGATACCTCTGTGAACTTTGAATGAACAATCTAATTCCATGAAAAAAACTATTTTATTCCTCAAATTAAATTATAAATTTTATGTTGTTAATAATAAAATAATGATTTAATTGTATGAATCCACAATAAAAAAGAGCCCACATGAAAAGTTTGATTCCTTTTTAGTTCTTTTTTTAATTTTAATTTAAAACACAAAGGTCAAAGGTACATCATCACATGCATGCTAAATTATAGTTATTAAACCTGTTTTATCTCAAGCAGACCCAACTTTAAAATGCTGGGTCTTGTTTGAGTTTGTCCGGGTCGACCGGGTCATGGATCGACCCGTTGGGTCAATCAGGTTTTTTCAGATTGTTACATCGACTGATTTTTTAATAAATTCGAATTCATCCAACCATCAAGTTTAGCTGAATTTTAAATTAATCTGCTGGGGGAGTCCAGGTTTAATAACTATATGGCAAATGCGAGCACACTTTGCAAAAGCGAGGTACAGTCATTATTTAGCCTTTACAAGTCACTCGAATTTGAAATTTTGAGGGGACTGTAGTGCACGCGCTTCGGCCTTCGGGCTAAATTTAATTCAAATAAAGGGCGTGTGTTGTGGGCCTTGTGGCTGCGTTGCCTCCAAATTTGAAATTTTGAGGGGACTGTGTATTTAATTCGGCTCCTATTTTGTTGCCTTGCCTGCCTCACCCATTCCTAGGTCAATTCACATGTTTCCACGTGGTAAAGACTACGCCTCCAAGCTCACTTTAGTTATGGTTAGATAATACGGTAATAATTGTTTTTTATAATATTTTTTATTTAAAAATATATTAAAATAATATTATTTTTTTATTTTTTAAATTTTATTTTCATATTATTATATTAAAAAAATTAAACAAAAACATTTTTTAAACACAAAAATAAAAACTTTTATCCCAATTCATAAATGCAATTATTTTTTATTAAAAAACATTAAGGTGGTGTTTAATTAGTTTTCTAAAATAGAAAGGATAGAGATAATAGAAATGTAAATGTATTTAGTTGAAAAGACAAAGATAGAGGTATAAAAATAAATTTAATTTTGGATAATTTTAAAGTGAATTTTTATATTTTCAAAACAAGAATATAGAGGGAACATATCTTCATGGATAGTATTTATTATTTTTATTTCTAAAATATCATAGTAAAAAAATATTTAATTTTAAAATTGTTCAGCTAAGACATGTAAGGATAAAAATAATTATTATCATAGTTTTAAAACTCAACTTGGAGATCAATATGAGGCAAAAGCTTAGGTCACTAGTCGAGGCTCAGGTTGACATGAGTCAGTATAAGAATAAAAATGGTTAATATTATAGTTTTAAACCTAATTCGGGGGTCAACTTGGAGTAAGGCCGGGGCGAGTGGGGTTGATTGTTGACACGGGTCAACATAAGGACAAAAAAAAATTATTATCATAGTTTTAAAACCTAACTCGGGTGTTAATCTGGAATAAGACTCGAGTCACGTGTTAGGAAGGTCAACACAAGTCAATATAGAATAAAAATAGTTATTATTATAGTTTTAAGACTTAATTTGAGGGTCAACTCAGGTTGACTTGGGTCAATGTAAGGGTTAAAGTTGTTATTATCATAGTTTTAAAATCGGACTCGAGGATCAATCGGGACAACACCCAGGTCACGAGTCGAGAGGATAAACACAGGTTGACCTAAGTTAATATATGGATAAAAGTGATTATTATTATCATTTTAAAACCTAATTTGAAAGTTGACTCGAGGCAAGATTTTTTTTAAAAAATAATCAAGTTAAACTTTGTTTTTTATTGAGATTTATTTTTTATCCAACTTTTTTTAATAACAAATAAACATGTAAAGTTTAGAAAGTTGTTTTTAATAAATTATTTTTCATAAACAAATATGTCATTACAGGGAGATGGTAAAAATTAAAGAGGTTAAAGTTTTAACCAATATCGGGTGAGAAACGTTTTTTGGGATTTACACTTTTTTTTTTCTATTTTCAAGACCATAAATTGCTTTGCTCTTTCAGGTCCAATGAACATATATTATATATTATATATTTTCAATCACATTTAATTTAAATATTGATTCAAATATTATTGAGTCTCATCATGTATATATATTAACATCTATAAAATATATCTAACATTTTATCTTTTAATCATTTTTTAACCTTGAATCAAACACAATATTAAAAATTTTAATTTTAATTTCAATTATAAAAAGAGTTTTGAGTAGAATACATTTATTGTATTGAGTCCTTGGGAACTCTCATTGAATTAAATAAAAAATAATAATTTTGAAGTGGAATATAAATCAGCTGAAATTTGCGCAGGAGATCATAAAATCCTCCGTGAAGGAGCTCACTCTTGACCTTTCATGTTCTAAGTTCCAACATAACAATTTTACCACGAATATCAGAAGACTATAATTAACCATATATTGCATCGAATTAGGACTCGGAGCCGATAACATGGCTCCGTTTGTTTAATGGTGGTTTTTTTTTAAAAAAAAATCTATGTATTTGTTTTATAATAAAAAAACTTAGTTAATAAAAAATAGTTTTTAATTAAAAAAATTAGTTTAATTTTCAGGAAAATATTTTCCTTTTATTTCTAGGTAGAAAACACTTTTAAAAAGTTATGGGAAATTCAAAAATATTTTATTATTTGTTAATTATATCAAATTTAGTCTTTAATTCTAAAAAGTTTTTTTAATTCATTCTCTATCGCATTACTAAATAATAAAAAATAATTCAACAACTTTTAAAAATAAAATAAATTATTTCCCACGAAAGAAACAGTATCATAGTCTTGATTTGCTCCTTCGTTAACTATTGGTTCGAGAGTCAAGACGCAGCACATCTACATGTATTATTTGTCCTTGTATTTACAAATTCAGACATTTTTGGAAAGGAGACCGCAGAATCAGAAGTGTTTGACCAGTCTAAGGAAAATGAAGCCAAGCCCTTTTCATTAGCCCAAGAACATATAGATTCCTCTTCAATTGTATAGTTAACTTGGTCCTGCGGTGGTGGTCTTCGAGGTCTGTTTTCATTAGCTCTCCCTCTCGTCCTCTAGCAGCTCATACACGTGAAGCCAATAGGGGGGGCGGTCAGTTGTTCTGCAAAAAGATTAAACTAAAGGCAGGCAGGCATGCATGCATGCTAGCTAGCTGGCTCGATAAAAGTTAGCCAAGGAGATACATTGTTCTTGTGGTCCTTCAAGTTTCAGATTTCTGTCACATTAACCCCTCTAATTCATCACAATTTTTGGGCATGCCAAGTTCCCAACCATCCAATTTGGCTGGCAGGAGCCCCGTCCCAAAAAAAAAACATTAATATTATGTCCTTTATATAAAGAACATTTTTAAATTCAGTGTCAAAACTATTAAAATTTAAGTTTTGTTTTCCCTATAAAAAATTTTGAAAACTGATCAGGATTTGAAAATTGAGGGACTAGACACATAATTTACCTAGTTATTCTTAAAATCCATTTGTTTTTTAGTTTCAAAAAGATTTTTCTAAAAAAATAATTTTTTTTGTTTTAAATGAATTTTTAATATTTTTATATCGTTTTGATGTTATGATATCAAAAATAAATTTTAAAAAATAAAACAATATTATATAGAAAAAAATAACTGACCATTTTTATTACAATATCAAAGAGGATGAATTTGTATTCGTGCGTGCTCCTAATAATCTATCTCTCCCATGTCTTCTACTATCACATTACCATAATTTACAGTGTCATTGACAATGCCTGACACGCCTCGATCTATTATAATTTTTTTTTCCCATGCGACTACACTACACCAGAACAGAAGTCTTGGCGGATATATTGGAGCTGTACTCTGCTACATTCACAGACTTATAATCAATCTCTAGCTATCTCTCTCTCTCTCTTATTGATTTCACTTCCTTACAGTTATAATAATTGTGGAAGAAATCAATGTCCTTAGAATATTATTACCAGGCACCTATATCTAGCACCCTCCCCACCTCCCTTTCTAGGCACTTCTTAGCTTCTAGTGTGATGTAAGGAATTTTTTATTTCTTTCTAGCTACCTCTCGCTATGGGAAAGAAGGGCGGTACCTCATGGTTGACCATCGTGAAAAGAGCATTCAGGTCTCCAAGTAAAGAGAATGAGAAAAAGAGTAGCAGAAGGAGAGAAGAACATGACCAGGAAGAGGAAGAAAAGGTAATGATACTATTATCATGAATAATGACTAGCTTTAGTCTTTATGTTTATAACAAAGTATTGATTTCTTGGTGCATGGATTTCTGGGTTTAATGTTTTGCAGAAAAGAGAGAAAAGAAGATGGCTTTTTAGAAAGACGTCGCCCGGCACTACCCATGTCCCAGTTCAACGATGTGAAGAAAATATTGCAATAACGAACACAGCAAGTACTGCCACTGCACCCTTGAGTCCTCCTTTGGATGCTGAGAAAAAACTTGCAGTGGCAGTGGCAGTGGCAGCAGCCACAGCTGCGGCAGCTGATGCTGCAGCTGTAACAGCCCAAGCAGCAGTAGAGATTGTTAGACTCACTAGACCAGCTTCCATCTTTGTTAGAGCTAAACTCTGGGCTGCTATTGCCATTCAAACGGCCTTCAGAGGCTACCTAGTAAGTGTGTGTTATGGTATTGTAATAACTTTTTGCTGTTACAATTTAAAAAAGAAATTATAATTATATTTTTGTAACCAAGATCAAAAGGAATCTCGAATAAGATCTGTGTAAAACTACGTAGTTATTTTTATTAACTAGATGTGATTAAATTTATAATAAAACCATATAAACAAATGGATCCTAACTCATCACTTGCTATGTTGTATATTTCAATATCGTCATTTCTTTCTTGTTTAATGATTTGGTATTTATTAATCTTGATTGATTATTGAGGCAAGGAGAGCTCTACGTGCACTGAAAGGGCTAGTGAAGCTTCAAGCTTTGGTAAGAGGACACAATGTAAGAAAGCAAGCAAAGATAACACTTCAATACATGCAAGCTTTAGCTCGAGTACAAGATCGAGTCCGTGACCACCGAGCAAGGCTTTCACATGAAGGGAGCAGAAGGTCCATGTTTTCTGAGACTAATAGCTCATGGGAGTTCAAATATCTCCACGAAATCCGTGAGAGGAAGTCCATGGTCAGTCCTTTGCAACCCTATGAGCCCATCAGCCAAACTATACTTAAATCTAAAATGTCTAGGCCCATCTCATTTATTAAAAAAAACAATTATTGTATATGTATCAATTCTCAGACAATTGCTGATGAGAAGAGACACATACAAATCATTTATAACATTCAAACCACTTAGGACATGAAATGACATGCTTCTTCTTGATGGGAAATTAATGGCTTTTCTTAACAGTCGAGAGATGTAAGCTCTGTTCTGGATGATTGGGATGATCGTCCACGCACCAATGACGAGATTGAAGCCATGGTGGAAAGTAAGAAGGAAGCTGCATTAAAACGTGAAAAGGCCCTAGCTTATGCTTTCTCTAGCCAGGTTTGTCTTCTCACTCACTATGTGTTTGTTATATAAGTTAATTTTGGGCTCTAACACAATTATATCCTATGTTTTTCCTAATTAATTAATTTCTCAAATGTCTACTTGACTCAAAATCAAGATATGGAGGTCTAGAAGGAACCCATCAGCAGGGGATGAAAAGGAACTTGAAGACAGAACAGGATGGCTTGATCGCTGGATGGCAACAAAGCAATGGGAGGCAAGTAGCAGGGCAATAACAGATAGAAAAGACAACAGTATAAAGACTGTAGAAATGGACACATCTAGACCATTTTCATATTCTACTACAACTTCTTCTCAAAGATTACAAAGCCAAAATCACCTACAAAAACAAACCCCCAGACATTCTATTGCTTCTCCTCTCCATAGATCACACTCCAGTCTTTCTCTCCACCAATCGCCAATCACACCCTCTCCTTGCAAACCCAGGCCCCTTCAAGTACGTTCAGCCAGTCCAAGATGCCTAAAAGAAGAAAAAAAATGCTACTCAGCAGCACATACTCCAAGCTTGAGCTCTAGATATTTCATGAACAATGGTGTTGGTCGATATGGAATGGTGGGTGCAAGTGGGGGCACTGCTACAATCTTGCCAAACTACATGGCTGCAACTGAGTCAGCAAAGGCTCGTGTGAGGCCACAGAGTGCACCAAGGCAGAGACCATCGACACCTGAGAGAGAACATGGTGGATCGGTTGCGAAGAAACGTCTGTCATTCCCAGTTCAAGATCATGGACCACATGGAAATGGTGCTGGCATTGTAGGCTACAGTAGCAATAGGAGCTTCAGTCAGAATTTAAGGAGCCCTAGCTTCAAGAGTGTGCATGGTTGCCACTTCGGAATGGGAGAGCAATCAAATTATTTCTCATGTTATAATGAGAGCATTGGTGGAGAGATATCTCCTTGTTCCACGACTGACCTTAGGTGGTTAAAATAAGAAATTTGTAATTGGGTTAGTAGTATTTTAAGAATGTAGTCATTTATAATTAATTATCTAGCAACGTTATTGAAATTGGCCCATTCTCATAATCTGAGCTCATGAGTTTTCGACTCTCATTCCAGATTTAAATTATGAGTTAATTAAACAAATGAACTCTTGAATTAATTTAAAACGGTATTATTTAAAAAAAAAAGTTAAATTAAATTTTATAAAACATAAAAATTATAAGATTTCTAATTACAGGTTTCACTTAATGGTTTTTAATGGTGGAAGCTCACCAAAATTTTTCTGTACCCCTTATTTTCCAACTTTGGTGGGCAAGTTAAAGGATAAACATCATTAATGAGTTCATATTTTATTTTTTATTTCATTGTTGATATTTTTATAGCCTGTCTGAACTTTAATTGCCTAAAATATTTAATCTAAAATAAAATAATATATTAGGAGATTACTCTTCATAAAATTACAGCTCGATCTGATGATCAGTTTGAGAGTTATGCTCAATGACATAAAATTAGTTAGTAGATGATTTTACAATAAAAATCAAGTTTTCTTATATCATCATTACATGGATCATATTAGTTACTCTACTAAATATTCGGTAGCATTTTTGTATTCTAAAATATAATTATTTTACACTTTCATCTTTTAGTTCATTTACAGATTTATTATCATTTCGCGGTAACGTTATCATTTTTCAACCGGAGTACTTTACACCAACACTTTTTCATGTCATTATTTCTTTTTCTTACCTATTAATCACATATTGAAACTTGTTTTTATTTTTATTTATTTATTTTCTGTTTATTTTATTTTCAAATTTCCAACAGTTTACAACTTCCATAAGAAAATATATTCAAACTTAATCAATGGTTGTTGTTATATAATATACTTCAAGTCATAATTAAAATATCACATGTTGATCAAAACCTTCAATTCGCCAAAACCAACATCAACCAAACTATTGGGAACACAATATTGATCTTATTATATATTGAATTATATGTAAGTGATAACACATTGAACAAAACAACACAACAGTCATCAGACTATTAGTTTTACATGTGTAAACTCTTCGAAAACCAACAAATCATCAAACTTCCATGGCAACAATATAGTAATACCATAGCTTCTGTCTTAGAGGGAGCTTAGTATCATTTCTTGTTGTCCTTGGCTTCTTTCTGGATCATTCCTTGCCAATTCCTCTAAGAGGACTGCAAATCTCTCCATAACTGGTGCGCGCAAGGAAACTAACAGCATAACCCCTCGCTCTCCGTTCTTGAATCTATAAGGCAGAAAATAGGTTCCAGCAATAGAAATTTCATCAGGCATGGCCTTAGCTGGCCCAGCATAAACTGGCTTATCCCACCCACAATCCACTTGATCAAACCCAATACTTGTTATGTCTGACACAACATATGACTGTAACCCGATAGGCTGGCCTTTGGTGATCTCTATTAGATCAGCCAATGATCTCATGTACTCCTCAGTTATTGCATTCTTGGCATTCCTTATCAACTCCATTGCATACCCTAATGAGTTTAAACAAAGATTCTTAGCATTTGTTACAGCTGCTGGCAAAGCTATCACGTTACCGTAATATCCTTTTGGTAATGGTGGGTTGAACTTGGAACGTGCATTGACAAGCAATTGCATGCGCATCTGCTCATTAGGGTTTGCTTGAGATGCTATGGCATAGCATCTCCATAAGCATGCACTTATGACCTCAAAATTTGAACAAGGGTGTAAATGAGAAGGAATCCATCTACGAATGTTTGATAATTCTTTGCGGTTAAGAACGAAACTACGGTGGGCTACATCGTAAACTTCGCCGTGGAATTCAGGAACGTTGGTTGTAGGACCACCAACAACTGGACCATCATTACCATATTCACTGTGTCTGCGAGTAACGCGTGGTGGATTCCTAGCACAGAGAAGTTCCCTTTGCCACACAGGCAGAATTGAAGGGGCTTGCGCACCTCGTGCAATCTCCCCTATGGCACTCAATAGCTGAACTATGCCAAGTGCATCACTCATTAGGTGATTGAGACGATAGGCAAGTACAAAACCACCACACTTCAAGCGTGTCACCTGTTAAAATAAGTAAAATTATTAGTACAATGGAAAGAAAAAAATCTATTATTTTCTCTAACCTAATTACATAGACAAGTACCTTCTTTTTTTATATATACTTTACGTACGTGGTCTATTGTCAAAAACAATTCACAATAAATGACTGAATAAACTTAGTCAATGATGTCCTGTGACGTACCTGAAAACACAATAATGGGGTATTGTGGATCCCTTCAGATCCTGGGACGTTGTATAGCAGTTCTTCAAAGCAAGGGAATGGAGATGGAATTGGATCACCAAACTGCTCAACTGTAGCATCGGCATCGGCTTCGATGAACAAAACACCCTCCCCAGTACATTCAACTATAACCTTATTGTCTGGCCCTTGTCTAATCCTACCAGCAAAAGGGTAATAATAAACAAGTGTTTGTGCAATCGCCTCTTTTATTACCTTCACGGGATCTTTCCCTTGCATTGAGGGATTGTGTGCATACAAGTTGTAATTCGGTGATTGGAATTGGATGTATAACTGGCGATCAATATCAGAAAGCTGTCTGAGTTCATGAGGAGTGGCTTTAGCTGGGGCAACCAATTCAGGTTCGCATCGTCGGACCGCAAATGATAAGGGAGTAGATGCTGCCATGGCATAAAATTAAATAGTGAGTGCGGCAAACTGTGATCAATGGCAGCTATGCCACGGCCGGTAAGAATATGGGTTGGGAATGGGATACCTGTAGTTGCAGACTCTCTACATATTTATAGTAAGCATTGTTTAGACGAAGCATGGATGAAGTAGGTGAACGATAGAGACTATCAAGCTGTGTTAATTAATTGGTTTAGATGATAAGACCTTGACTTGTTCAATCAGCGTGGTGTTAAAGGGATACGATCAAAGAAAGAGAGAGAAGGGCCGGGAAGCATGAACCGAACTTCCAGTTCCCTTCCGATCCCCATATATGTGTGTGTGTGTGTTACAATCCAAGCAATAAGGGAGTGTTTTTTTTTCATGATACAACATATTTTTTAATTTGTTTTTAACGGTATTAAATTGATTTTTAAAAAAATAATTTATGATTTTGATATACTAACATAAAAAATAAAATATAAAAAAATAATACGTTTTCAATTAAAAAATGCTTTTGAAAAGTATTATTTACTGTATTACCAAACATTCACTAAGTTATGCATAATTAAATAAAACCCAACACAAATTATAGCAAAAGCTAAATAATATTGAAAAATCATTGTAGATCAAGAGACATTTTACAATGTATCGTAATAGTAGTTTTACTTTCAATTTCTTATCTTTTTACGAAATGTTTCTTTGGTTTTTTTTTTCTTCTTTATCATTTTAATGTCTTGGGTGTGGCTTGATTGCCACAACTATACTAAACCCAAGATACTTGGTTATGAAAAAAACATCAGACTCACAAGTATTTTAGATTTGACAACTATTTGAGACTCTAAATATCTTAAATTTGATAACTATATTTAAGTCTGACATGATTATTGAATCAGGCATATATATGTCGACCGAGTATAGAGTCACTAATATGATCTAACCATTCAATCATAACGAGAGTATCGCCGAATCTATAACCAAAATTAAGAACATTCGAAGATTCATTGCACTAATCTATAACGAAAATTTAGAGCATCGAAAGACTTACAATGTAACACGCAAGAATGACACAATGCTCCCATCAGCAGATAAAGTGTGAAAAACATTTTAAATTGAGTTTAACAAGTGATTGAGTGACCTTTATCAGAGAAAATACATTATGAATCAAAACATGATTAAGAAAAGAAATCAATGTATATTTAAAAAAAAATAACTCTTTCTTTGTAATTCATCGAAATCACGTCAAAAAACACAAGTAATATGAATATATTTATCATTAAAAAGTAATTTGAAATTATATTTTAGATCTCATTTAATAACTTAAGTTTTGATTTTGAAATAATTTTTCAATATAGTATTAAAGTTTAATAATTAAACAGTAAGTAAATCTTACCATTTATATTATATATAATTATACTTAATTAAATTAATATATTTAGAATTGAGATAGGTTTTTTTAACACATATATGTTATTAACAATAGAATGAGAAAACGAGAAGGCAAATGAATGTTACCTTTGGTCTTGATCAAAGGAGTGAGGAAGATAACCTTGAAGTGATACTGGTGGAGGCCATGTAGATCGAGATTCAAGAAAGAGATAGGGAACCCTGCCAATCTTTTCTCTCCTTTTCTTTTTCTTTTTTCATGCTGTTTTAATCTGATTCAATGAGAAATTTGGGCTCCGAGAACCTAAAATTTACCCTCCCAAAATCTAAATTTTTTTCCCTTAAAAAAATGAAGAACGTTAGGATTTGTAAATTAAATTATGCCCTTAAAATTCGCTTGATTAATTGCCTCTAAATATGAGCGGTATTATCAATGGCCTCTACAAATTAATAAATTCAATTCTCTAGCAGTACTTTTTAAAATTGCCTAGACATAGCTGCCTTCATAGGATAGGACTACTTTGTTGCGGTGCAAATGTCGTGATATTATAACATGTCGATAAAGAAAATTTTATGGACTCTAAAAAAAAAGTAATTAAAAAAAATTGAAGGGATATAGCATTCTAAGCTTAATTTTTGAGATATAGCTATGTTCAGATTATTTTAAATTTTGATTTTTTTATGATGATTAAATTTTAGGGCGGTGAAATTAATTGAGATGTGAACAAATTAACTCGAACACCTATATTAATAAAATAGAAAAAAACCGATTCAAGTTTTATAAACCTTAAAATCACTAGGTTTATATTATTATTAACTTTGGGACCCAACCCCCCCCCCCTATTAAATAAAAAAAGAAAAAGAAGATTAGCAGTTCAAGTTTTATAAATTTCAGAATCACTAGGTTTATATGATTATTAATTTTAGGATCAGTGAAATTAATCGAGATGTGCACAAATTAACTCGAACACCTATATTAATAAAATAAAAAAAGAAAAAGAAGATTAGCACAAATTTATATTATATATTATTAATTTTAGGGAGACAAATGATAAGAAAGAAAAAGAAAATACTAGTTTGCCAGGGACAAATGATAAAGAGAAAATACTCGTTAAAAAAACTGATCTTGCCAACCCATGTTCTTTCATTGTCATGTATATACAGATTGGAGGAGATTCCATCCAGATTTTTTTATACATATCTTCTTAGACCATTATGTTATTGAGTTAATGCATGTTGTTCTAAGCAACCTCTTCAATTATTAAAATATATTTCAGTAACATCGAGGAAGTTACTCAAAATTTCAACCGCAACTAATTTCAAAACTTCAGTAAGTGAGTGGGGAGTTTTTTAGATCAGAGAACTATTTTCGTGCTGTGTGTTGAAATTTTTTAAAATATTTAAATAGCTTGAAATAAACTCTTATTCAAGAAGCAAGTTAATGCATGTTGTATAGCTTTTGTTTTTTTTAATTCTAAATTAATTTTCCTCGGTTGTCATCTTCTCAACGGTGCTATTTTACTAAAATTTAGCTAAAAAGACAAAATACAAATATGCATAAACTCAAGTTTAGCAGATTTATAAAATTAGAAGGCCAACAAGTCCAAGAAACCATAAAACATCAACGAGAAACAAAAGATACAACTTTGTCTTCACACTACCAAACCTCTAAGCTAAATTTCAAAGTGATACTTCGAAATTTTGTATCGAAACTAAAAAAAAATAAAATAAAAATGGAGAATAAAGTAACCATACAATGAGATCTCAGCCAGCCTCCTCGAAAAAGAGCTCCCTCGTGAGAAAAAGAATTCAATCATATATAGTTTCCTGAAATTGAACTAGCTTCCGCCTTCCTATAACTAGGGTTATATATAAAAATGTTGAGTGGCTCAGCCTGTGCATTGAGAGGAAATTTCTTTACTAATACATATATATATATATATATATATATATATATATATATACACACACCAAGTTGAATAACTATATGGGTAAGTTTACGTATAGATGATTTATCTAGCTCTATATCTATTGGTACGTAGTTATGAATGCATGATGACTAGATTGATAGACATTTCACCTCGTTGTTGATTGTGGCTCTTGGCCAATAGATCGATATGGCCTGCCTTTGTGTCTCTTCAAAATTCCCATTTGTTTTTTTGTGTGGTAAGCTTCAACTGAGGTTTTTTTTTTTTTAATGTATGTTGTATTTTGTACATACATATTTGTTGGTTATTGGAATTCACCCACCACCATCCATCTTAATTTTTATTTTTATTTTTCAATTGCCAAAAAAAGAGTCAATGTGCCCTTTCGAAGTCATTTCTCAAGTAGTTGCTCGTGGAAAATTACAAACATGAGATGCATGGATTCTTAAGATGAAATTATAGATGGTGACATTTCAACAACACAAAATCCAAGGCCTGCCGACCTTCTCTTGGTGAAGAAAATTGAGGAGTTGGAATTTTCTATTTTGGACTTTAAAGTTAGAAGTTATGCATGTATCAAAGAAATATCTAATGATTTAAGGGTTGCGTTTTGATCGAGTCAAACTCGGGTCAACTAAGCTAGCTTAGATTTATATTTATTGAGAAATATCTGAATTCTTTAATTTATTTTGATTCAAAAACTTTGTTTAGAAGTGCATGTAAACCAAATTGATGTTGTTCGAACTTGAAATATATATTGTAAACATCCAAGTTGCATAAGTGATGATCAATAAAGTTTTAAAAATAAAAAATTCATCCTTAACAGCAATAAAAATTTCATTACTTTAAAGTGTTTCAACGAATAAATATTTTTTTTATTTTAAATTAAATATGGATATTTTTTCATTACTAAAATACCTTATTGTTGAAAAAAGAGTATCATCTCATTATCAAGCATTCGACATAATTTTTTTAAATTAAAATACAAAATCTTAAAGATGAAATATAGATTTACGTTTCCATACAAAAAAGAAAGAAGAAAGAAGGAAGTTTTAATTAGAGAATTTATAGAGTTAAATCTGCTTATTACCAATAAGGGCAGTATCTTTGGTCTTCTCGTACGTTAATCTTGTGACATCTAAATCATTTAGGTTTTCATGGAATTAAAAACCGACTAGGTTACTTCAAGTAGCCCAAGGGACTTCACCATTTAGGCTCAGCTCTTCACTTCGGCCTTTATTTTCTATCTAATTTCTACTCCTCTCACAGAAATGGGCCTATTTCCTAAGGTAAGACTTGCACGATGGTATCGCTTTTGAGCACATTAGTACATTAGCACGACATTATTATTGCTTGATATTTTGACAATAAATATTTTAAAATATATATTTTTTATTTAAAAAAATTATTTGTAATATTAGTATATTAAAACTATTACAAAATACTAAAAAAATATTAATTTAATATTTAAAAAATTATATAGTATAAAAATTTACAAATACTAAAAATATTAATATAATATTTTTTAAGATAAATCTATTTTTAAAACACAATTAAAAACACATTAGAAAAAAGTCACCTGACCTTTACTAGAGTTTAAAAGATGAATTCGGGTCTATTTGGAACTGTGGATCCCTTATTTTTAAAATATTTTTTGTGTAAGAAATGTATTAAAATAATATTTTTTATTTTTTTAAATTATTTTTGAGATAGCATATCAAAACAATTCAAAATATATTTAAAAAATTAATTTTTAATTAAAAATTTTAATTTTTTAAAAACATACGCTTCCAGAACCTCAAGAAATTGCATCGAAAGTGACAAGAGACGACAATTATCAATAGCTGGGATGGCAGGCATGCTTATTCCTGTCCTCCAATTGCAATTAGCTCGGTCCTCCTCTTGGCTTTGCTTAGCTCTTCGCACGGCTGATACTTTTGACATCTGCTGCCGGCTTTATCTTTTCTTTTTCTTATTTCTTTTTGCCTTTTTTCCTTTGATTTTCTTTTGCACTCTAAAAAAAAATTACAATTCACTTGTTTTTTATTTTTGATATATTTCTTAAATATTATTATTTCTCTTATCAATTCCTTCCTTTTTTTTAAATTCAAATCTAAACTACTGGTATAAAATCAAAATAACATGATTAGAGAATCAAGTACTATGGTAAAACACAAAAATACCATCTATTTAAGTTTGAGTTAAATAATAAATTAGTTTATTTTCTATTTTATATTTTTTAATCTCAATTAAAAAATTCAAATTTTTTTAAAAAATACCTATAATTACTCGAGAACCATAGATTCAATTTTAATCAATGTTATTATATTCAATCTAATAACTGGTCAACTTGGGACCTAATAAAATCAGATAATTTGTTGATTTGAAATCTAATAAACCTAATAGAGCCATGTTTTATATAAATATAATCAAACTTAATTATTTTGATATAGCCGTCAATAACTATGGTCTGTATTCTAAAAAATTAAAATGATATTATTTTAAAATTAGATGTTGAAATAATATTATAAATTTATAGGATTTAATGACTATGGATATAATATACAAAATCTAACTAAAAAATGTATTAAAAAATGCTGTGAAAACATGCTGTCATCATGCAAGTTTGTCTAATTAAATGATAATTAATGATGGCATAATGAAATTCCTGACTCCATGTGAAGTTCAATGAATAAATTTGGACTTGACTAAGTATCTTTATTGAATGAATAGATTGAGATGTCCAATTACGTAGCAATAACGTCAACCATACATTACCACTCGTGTGTGCTTTACGCGTTTAGATTTTCGAAAATAAGACTAAAAGAACTTCACGTTCTAAACACGCGCCTATAGAGAGAGTACAATTTTATGTCCCTCCTGGTTCCCAATGATAAAGGCAGGTTTTTAACTAAAGAGAACAAAATGCATTAAATGAGGCCTCTGCCTTTTCTTCACTCTCTCTCTCCCGACCTCGTTAACTACCACCGCCAGCTGGTAGTAAGGAAAAGTCCATTCTATCCTCGTTTATTTAACATTATTAACTAGCAAGGTTTTAAGCCAAGTTTATGAGGCGAGCCTCGTTTGATATAACGATGGAGTGGATATTTCAAATTGCCGTACAAGTTAATTTAAATTTGTTTTTTTATGAAAAATATATTAAAGTGATAAATAAATATTAAAAATATATTAATTTAAAGTTTTTAAAAAAATCAAAAATTTAAAAAATATAATTAAACCAAACTCTCAAACAACTTTAAAATCATAGCTTTAAAAAAATATAACAAAGAAAAGAAAAAAACATAGTAAAGAACACTAGCCGACTTGAGATGTTAGTCTTGTGTTTGGTGGATTAATAAAAAAATATTATTTTAAAATTTTTTTAGATGAAAATAAAATAATTTAAAAAAATAACAGGTTATCTTTCGAGCACATTAGATTTGACTAGATTAATTCTCACTCGATACAATATAAAACCCAACCTAAGCTAACTTGAACCGTGTATTAATTTATGGTTATTATAAAATGAAATTTTAGTATCCTATCATGTATTAATTTGTTATATAATTTAATAGAATATTTTGCAGATATTATAGTTAAAACATGGATTATATAACGACGATAAACGAACATGGTATGAATGTAATACAAGTTACCACAATCATTTTATATATATAATTTTTAGATTTTTGTGAATTTTCTCATCATTAATTGATGTAGATATAAATGTTAATAAATTAATTATAATATATAATTTATACATGATTAACTTCTTGATATTGAAGTTTTACCCATAATTATATATCACACTCACCACAATTCACTTTGTCATAATTATAGATAAATTTGTTATTTAAAACTCATGTCATATATTTAATATTCTTGATTGTTAGCATAACTTTATGTATATTTAAATATCTAGTTAATTTTGATTGATAGATAAATAAATGTAAAAATATTTCTTATCATAAAACATATAGTAATGTAATTTTTTCATGACAAATTAGATATTATAGTAATTAATAATCCATTTGCGTGGTAGTATTGTAATTTGGTCATAAAAGGAGTGATTTATAGGAAATTTCAAATTAAATGCACATATAGTAATAATTACCAATTTTTTAATGGGCTTCATTGATTTCAGCTTCTCACTATTTATTACTTCCATCTTGCATCGTTACTCCATGTATCTCTTATCTTTTCTCTCGTTGAATTTGCTCCTTATAAATTTCGTTCTCTCTCCCCTCTCGGCAAAAGGGTTAGAGAAAAACAGGTTAGACATGGCAGCAGATGTCAGCTCAATCGTGAACAGTACTAGAAATTCAGAGATTTTGATCACAAAAGACTTGCTTGGAGGGTTTTCAAAGGTTGCTAACAAAGATTTGGATCTGGACTTACAAGTCACAAAAACTTGGGATGCGCCTCATGATTTCAAGGTATGTTTTTATTTCCTTTCTTTTTAATTATATCCAAGAAATTCAGATGTCTTGTTTGTTTCTTTGGTATTGATGACCAGTTTTTGCACAGAATTTAGGCTGTTGATAATATTTTTTTTAAGAAAAAAACCGTGTAGAAGAACTGAATATTCTTGTTTTGTCAGTGGTCAGATATTTTTTTTTTTTGAGAAATCATTAAGCTATTTTGTTGAAGTAAAAACAAATTGTTGATGAGTTGGGGTTTTCATGCAGTCTTCAGGGAAGGTATACTCACAGAGATGTAATTCTGTAAGCTCACCATTACCATCCCCTAACAGCATGAAGCACCACAAACAGAGAACAGCCCAAGAATCAGGGGTTCAAGATTCTAAGTTTCCACCATTAAAGTTCTTGGAAGAAAGTTGCCTGGAATTGAAACTTGTACCGTCGAGTCACTGTCAAAGTGTGTGCACGCTTGACAAGGTAAAATCTGCTTTGCAAAGAGCAGAGAAAGAGACCATGACTAAGAAGAGATCTCCTCCACCACCAAACCCACAAACCAGTGACATCAAAGAAGACAGAAATGGCACTGCATCCTCTTCAACAGGAGTGTTCGCTGCTGCTTGTCCTGGTTGCTTGCTCTATGTGATTACTTTGAAAACAAATCCCAAGTGCCCTAGTTGCAACTCTATCGTTCCATCTCCATCGGCTACAAAGAAGCCCAGAATTGACCTCAATGCTTCACTTTGATCTTGTAACCATGGGGATCAAGATTCCCAGAAGAGGATAACTAGTCTAGTGCTAGGTGCTCAATACTTCCAAATTATTATTTGTGGATGAAAAAAGTAGGTTATTCTGTTTATATGTTGGAGGCCAACCTAGGATTAGGTGAAATTAACCACCGATAATTGTCTTGGTGTTGAAATTCTTACAAGAAGTTAAATAGATTTAAAGCCATATCCCATGCCTTGTGGATCAACCAGTATAATTAATGTGATGAGCCATCTACCACTAGCTCTTGGCCTTGAGAATATGTGATTGTTCTTTCGGAAAGGTTTTGGGGCTATGAAAAAGAAAATCATTCATTGAATAGAAATTATCAAAGAACTTCATGTGAGTTCCACGCTTCTTTTGCATGGGATTCACGAGCTAAGCCGGGAAAAAACGAAGAACTTCACCGTCCCGAGCAGCCATTAATTTCCTCTTGCCATGTTCAATGATACCATCAATAAAATATTTCATTTTTTCCCATTTTCAACGGCACAGTTAATAAATCCATTTTGGATGGTTCCACCAGTTCCTGAGGCTCTGTGGCAACAAAACGCAGGGCACGTTTATTTATTCGTGTAAGCCAAGTTGTCTCCCCAGCTACGGCCTTTTATAGATTCATCTTGGATTGGCTATATGATCAATTGCGTGTTTCACTCAATGACATTTGTCTAATGTACTCGAGAAATAGAGCCCTGGATTCTTTTTGTTTTTTATTTTTGTTTTTTGGTACGGTTTGCAGTAAAAACTATTTTATCAGAGTAATCTGACAAAAAATTCACACTGCAAATAATAATAATAATAATTGGAGGTGAAGAACAATGATTTCTTTCGCACATGATCATATAACAGCTAGGACCCGATGATGAGAGCAAGAGCATGATCCAAAAAAAAATGCTGTTTCACTTGAATTATATGCTTAAAAGAATGATTAATATGAATTGAAGGAATTTAAGGGATAATGTTGATCTCTGCAATTTGATCGAAGATAGACTCTATTGGTAGGTATGAATTTAAGGGATGGTCGAGGTTCCAAAGTTTGAGAATTTTCTATGCACTTGAAAAAATTTCAAAGAACATTCATCACTCTTAGTTATAATTAAAAAAAATATATGTTAAAATTAATGTTATTAAACATGATTTGAATCAATGGGGTGAATCAAGACGCGATCTAGATGATATTAAAAAAATAAAATAAGAATTAAAATTAAATTTTTTTAAAAGTAAAAGTTATTTTTATTAATTTAAATTAATCTATTTAACTTGTGATGAGTTGAATTTAATTAATTTTATTTAAGGTTTTATTTTTTAAATGACTTGGAATTTAAAGAGAAGGATACTTGATTATCCTCGTTAATTGTCAAGCTAACCTCATTAGGTTGAAGGTCAATTACTTATAATTAAGGCAGGGAAAATCACCTATCAAGCAAAAGCATAAAAAACAATGCACCTCTCGCGAATGTCCACTCGTATAATAGAGATGGTCCGACGCTGACGTCAGTACATCATTTAATGAGCCACGTCAAGGTCAAGCAATTAAAGGGGGAAAATCTCAACTCAACCTTGGACGATAACTATGCCAGCGTCTCTTCATGACACGTGTCTCTGTATAATTGATCCGGCATTTAATGGTTCTTCCACTCCATGCGCCACACGTCAAATGTTTCGGTGGCTGCCATTAATGAGGCTGTCGTTCTAAGCGAGTCAAGGACGAAACTAATTAATGAGTTGATTTTTTTGAAGTGAGAGAAGGCGTAGACAATCAAGGCAATGCATTAATTGAGCTGCACGTCGTTTTGTAAGTTGTAACTTGACAGGCCTGGCTGTTTTTTGTGCAGTGCCACGACAAAAAAAATGAAATTGGGATTGGACAGTGCAATTAAATCAATTAATTAGACAAATAAAAGAAAAAGAAAATAAATCTTGCATGGGTCACTACTTGACTTGACAGTCCTTTCGGTTTTTGTTTTTTATATAATTAGGTCCTCTAGTTTTTAGTTTTTATGTTGGGTTCTGAGATTTTATTTTTTCATGATTATTTGGAGGATAAAAAGAAAATCATTGAAAAAAAAAATCAAACACGGAGATTTTGGTGGGGGCATCCACAATAAAATCCATAATGAATATTTATTAGAGATGACAGTGTAGAATCATTTATTTTTATGTTTTAAAAGTAATTTTTAAAAAAATTAATTTTTTTATTTTTTTTAAATTAATATATTTGTAGTGTTTTTAGATCATTTTGATGCGTTGATATCAAAAATAATTATAAAAAAATAAAAAATATATTATTTTGATATATTTCTGAGTAAAAATCACTTTGTAAAGCAACCGCAACTACACTTCTAAACATAATATTTTAACTAGTGTATTTTAAGTTTTTAATTATATAAAAAAAAATACATCAAGACTCGCAGTTTTTTTTTTTATTTAATTTTTTGTTTTTAGAACGATCAGAGATTGTTCATCATCAATCTGCACCCATTGACACTCGTAAAATGATATGTTTTACAATTATTTTATAATATCTTTTTACATGATTTATATATGAGATAAATCTAGCTAATTTAATAATTTATCTTGTTTGGAGAATAAATCCCTGAAAGCTACCTTTGTTTTTTTCTCTATCGACCATCTCACCTGGACACTCTAGAAGGATTTGAGTTTTTATGGTGCTTTATTGTTAAAACACTTTAATATATTTTTAAATTATTTTATACTAATTCATTGTAGTGGCATGAATGGCTAGCACACGAGTTTCAGCCGCGAGGTTCTGTTTCAAGAGATAATGGCATTATTATTTCTAAATAAATAATATGTTGTTGTCTCTTTAATAAAAATTAAATAAAATAAAATTAGATGCTCGCGTCTAGTCTCCAAGCCCGCACGTGCTTGGCTTGCTATTGGTGGGTCAAGAGTTAGGCCTCACACTTTTCTTTTTTTTTTTTTTTTTTTCCTTTTACTATTTGGTTTTCACATAATTTTTTTAATGCTATTATTAATTTTTATTTGGGTTTTTATATTTTTTTCAATGACCGTGTATCTAATATGAAAACAACAATACTATTAATAAATTACTAATGAAAATTATCTTTAAAATATTTTTTTATTTTTTAAATTTTAAATAGATTTTGAAAAAATAACTTTATCATATTTATGATT
Source organism: Populus deltoides (assembly GCA_015852605.2). NCBI lineage: Eukaryota > Viridiplantae > Streptophyta > Magnoliopsida > Malpighiales > Salicaceae > Populus > Populus deltoides. Next base: position 19,480,610 of record CM027580.2, read on the forward strand.
TTTTCCGTTTTCAATCACTCATAAAATATAAACATATTATTTTGATTTTTTTTTGTTAATTATCCTTGACAATCATAAAATGTTTGGGTATTAAGATAAATAATGATTCTAGGTAAAAAAATATTATGTTTACTAAGATAGATAAGAAATATGTTAATAGAAAAATTACCTTGATGAAAAAAAATTCAAAACAATTATATTTTTATATTTAATAATAATACTAAATAATCCTTCAAGGACAAATATTTTATTTTTACATGTAAGATTTTTTTGGTACCCGCATCATCATATCACGGGCATACAATCTAGTTTGCTATCTATGCATTGTTCATTGATTTGCATGAAATTAAATTACGTAAATTAAAACGGTATGTTATAAATATAAATGTGTAGTTGTTTTTTAATATAATAATTATTTTTGTATTTCCCTTGAGTTCTACTATGAGTTCTTGATCTGGGTTCCATTGCAGGCTTAGCTAATACTGTTGGACATGAGCATGTTCTTACAGCAATTGGTCCAGATTTATTGGACTCGCTGTTGCAGTGTGCTAACGACTGTATACGCGGGCTTCAATACGTTTGATTCGGCTTATAACACAGCCCAGATAGAGTTCTTTTTTTGCCCCCCCTTCATTGTAATCTCGAGTGAATTCATGAAAAACTGTGATTTATACATTTTCTTTGTAATGCTTTATCCAGATCCAATAATTTAATGATGAAAAATTCAAGCATTTAGTAGCATCTTATTTCTAGTTCATTAATAATGAATGCATTGAAAATTTTTATATATAACTTATTAGTTTAAAGAGGTTCATGAATAGAAGAGTAAAAGGTAGGGTGATGACCTAACATGTATAAGCTTAACAGAATAACAAACTCACACGATGTTAGTCTAGCTTTATTTTCAAATCTAACACCCCTGAGCTCATCTATGTCATAAGCCCAAACACTAATAGACCTGGTAAAATATCAAACACAATTCTCTTGAGCTTGGCTGCTCGCTGAGCTCAAACACTTGTGGGTTAGCAAGAAGCCAAACTCAACCCTATTAGGTTGGGCTTCACGATGAGCCCAAAGCACCCGTGGGTCTGGTAAGATACCATACCCAACCCCCCCAAGCTCGACCCTCCGCTGAGTTTAAGCATTTGTGGGTCAGCAAGAAGCTAAACTCAACCCATTAGGTTGGGCTCCACGATGAGCCCAAAACACATGTGGGTTTGGCAAGATACCACACCCAACCCCCTTAAGCTCGACCCCCCGCTAAGTGCAAGCACCTATGATTATAGCAAATTGTTGGACCTAGCCCTGCTTGGTTTCACACTGAGCTCAAGTACCTGTAAGTTTAACAAGTTGCTATCCCCACCCCTATTTATATTACACACTGATCTCGAGAACCTATAGGTCTAATAAATTATCAAACCTAAAATTCTCGGGCTCAGCAGCATATTCAGCCCAAGTGCAAATAAGTCCGACAAGATGCCAGATTCAAATCCCCTAAGTTCACATAAGGCCCTGGTGCATATGGGTTTAACAAAACACCAAATCTTAGGATAATCATTCCTCTCACACCCTTAGGTGTATAAAAATCTTTTAAGAGCCAACTATATTTCAATTGACATTAATGCTATGATAGAGTTGTTCTTATCAACATTAAATGTTGTGTACGAAATAAGATATAAAAGTTTTTTATAGCTTAATTGTCTGTTCATCGGCACTAATAATGTGTAAAGGTAATTCCCATCAATATTAATATTATGCAAGAAGACATGTTCATCAGCATTAATGTTAATGTAGATGACTTTTTCTTTACTCAGATATTAAAGAGGAAAAGACTTTCAGGACAACAAGGCTCAAAGTATAAAGGCTATAAATACCCGTCAAATCATCCAAGTAAAGAGATTCATGATCTTTATTCTTTTATCATACATTCTAAAAGCATTTATTACACAAAATCTAGGAGCAAAAGTACTTGTTCTTCGAGTTTAAAGCTCTTATCTTTATTTATTTCAATCATTTACTATAAAGTCATCGACTTAATCGCTATAGGGTCCTTAAATCCTATAAAAAAAGACTGTTTTGCAGAAACTGTGACTTCTACCACCAATCATTTGTTCTTCCTGTCTCCATGAATGAAATATTGACGTGGACGTATGATCATCTATTTTTCAAATATTCAAACTCTATCCCCGAGTATATTTGATTCTGGAAGATCATTAATAATTTAAAAAGATCATGTTACCAACTCCAATTCACCTAGTGAGATTTGATGTTACACAAAATAATAATAAAAAATCTTAGTTGTTTGGGCTGGGACCGAATGGCCTCACTCATATCAAATTACACTTGCTAGTCTAGTATCTTAACGCATGCACATATATCAATGTATTTTTTGAGTTTCATGAAATCAAAATAGCATCGCGCACGATCCACTGTGTGTGACATATTTTCTTTGTAGAGCATCAACTTCTTCACAAATAATATAGTGAAGCACCATAATCAATGACAAGCATAAACATTCTCTAACAATGACAAGCATAACTTTTTTTTTTTTTAATATTCTCCATCATTACATCACTCTCCACAAGGTAAATTAATGTAATCAAGGTATATAAATACCTTGGGTCACCTTGTAAACATTCAAGCCATTGAAAATTATTCAAGAACTACAAACGAGTTCATTCAATCACACATTTTCCATGATATTTATTTTATTTTTCTTTCTTGTTAATTAACTCTCTTTCTATATTTATTTACTTAAGCATTCTGTATTTTAATAGGATACTTATTTTTTTTTTTGTAACAATGAAATCCAAAGATGAAACCTGTATTAAGCCCACACATTTATGTTCAACGCAGTCATGAAAAATCCAATTCAATTCTAAAGTTTTCACAACTTCATAAAGATCCAATCCTCCTTTTTATATATACAGCTTAAGACAGGTTATTGATATGAAATTAGGGAATTTATGAACTTTAGACAAGTAAAAGCTAGGTAGCATTTTGGTAATGTTCCTATTAAATAAAAATCAAGGAAGCTCTGACAACAACCTATTCTTTAATATACATGGACAAGTGAATTTCATCATCTCATTTGATCATGGCTGCCTCTGATAATTTTACGTGGTTGTTTTGCCTTCATACAAAGTTTGATTGTGGGATTAATTCCTTCATAAAAATACGATGATATTATCAAAAGATGTCAAGGGACCATTAAATTTATCTCCAATATATCATATGATATCAATAATAGAGATTCGGTCATATTTGCCTACAACCTATGTTATTGCCATGATATAAATATTAAATAATGTGAGCACATGAGAAGAAATGATGTTTCAGGTAACATGAAAATTGGTAAGAAAAATATTAGTTTTTTTTTCAAATTTTGTAAACGGAGAATGAATTTTCCAATTTAACTCGCTTGGTGAGCAACAAACACTCAACGGTTGAATACTTTTGATAAATCCAGACACTAGAAATTATTTTTCAGGATTTTTTTTATTTGAAAATATATAAAAATAATATTTTTTTATTTTTAATATGAGCTAATTTTTTTTAAAAAAATCATTAACTAGAGCACGTGTCATGTTATGGCTTGGTCCTAATGGAGAAATTTTATGGTGATTAAGGAGTAAGTAGTAGTATTCTATTAGTTATTTCCTGAATCAATTTTTTTTTTAAATGGATGCAAATAGGAAAGATAATTCTAGATGGTGATATTCTTATTATTTTTGATAAGCCACGAGTTTCATTTTCCCTATCCTTTTTATATCCGTTTTTTTCTTCAAGATGAGCCCAATAAATAAATACTAGAATGCCACTAATTACTTAACGAGCACCATAGAATAACTACTAGAGTATTTTAGTTTATTTGTTATTGTTGTTGGTGGTGGTGGTTATGTTGCTGGTATTACAATAATGAAAATAATCTTGCCAATAACTTAATTTATGGTCTAGGTCATTGATTGACCATGTTAATTTGAACTAATCTGGTTCAATGAAAATAATGTTTTTTTTTAATTTTAAAATGATATTATTTTATTTCTCTTTAAATCAATTTAAATTTTGACCGTGTTATGAATTAACCTATTAAATTAATTAAATTACCTTAGATCAACCTCCAAATAATTTTTTAAATCTTAACCAAGATTAGAAAATAGGTCGATGAAGCTATGAATGGACTTGGACCAAAATGAGATTAGTAAGAGTAATTATTACAGTCTTATAAAAAAAAGAAATAATTCAAAATAGTTTAAAAATACCATAAAAAAATTAAAAAAAAGTATTAAATTATTATTTTCTTAAATACTTTTAATGTATCTATATTAAAAAAAACTTTAAAAAAATATTTTAATAAAAATTTAACTTAAATGAATATCACGTAACAAAAATTCAAAACACACACCAGGTAACAAAGATTTTTTTTAAAATTGTTAATTTCAGAAAACAAAAAGTGTTAATACATCAAAATCTCGGTTAGGGCGGGGCTTACATGAACTTCAAGATAAATCATTGGATCACCATCCGACTACGACAGCCATAAAGCACACCGAATCCCATACGAATCCAACGGCTCCAAGAATGTGCAGCAGGGCCATCTCTATGCAGTCTAATGGTAGAGAATCATCCATCACATATATGCACACACCTGCTCCCTCAGTGCTTATGTTTTGGACCCCACCTCTCAGGTCCCTACAAGAATTACTCTGCTCAACCACAACAAAAATACCGTCGAGAACAAGCACAAGCCCACGCGCCAATGAACAGCAACAACCCCATTTCCCATGGGATCTATTCTCGTACTTCTAAAATTATTCCATGCAAATAAATAAATTCAATTTTGAATACATGGATTATTTAACTAGGATATATGAAAGAGAAGCAATTAATACATGTATTTTGAAGATTGAATTTATATTTGTAAAATAAAATCTTTTAAATATAATTTTATTTTATAAAATAATAAAATTTATAATAATAATATTTTATATCTCTGTTGTGATGAGATAAATATGAAATTATATTATATTACAGGATAATAATAATAAAACATAACAATAATATTTAGTTTGATATGATGATTTATAACAATAATGATATAGAGAATAATGATGAAAATAATTTAGTAATTTTAAATACTTGAAATACAAATGTTGGTAACTTTTAAAGTTTTGTATATAAAATAAAATCTGTACAAAATGGTAAAACAGCTAAATAAAAAAAGAAAAATATGTTTTATTTTGTAAAAAATCAAATAATAACCAAATAAAAAAGGAATTGTGTTAATGAATTAAATTATAGTAAAATGGGAGTTAGGAAAAACCCCCTCTCCTCCCGTCAACCGTTACCACGTGCAGTAAATCACCCCACACCGCGCGTCGAAAAACCTCCAAAATTCAAAAACTTGCAACTCAAAATACCTCCCCCCTCTCTCTCATGATTTTTGATTCACCAAAAATTAAATAAAAAAAAAAACTTATCGTTGCCCCTCTCCTCGCCCCTCCCTCTCTACACCTTGATTTTGTCACTTCCTCTCTCCCCGCTCTCGCCGGCGAGTGAAATTAAAAAAAAGATTCAAAATTCAAAAATCCGGCCATAGATCTAAATATTGTAGAGAGGAAAGAAAATGTCGGAGGAAGAAAAGTTGATAAAGGAAGCAAAGAAATTGCCGTGGGAAGATCGGTTGTTACACAAGAATTGGAAAGTTAGAAATGAAGCCAATATCGATCTGGCTTCTCTCTGCGACTCGATTATCGATCCGAAAGACTCCAGACTTCGTGAATTCGGTTTGTTTTCGTAAATTTTTTAGCTTCAGATCCGATTGATCTGTGAAATGCGGATTCGGTTTCATGCGTTTAGTGTTTTCGTGACTGTCGTTTTGTGTTTTCGTGCTTAGCTCCGTTGTTTAGGAAAACGGTTGCGGATTCGAATGCGCCGGTGCAGGAAAAAGCGCTTGATGCTTTGATTGCTTTTTTGCGTGCTGCTGATGCGGATGCTGGAAGGTAGGGTTTGATCGTATTTAGTTTTTTTTTTCGGCGTTGGTTTTGTGGTTTTGTAATATGTTGTGGTTTGTGCGTAGGTATGCGAAAGAAGTGTGTGATGCGATTGTGGCTAAGTGTCTTACGGGGAGGCCAAAGACTGTGGAGAAAGCGCAGGCGGCGTTTATGCTGTGGGTGGAGTTGGAAGCTGTGGAGGCCTTTTTGGTGGGTGATTTTATGGTTTTTGGATAACGAGTGAAAATGTGTGTTGGTTTTAATTAATTTTTTCAGGATAGTTTGCTGTAGGAATGTTTCTTTTGTTTAGTCGTTAGTTGAGAATGAATGAATTGTTATTACGTTGTTTATGTTGAATAAGTTTATGGAAATTATAAGTGAGGTGTACAATTTTTTTTATGCTCTCCTAAAATGGTAGTTGCATTTTGGTTGCTAGTTATTAGTTTGTTAATTAGTTATAGGATTGAATGGGAGCTTTGTGTGTCATTTCACTTGTCAGTGTAATGGCTAACTGTTCTTCAGTTGGTTTGTATTCTTCCGTAACTCATTAGCATGGTTAAGTGGATTTTGCAGCAAAGAGTTTTCGATGTTAAGTGGATATTTTGCAAGCTTTGACCATGCCAATCTACTGTTGTGCAGTGAAATTAGGTGCTGGTTTTGAATTTAGTTGGTAAATGCATTAGAAAATGATATTGGTCAAATAGCTGAGGAGTTGTAAGCATAACAGGTTAGACATATTCATTATGTAGAGACTGATTTAGTTGGGCGAGCTTGTACTTCTGTGGTTATTCATAAGCAAATCTTCAGAGCAGTTTCTTATTAATTTAAACAATAAGCTAACTCCCATGGAAGCAAAATCATACTGCAAAGTTCTACAGCTGCACTTCTTATAGACGAACCCAACTAGATTGTAATTGAGGATATGTTTTTGATGTTCTAAAGTAACTTGAGAGATGATTTTTATTCTAGGATGGACAATGTGGGCAAAAGTTGTGCTTTTGCGACTCTGTATGTAGAGTGATCTCATCCATATTAAGAATCTGTTAAAGGGGCAATGAAAGTTAGCCATGCACTCTACTCTGATACATCATAAGGACATAATTGAGAAAAACAGAGCAAGAAATGGTCATCGCAGTGCTTCATGTAGAGGTTATAATGGAGCTTGTTCCTTTTTGCCTATATCGAGTTGGGGGTGTTTTCTGAAAACACCTTCCTTTATGTAATATTTTTAAACTTTAACTCGACTCTCCTCTTTTGTTTTTAAAACTCCTCAAAGTAGGAAAAAACTAAATTTATGTTTCACAAAGGCTGCACGGTACACCAAGGAGTCAGGGTTTGCAAATAAGGGAGTGAAGGGTGTAATCTTGGAGTGGGAGAGAAGTTAATGTTTGAAACTTTGAATTAAGAATGAATATTGAAGCTGTAGAAAAGTGATCAGAAGGAATTGTAAGAAAAAGAAGCAGAAAGAAAACAAATGAGCAGTGTCATCACCTCTTCTTCTCAGGATTTCACTTTTGCAAAAAATAATCCAAGATTATTCTTGTTCCTATATAATTCTCATGTTTATGAATACTCAGAATAATCCAGTTAGGCATGCATGCTTTTCAAACCAAAACAAATTATCAAAAGCTTTCCTTTTTTAGAAAAAGGTGCTCATATAGGCACCAAAATTTGTAAGGGTTCTCAACTGAGTAGGTTGGAGATCAAAATATGATTGTAAAATGATAAATAATAGAGAACTCCTAACTCCTAAGTAAATATTTTTGGTATACTGAGCTTCATTTTTTGAAATTAAGGACCTTTCTTGTGGTTGTTTCATCCTGCTTTGGTTGGGAAAAATCAACTTCAAACCTCGTAATCTCGTAGCATTAGAATTCGTTGAACTTGCACAAGTAGGTAGGCTATAATGTTTCTTGAAACAACTCGACTTCACTTGGAAAGTGGCACCTAGTTTCATAGTGTCTTTTATTGTGGATTGAAACCCCTGATTTTCAGTGTATCTCACTGTCTTTTATGCTTTGGTTATTTTGAAATGTGAATCATTGCATGTGGCATTTCTTTTGTCATGCTTCAGGATTTTGTAGCATTCAGCATTTCTGTCATTTTCAATTTCTTTATTTTATTGTTCCTTCCTTCCTTCATGCATTCCATTCAATTTGGCATCCATGTTTCGTAGCTTGGTTTCTAGCTGTTGCTTGCAGTGGAGTTTCTTTGCTCACCAAATGCTCAGAATTTATTGCTGGAATGGAACTGGTTATGTTGTGTAAGATTGTTACAAGTGTTTGGTGGTTGTAGGATGCAATGGAGAAGGCAATCAAGAACAAAGTTTCCAAAGCGGTTGTGCCTGCAATAGATGTCATGTTTCAAGCCTTAAGGTTTGTAAGCAATATTTCTTGGTTGCAAAGCACTGATTCTTTTATTCATCCAATTGTCTCTGCTGTTCTGTTCTCTTTGCTAATAGTGAATTTGGAGCCAAAGTTGTGCCCCCGAAGAGGATTTTGAAGATGCTTCCAGAATTGTTTGATCACCAGGATCAAAATGTTCGTGCATCATCTAAAGGACTTACTCTTGAACTTTGTCGGTGGATTGGAAAAGACCCTGTTAAATCAATTCTGTTGGAGAAGATGCGAGATACAATGGTACAACAGATTTATTCATTAATTTGTATGACTTTGTTACTTCTTTCATTTTACCTATATATTATAACAAACATTTCTTTTCTCCTCCTTCTCCCCATGTTCCTGCATGAAGAAAAAAGAATTGGAGGCTGAGCTTGTTAATGTTACAGGAACAGCTAAGCCATCCCGCAAGATTAGGTAAATGTAGCCAGGAACCCTTTTCCACTTTTTTCATGCATTTTACTAGAAGTACTGTAGTTCTCTTGAGATGTTTCCTTAGGATCTGGGCTCATAGTCTGCCAACATAACTATGCTTTGAATTGATCATATGCTGTTCTGTCATTGTGATCCTTAGATTTACACTCCTGTTCTTTTTACACCCCACCAATTGCCCCTTGCATACATACTGTTCTTCAGTGATTTTTCTTCTATACAACATTGGTTTGAAATTAATAATGGAACAAGATTACAATTATTAAACCTATCTGCATTTTCCCAATATTTTGTTGCTTAAGCAATTTTATGCTTCCAGGAAATCTACATTTATCCTTCCTTTACCAATTAGTTTAAAAATAAGATAAATCTTGTTGAGGTTCATTGTGTCATACTTCGGTTGGAATGTAGAATTAACATGTGTATGTGATCAGATCTGAGCAAGACAAGGAGCCAGAGCCAGAAGGAGTATCAGAAGTTGCGGGTCCTGGTCAGTCCGAAGAAGTTGCACCTGATGGTATGTGATTTAACTTGCTCCCATAATATCCGAATCTTTCATTCAATTGACTAACATGCTATTACTTGGACATGTTCTGATTGTCAGCTCCTCAAGAAATAGATGAGTATGATCTTATGGACCCTGTTGATATTTTATCACCCTTGGAAAAATCTGGATTTTGGGATGGAGTGGTCAGTGCTCCTGCTTGTTGTTTTCATTTTTTTAGTATTTTGGATATCTAACTTTATTGTTATCATTTTCTAAATATGCCTGTTTTGCTGCTTACTGCTAAAGTGTAACAATTTGTGTCTACCTCTTAGAAAGCTACCAAATGGTCAGAAAGAAAGGAGGCTGTTGCAGAGCTGACGAAGCTTGCTTCCACAAAGAGGATAGCACCTGGTGATTTCTCTGAAGTTTGTCGGACATTGAAGAAGGTATTTTTTTTCTTTAAGCTGGAACCTCCATTTTAAATTGTCTATAATCATCTCCCTTTTTATTGTCAGTATATCTGGGGCTATTTTGTCTTCTTTGTGTTCCTTAATTTTTTTGTTTTTACTTTATTAGTTTCCTTTCTGGTGTATGAATACTATTGTTGAAAAAGCTTCTGTTATTTGGTGACAAATATTTTACTTGATTCTGGAGAAGTGAATTTGTTTGGTCAATTTGTGAACGGGATGAGAACCTTCATAAACCAAATATTATTAGGAAATTTTTTTTTGAAGTACGGTGCCAAAACACATACACGTTACTAGCTGTACATGCAGGTTTATTATGAGGTTACATAATATGGTTGATGAAATTCTTCTGCTCATCCCTTTCCCTTTCCTTTTTAAGCTCTGGTCTAACGTGAATGGAATCAAATTAAAAATTTCGTAATTGTTTTCTAAGCACAAGGATCTGATTAAGATATTTTCCATGGAGATTATGGTATGCTTTTCCTCAATAGCAATTGAACACTACTGAACTTCATTATGTTAACTTGAACCTGGTACTAAACTTGGAACTCGTAGGATTACAAATGCTTTTCTGAAATTTGTATGTTACTGGTTTGAGGTGTCCAGACTTCAGAGTGACTTTTCAGTACGATGCTTTTCTTATCCTTCTTGACGTATCTGTGATCCATTTTACCACCATCTGTATAATCATTTCATTTTGTTCCCCTATTAGAAGAGCTTCTTTTTGCCTGCAGCTTATTACAGATGTGAACATCGCTGTTGCAGTTGAAGCCATACAAGCTATTGGAAACCTTGCGCGTGGTCTAAGATCCCATTTTTCTGGCAGCTCTCGGTTCTTATTGCCTGTTTTGCTTGTAAGTGCCACATACACTTTAATTATGACACATTCCCATTTACTGAAGCTGTCAAACCCTGGCTATCTGGGTGTGTTGAACTGGTCTACATAAGTGTGTCATCTTGTGTGATAAGTGGGCTATTTAAGTATATATAGTACCTGTTTTAACAACAATGCATTTTCTATTGTTTCACCTAATAGGAAAAACTGAAAGAGAAAAAACCTACCCTGACAGAGTCACTTACACAAACTCTCCAAGCGATGCATAAGTCTGGATGCTCAAATCTTGCTGACATTGTTGAAGGCAAGTTCCACCTTTCATTCCAAATAGTTCTATGGTCTGAGAGTTTTTTCTCTACCCTTTGCTCGAGCTGTTTGAGTCTGAGAGATTGGGTTTCTTAGTTTTTTGTATTTGTTTTAACCAATTCCTCCAATTTTGTCGAATCCAGAATTTGTTTTTGGTTGTCTCCATGAACTCATCATCATGGTTGCATTACAATTCATAACGGACATGTGCATAAGAAAATAATAATTAAGATTCTTTAGGAGAAAATACTGCATTTTCCATCTACTATTAGTATTTTTTGCAGATTCTTTTGCAATTACCATTTCTTTTCCCATATAATTTGCTGTTGAATGTTTATATTATTCTCCACTTTCTTTTTTTTGGGTACATATAAAAAAATATATGCCACTGGTGGTTCATGATTTACAGGGTTACGTACTTCTGATTCTTAATGATTTCTGTTACTGCAGATGTCAAAACAGCAGTGAAAAATAAAGTTCCTCTTGTGCGCTCATTAACTCTAAACTGGGTGACATTTTGTATTGAAACCAGTAATAAAGCTGTTATTCTGAAGGTGCATAAGGATTACGTCCCTATCTGTATGGAGGTTAGTGTATCCCTTGTTCTTATGTTAATGTTCTGACTCATAATCGAAATCTTCACATGGCATCTTTGCTCTAATATAAAACTTTGAAGGAGAAAAGGAAAATCCATTTTTACATTGTGAACTGGAACTGGCCTTTGGTTAAAGATTATTCAGGGGTCATCATCTATTAATTCTTTGCTTATGATGCATGGAGCTCTATGATATGCAGCTGTGGGAGCGCACGGATTTTGTTTATAGGCAGCTGCTTTGCCTGCTTTTTTTTTTTGTTTAGTTTGAAATTAAGTGATTGTATTTTGCAGAGCCTCAATGATGGGACTCCTGATGTGAGGGATTCTGCCTTTTCAGTGTTAGCGGCAGTAGCTAAGGTAGCTTTTCCATTTGAGAAAAATATTGAGAAATTTTTGCTTCAAATTTAGCTACTATTATTTTTACTCTCAAATTGTTGGTTAGATGGTTGGCATGAGGCCTTTGGAGAGGTCACTGGAGAAACTTGATGATGTGAGAAGAAAGAAGCTGTCAGAAATGATAGCAGGTTCTGGGGATGGTGTGGCAGCTGTGGGAACCTCAGGTGGGTGCATCCATGTCCATGTTGCTATCACAACAATTAATTTAGAGTTATAAAATCTTTAGCTATGTACTTGTTTTGTATTAAATTTGGCTGCTCATGTTTGTTGTGCCATGGTCAGGTACTGTCCAAACTGCTCGTGGAAGTATGTCTTCTGTAGAGGTTGGTTGAGGCATTACTGTTTTTTAAACTTTATTATTTTGGTATTGTTATTTGATCGTCTTTATCATTTGTAACTAATTCATCAGTTACATTACAACTATAATTGTCTTATTTCCATTAGAAACTGTATTGAGCTGACTTCTACAAAAGCTGTTTCAAACAGTAGATATGCTTTTTGTGCACCATGGAAGAGTGGCATTGGTTTTGAAATCTGCAGCTGTGGTTTGTTCAGATTCTCTTTAGGGTGAAGGGCCCTATGTTTTGATGATGGTCCGTTGTTGCAAGGTCACTAAATTTAGCGAGCATGATACAGCTGCTCTTCATTGGACGATAAAAGGAAAAAAAGATACACGCATGGAGTGTTTTTTTTTTTAAAACAATAATAGTGTTCCTTTTGGCTGATTTTTTGTGCCCCTTGGTAAATTGTTCTCATTTCAATGGTTATCATGTTCACATAAAAAGTGATTTATCCATGTTTCTGCTACCTCATCTCAATATTTTTGCTATATTTCTTGTTGTTTATTTCTTAATTCCTTGAGTGTATGTTGTAGTTGTTCTATGTACCTCACTTCGGTTTCATTAAGGGTGGTTTTTTCAATTTCATTTTAATCACTGTCACAAAAGCGTTGTAACTAATTTGCTTTTGCAGACATCAGAAAGCTCATTTGTTAAGAAGTCAGCGGCAAGCATGCTTTCTGGGAAGAGGCCTGCTCCAGCAGCTGTGAGTTTATTTTACCTTTTCCTTTTGTGTTTCTTATCAATCACTTAGTTCCACTCAAATGGACATTATCACAATGATGTTTCCTGATTGTGATACTGTTCCTTTTTTCAGCCCGCTAACAAAAAGGCAGCACCTACAAAATCGGGGGCCAGCAAGAAAGTTGATGGAGCTGGGAGACCAGAAACTTCACGAGCACTTGAACCACCTGAAGATGTTGAGGTGAGCATTCCTTTGTTTCTGGAAGTGCTCTTTGTTGATTGGCATTTACATTCATAGTTTTTGATACATGAGTTGCTCTCTTTTTGATATTTGCAGCCAGCAGAGATGAGTCTTGAAGAGATTGAAACCAGATTAGGCTCTCTCATTCAAGCAGATACCATTTCTCAACTGAAGAGTGCAGTATGGAAAGAGCGGCTGGAAGGTATGTTATAAGAACATTTTGCCTGTTTCATGCGTGCATTAAAAACTGAAGGTTTACTAAGCTGTTATTTCTGCTATTCTGATGCATTTGGTTCCACTCAATTTCAAAACTGAAGGTTGTTTGGTTGTTTTGTCTATCTTAGGTTTTAAATGCTCTTTTTTTCAACTATAAAAGCTGAAACATGACTGCTAACTAATATTAGTTTGATTTCAGTAATCTTTTATCACAAGTTGCTAGGGACATTTAATTATTCTTTAGGGTGCTTCTCTGTGAACATGTTTTCTTCTAACATCAAGATGGTGAACTATAGCAGCGATTTTTATGCAACTGTTCAGTAGAATTTACATCATGATTTGTTGGTTCTAAGTAAATTCCTTAGATTTAGGTTTTTTCTTTGACTTGTATTTAAAGTTTATTTGGCTGTTTCTTTGTAAAATTGTTTTGATGCTAATTTCCTATGGGGATATGTATATGCATGCATGCATATCTGTGTGTGTGTGAATTTGTACGGCAATTTCATCTTGTGGGGCATATCTATTTCTCGGTTCACAGAATTCTGAAATTTATCTTATATAGCTTGTTCATTTTGATGCAGTTAATTGGTTAATTTTCATCTTGTTTTTGTTCATATACAATATTAATTTTCCTGTTTTGGTTACATTTTTTATTTTTTAATTGATTTATGGTTTTTAACCATTGGAAATTGTTGCAGCAATGTCTTCATTGAAAGAACAAGTGGAGGGGTTGCAGAACTGTAATCAATCTGTGGAGATTTTGATTCGTTTACTCTGTGCTATTCCTGGCTGGAATGAGAAAAATGTTCAGGTATTTAAATGTTTTTATGTTTCACTTTTATTTTCTTATGAACAGATTATCATCAAGATCAAATGTGTGATGGTTATCATATTTTGAAATATAAACAAAAGTGCAGGTTCAGCAACAGTTCATTGAAGTCATTACTTACCTAGCTTCAACTGCATCAAAATTTCCAAAGAAATGTGTAGTGCTCTGCCTTCTAGGTGGGTATTAGGTGTTAGTTGCCTTATTCTTTTGTTTGTAGTGAGAGCCAAATATTCTGAAAAAACTGCTTATATTTTTTTCTATCATCTGTAAATGTGAACCCAATTCTGTGCTAAATTGATTTTTCTCCTTTTGACCTTGTCATGCATTGGATAAAATACAAAGTTGCAGCTTAGCTTACTCTTCATACCTTCTCTCAGGTATTAGTGAACGGGTAGCGGATATTAAAACCAGAGCTTATGCTATGAAGTGCCTTACTACTTTCACGGAAGCAGTAGGTCCAGGATTTGTTTTTGACCGAGTAAGTATAATTACAGCTCACCATTAATTTTGTGTTTCTCAAAACAGAAGTTAGGTGCTTGCTTTAACAATTTGTGTTATTTTTGGTCTAGTATAATGCATTGAGTGAACCATTTTCTTATGTGTCGTGGAATAATCTGTGTGGAATTTCATCATTTGCAGCTTTACAAAATTATGAAAGAGCACAAGAATCCAAAGGTTCTTAGTGAGGGAATACTCTGGATGGTTTTGGCAATTGATGACTTTGGTGTGTCACATTTGAAGCTTAAGGTGCTTCTATTTCTCCCTCCCCATAACTCTTCCTTGACTTACTGAAGATTATCTTTCTATTCTATTTTTTATCCGGTAGTTGCGGTTATCTAAGGGGAAATGTGAATTTTATCTCGCAGGATTTAATTGACTTCTGTAAAGATACTGGGCTACAGTCCAGTGTAGCTGCTAGCAGAAATGCAACTATCAAACTTTTGGGTGCCTTACATAAGTTTGTTGGTCCAGGTGTGTAGTTGTATTATTATTTCCAATTCTCCACATGCCTTGAATCCTAATATATATTTCTGATTTTTTTGTAGATATTAAAGGTTTTCTGGCTGATGTCAAACCTGCACTGCTCAGTGCACTTGATGCGGAGTATGACAAAAATCCTTTTGAGGTAATAGGAGGCCAAAGATCAAATTCCTTTCTCAAAGTGTGTGTTCTATATTGTTTACTCGAAGCCTTTGCACATGTCTTCAGGGTGCTTCTGCTATTCCAAAGAAAACAGTTAGGACGTCAGAGTCCATGACTTGTGTTTCTGGTGGTGGGCTGGATAGCCTGCCACGTGAAGATATTAGTGGAAAGGTAACACCTACTCTGATCAAGAGCTTGGAAAGTCCTGATTGGAAGGTATGGTTGTCAATGCTGATGAAGCCAGCTCACTTGTTATGATTGCCTTTGCAAAACCGTGTCCTTATTGGTATCAACTTGACTCTTAAATCCGCATTACAGGTTCGACTTGAGTCAATTGAAGCTGTCAATAAAATTTTGGAGGAGGCTAATAAACGCATTCAACCAAATGGAACTGGTATGCATTTGAGTTAAAGTTGACTTGAATAATTATAAAGTTTTAGTAAGACATGCAGTGTCATAATAAGCTTGCTGTTATAACCAGAAATCTGTTGGTCATTAATATCTTGTGTGGTTGCAGGTGAATTATTTGGTGCCCTTAGAGGGCGTCTGTATGACAGCAATAAAAATCTAATCATGACAGCTTTGACTACCATTGGTGGTGTTGCTTCTGCTATGGGACCAGCTGTTGAGAAGTCAAGCAAGGTTTGACCACTCAAGATGATCATGTTTCTTTACATTTATGTTTATGGTCTTGAGAAGAGCTTAAGTTTGCTGTGCATTGGGTTTCACAGGGTGTTCTGTCAGATATTTTGAAATGTCTTGGGGACAATAAGAAACATATGAGGGAATGTGCTTTGAATACATTAGATTCTTGGGTTGCTGCTGTTCATCTTGATAAAATGGTAATTGTTTATGGAATTACTGGTAACGTGTTATTTTAATTTTGGGCTGTTTTGATATGTTGTGGTCTGGTAGTAATGATATTTCTTCGGTTGTAGATTCCTTACATCACAGCTGCTTTATTTGAAAGTAAGCTTGGTGCTGAAGGCCGCAAGGACCTTTTTGATTGGCTTTCAAAGCAACTTTCTGGATTAAGCGAGTTTCCTGATGCCATACATTTGCTGAAACCTGCTGGCTCTGCTATGACGGTAGCTTTTAGTTTTGTTTTCTTCACCAAGACATTTCCTGACTCCTGCCTTGACATTTGCTTTGGGATTTTGTTAGGATAAATCAGCAGATGTTCGAAAAGCAGCTGAAGCATGCATCTCTGAGATTTTGAGAGTGTGTGGACAAGAAATGGTAAGTGAATTAGATATGGTGTTTTTCTCTTTCACCTGCATTGATTGATGACTAAACTTTCAATTATGTATTCCCTTGTTTTAGATTGAGAGGAATCTGAAAGATATTCATGGGCCAGCCTTAGCTCTTGTTCTCGAACGTGTGAGGCCTGCTAGTGTTTATCAAGGTCTGTTCTTTGGTAACTTGGATGACTTCAATTTTGTGTCTCTGCATGCATGCACATACCTCTTGTTTTTCTGCATATTGAAGTTTGTCATGGCTTCTCAGAGTCATTGGAATCAACAAAAACAATTTCAATGGGTCCATCATCCAAAACAAGCTCAAAGGTTGGGAAAGCTGCTTCCAATGGCATATCAAAGCATTCAAATAGATCTATATCTTCGGTATGTTTCTCCTATTTGACTTGTATTGTTTGGAATTCATTGCGGAGATTGATTTTTTATGTCCTGGCTTTATTAGAGAGTCATACCAACAAAAGGGTCAAAGCCAGAGCCAGCGATGTCTATTCAGGACAGAGCTGTTCAGTCTCAAGCATTATTGAATGTCAAGGACTCAAACAAGGTAGTTGACATTACACATCAAAATTTTCATTAGATGTAAATAGCATTCATTCAACATTTTCCATTTGCACCTGCCTATTCACAGGAGGATAGGGAAAGAATGGTAGTCCGAAGGTTTAAGTTTGAAGAGCCACGGATGGAACAAATTCAAGATCTTGAGGTTTGGTTTTATACAGTGCTTCTAGTTAACTCTATTGGTTTTCTTACTGCATTTTGAGATGTCTCTTCCCACATTCCCTATACGCAGGGTGATATGATGAAGTACTTAAGAGAGGATCTGAACAGGAGGCTTTTAAGTCTGGATTTTAAGAAACAAGTTGATGGGCTAGAGATGTTACAAAAGGTATTTGGCTTATTTCTTGACTATTGGAAATTACTCTTGAGAATGGCATCCTGTTATTGAATTTGAAACTTTTTTGTTTTGTTTTTTCCAGGCCCTTCCATCCATTGGAAATGAAATAATTGAAGTTCTGGACATACTCTTGAGGTGGTTTGTTTTGCAGTTTTGTAAATCTAACACAACGTGCCTGTTAAAGGTATATTTTCCTTTCTGTTTCCATTATATTGTATCACTTACTTTTGTTGATATGGTTTATGAGTATGATGCTTCATAAGATAAGATCATATGAAGTTTGACCTGTTGAAATGGACAGGTTTTGGAATTCCTCCCTGTACTTTTTGACTTGCTCCGGGATGAGGCCTACGCTTTGAGTGAATCAGAAGCAGCTATATTTCTTCCATGCTTGATTGAAAAGGTTCTACTTAGACCTCAGTAGCATAAATTGTCATCCATCTGTTAGATATCATTATATTCCTTATGGTCTGAATGTTTGTGCTGCACTTGGAGAAAAATCATTTTAATAGTTTTAGGAAGTGAAATGAATATTTAAAATGTTTTTCTTGTGTGCCATTATCCTGTACTTTGATGGGAAATACTTTTAATATATTGAACATACGATATTGTATGCTGCAGTTGGGGCATAACATTGAGAAAGTGCGGGAAAAAATGCGTGAGCTAGCCAAACAAATTTTGCATGCGTATTCAGCAACAAAATCTTTCCCGTACATTCTGGAGGGTTTGCGCTCTAAGAACAACCGTACTCGGATAGAGTGTGCAGATCTAGTTGGTTTCTTGATTGATCAGCACGGGGCTGAGGTGCAATTAGATAATTTATGCTGTTGTTCTTATTGGCTTGTTTTGCTCGTACTTACATCCTTACATCCATATTTTATTGCTTTACAGATAAGTGGACAGTTAAAGTCATTGCAAATTGTTGCAAGCTTGACTGCAGAACGTGATGGTGAAATTAGAAAAGCTGCATTAAATGCTCTGGCTACTGGTTATAAGATTCTTGGTATGTTTTGATTCCATGAAATAACATGTCACCTTGCTGGTATTAAGTGGGATTGTTGATATGTAAAGTTTAGTGTTATGAATGTCCATTGCCCTATTAAAGATGCATATTTGGGCATTTTTTAGTGGTATTTTTTCTTCAATAGGTGAGGACATTTGGAGATATCTTGGGAAGCTAACAGATGCTCAGAAAAGCATGATTGATGATAGATTTAAGTGGAAGGTGAGTATATATTGGTGCTTTGATCTTTGTCCACTTTCAGTCCACTCATCCTGATATTTTTGGTAGGTTCGAGAGATGGAAAAAAGGAAAGAAGGTCGCCCTGGTGATGCTAGAACTGCTTTAAGGCGCTCTGTTCGGGAAAATGGGTATCTTTTCATAACTGCATTTATTTTCACTGGAGTTCTATTTGTTCATATTATTATGAACGTGTCCTATTTAAGATTATTACTGCTAAAATATTTTCTACTTCATTTTTTCTTTCTTCATTTTCTACCACCCAGTTTTCCATGCCATCTTTTTAATTTTGGTGACATTGCTTTTATATTCTTTATTTATTCTTAGGTCTGATATAGCAGAACAGAGTGGGGAAGTTTCACAATCAGTCCCTGGCCCTATATTAGCCAGGTATCATAGGATTTTATTTTTGCTTCTTCATTATCATATCTTTGATTTCATAATTTCTCTCCTTAAGTAAACCGCTGTCCATGTCCAGGAAAAACTTTGGTACTCAGGAGCTTCAGGTGGAGAGACATATAATGCCCCGCTCACTCACTAGTGCCAGTGGCCCCACGGACTGGAATGAAGCTCTGGACATCATTTCTTTTAGTTCCCCAGAGCAGGTACCTTATTTTGATCTTTTTGAGTCCTTAGAGTGCATGGTTTCAAGTATCAAATTTTAAGCAATTGTGCTAGAAGTTATACTCCTTCACTTCCATATATTGGTCACGTCTGGTTTTGCAAAATAGCGCTATCATGTTGGATGATGTCTCTAACTGTCTTATACATGTCTATCTACCATTCCTGCATGTCCTCTTTTGCTTATCTTTAATATGTTTTCAAAATTAATTGTATGTTCTTTCCAGTTATTATTTGGTTTAGCATGTGATGAGACTGTCATTGCAATTAAAATGTTATGTTTTATTTGGATGCATCACATAGTCTCTCAAGTTTTCCAATGTCCAATTGTTTTGCCCGGTCATATTTCTTTTTTTTGGCCCTATTGATGGGTGAGTTCCTGAACTATAGAAGTGACTTCTACTTGCAGTCAGTTGAAGGCATGAAAGTTGTTTGCCATGAGCTGGCACAGGCTACCAGTGATGAAGAAGGAAGTGTGATGGATGAACTAGTGAAAGATGCAGATAGACTTGTTTCATGCTTGGCAAACAAGGTAACAATTGTTTCATGACAAAATTTGTCTGATATTTTCTTTCTCGCATTTAGATGTCAACTGGCTTATTTAATAACAGCTTGCTACTCTGAAGTTCACTTGTTTCCATGTTTTTTCATCTGAACAGGTAGCAAGGACATTTGACTTCAGTTTGACTGGAGCATCATCACGGTCTTGTAAATATGTTCTTAACACACTCATGCAGGTAAAATTTACAAGCTTTTATTCCCAGTACATAACCTGCCCTCCTTTTCTTTTTCCTCAAAGTGTTCCATGTCTTCCCTTGTCTTCACCACAACATCCAGCATTGAGATCTACTCCCTCAATCCCATAAATATAGCGTAATGGTTTTTCCACAAATTTTTAGGAATAGAAAAAAATAATTAAGGGTGTTTGTTTTAAACATGTTATTCCACTCTAACGTGCCCTCCTTTTTCTTTTTCCTCAAAATGGTCCATGTCCTACCATGTCTTCTCCACAACCCTATCTAGCATTGAGATCTACTCCCTCAATCCCATAAATAATGCCCTAATGGTTTTTCCACAAATTTTTAGGAATATAAAAAATTAATTAAAGGTGTTTGTTTTAAACATGTTATTCCACTTTTACTCCTAACTATATCTATATGGTTAAATATTATTGTTCAGTAAATTTGAAAAAGTAAAGGTTAATAAGGGAAAGTGAGTGAAAGTTTGTAATAATTGTAAGTTTATTTTTAGAATGGACACTTAGATGAAGACTGCCAAAATGGAAAGTAGGACATTTAATATGGATCCGAGGGTGTATTACTTGATAAAATATTAACTATATGAACATTCCTGCAGACTTTTCAAAATAAAACACTTGCTCATGCTGTCAAAGAGAGCACTCTTGACAGTCTGATAACAGAGCTTCTACTTTGGCTTTTGGATGAAAGGGTCCCACATATGGATGATGGCAGCCAACTCCTAAAAGCATTGAATGTGCTGATGCTTAAGATACTGGTGAGGATTTAATTGAAGATGTGCCTATTTAGTTTGAAGATGTCCATTATATAATTGTTAACTGACCATCACATGTACAGGATAATGCGGATCGAACATCATCCTTTGATGTCTTGATTAATCTGTTGCGACCTTTGGATCCCAGCAGGTGGCCTTCACCTGCATCAACTGAGACCTTTGCCATCAGGAACCAGAAGTTCTCTGATCTTGTTGTAAAATGCCTCATCAAACTTACAAAGGTAATATATTTGATATTTCAATCCTTGGAGCCTTCTTCCTTTTGACTTCGCACTGATTTTCATGGATGGAAAATTTTGATTTTGAGTTGGTAAACTAGAAATGTTTTTAATAAAATTTAAACAATGATTTCTCTACCTTTTCTATGAAAAGTTGTTTCTGATTTGGCCTCTTGAAGCTTGATTATAAATTGCATTTGATCTAAAATCAGCTGATTTAAGCATGACATGTACTGATTAAATGTCTTTTCCTAAAACTAGTCTTGTCCATGATATGCATGAGACTCGGTTGGGAGGTAGTGGGTCAGGCCTAGAACTCTATTAACATGTCAACAATAAATTTGTGAAGTAAATTTCACACTAAAATTGCAGCTCCTGAATCTAACATGGTTCATCACTTTGGTCATGTTGTCCAAAACTGGAGAAATCTGTAAGAGTTCAACAAGTAATTGGAATGAAGGAATGAACCAATGTGTTTGGTGCCACTAAGAACAGTTTAAGCAATGTTTGAGCGTTTAATCTGTCCCATTAAAGAAAGTTGTCCAGTATTTTTAGTCAGGTATTTCTGCTTATGGTAGACTTAGACAGGGTACCACCTTATTCTGGAATGTTATTCACCATCTATGGAGTTGGGAAGATATCTACCTGACCCCCTTCCAGTTGAAGTTCCCCAAACATAATATTTTTAGCATCTATGGAGTTGCGAAGGCTGATGTCATCCTTCCCCCTCGGCAGCAGGATTGTGTACTGAACTGTCCAGCTTATTAACCGTTGTTTATTATTGTTGGATATGTCACCAAAGTTTGGTTTTCTCAGGTTCTTCAAAGCACTATATATGATGTTGATCTTGACCGCATCCTTCGGAGCATCCATATTTACCTCCAAGAATTGGGAATGGAAGAAATCAGGAGAAGGTATGTTTAATTGCTCTCCCTTTCCCTTGTTGGTGTCTGGTTCTTGTTAAATTGTTTCATTTCATTTCTCTGGAGCATCTATACTTACCTTTCAATTTGGTCTCTTAAGTTGATGGATCTGACTTCCCTGTTTTTATGCTCTTTCCAAACTTATAAATAGAGCGGGAGCGGATGACAAGCCTTTGCGTATGGTGAAAACTGTTCTCCATGAACTTGTTAAGCTCCGTGGAGCTTCCATAAAGGGTCACCTATCCATGGTTCCTATTGACATGAAACCTCAGCCAATTATTCTTGCCTACATTGATCTTAATCTTGAGGTACAAAGTTAAGAACTATACAGTTCTGTAATTATTCAACCTGGTCATTTTTTACTCATGCTTGTTTCATTCTTTTTGTCTATCCAGACTTTAGCTGCAGCAAGAATGTTGACCTCAACAGCCCCCGTGGGCCAAAATCATTGGGGTGATTCTGCAGCCAACAATTCATCACCTGCCACGCATTCTGCCGAGGCTCAGTTGAAGGTAATTGCGTAGTTTCATCTCAAATGATTTGGCTGTCTTCAATTAATAAATGAAACTAGTTTATTTTGCATTTCATCTCTCTTTACCCCTCTAAGTTTCTCAATAATATTTATTGCATTTTACTTTGACTACAGCAAGAACTCGCTGCCATATTCAAGAAAATTGGTGACAAACAAACCTGCACCATTGGTTTATATGAGCTCTATCGCATTACTCAGTTATATCCCAAGGTAAGTAATTGATGTGTTCTAGTGTCTACTGGCAGAGTTATGATACTGTTTTTGTTTACTAGAGATAATTAGGGGCCTGCAATGGTTAGTACTTTGGCGTTATGTCCATCAGCTGTTTATTCATTTCAGTTTTTCCTTTTTCGAAATTGCAGGTTGATATATTTGCTCAGCTCCAAAATGCTAGCGAGGCATTTCGCACTTACATTAGAGATGGTCTAGCTCAGGTTTGCAATTCCTCAATCTCATGATTGTGATTGGAAGAACCACACATCAAGTTGCCTACAAACATTGATTTTATTGCAGATGGAGAAGAATACTGCTGCTGGAAGGACGCCTTCTAGTTTGCCTATGTCAACCCCCCCTCCATCCGCTCCAAATGTTTCTTCCCCTGATTTGCAGCCTCTTTCCCCTGTTCATACAAACTCCTTAAATGATTCAAAACCTTTACATGCTAAACCAGAAGCGACAAACTTTCATCTACCTCCCTCATATTCTGAAGATAACAGAGAAGTTGGTGCCGTTTTATCTAGAGGTTTTGTCTCAGAGAATTCTTTGGGTGACCAAAGAAATGAGAAGCTTATTAGTGGAGGTAAATTTGCCAACAGTTCCTATCCTTCTCTCACACCCATGCACACACACGCTTGTGCTTTGTTATTGTTGATGGAAAATGAATGCTATATTCGTGCTTTGTTGATGGAAGTTATGGTGTTGCCATTGCAGTAACCAGCGGGACATTAGATGCAATTAGGGAAAGGATGAAGAGTATGCAGTTAGCTGCCACTGCTGGGCTTCCTGATTCAGGAAGCAGGCCACTGATGTCTGTGAATGATAATTTAAATAATGGACTTTCTAATCTGATTCTTCATGCGCCAGACTCTGCAGGCATGGAGAATCCTATGCTTGGCGGGGTTCTTCCTTTGGATGAGAAGGCGTTGTCCGGGCTTCAAGCCCGGATGGAGAGACTTAAAAGTGGATCTCTTGAACCTCTGTAGATAAGTAAAATGAGTTGAGCTGAGATTCTCTACTGCATATTTTTGTATGTCCGAGCTATAAGATTCTGTTCTACGGGGAGATTCTATTCGACGGGGAGTTCCATCGCCATTTAATCGGAGCCACTGCTGGTAGATTATCATGTAGAGCTGGGTGTCCATCGAGCAACCAGCGGGGAGTTTGTTCTCCCTGTATTGGATTTTTGAAGTGTCACTCTCTGGGCAGACAGTGGAGTGGTTTGTTGTTATCTAGGTTGCTTTTGTCGCTGGCATATGTATATTGTAGGTTAATTTTTTGGCATATTTGTTTGATTTCTTTCAATTAGTACAATTGTATACCGATTTCGGATCTGTTGTATACAAATTATGGATTGGAGCATGGAAATGTCCACGTTGCATATTAATATTCAATTTCAATTTTGCATTGCTCGTCAAAGAATTTGTTTTTTCAGCGAATGTTAGGCAGTTATGTACTCGTTTAACACTTAGCTTGGGTCATAGTTATGAAACTGGCCTGGTTTGGCGGGTTGATTTGGGATTTGATCAGGGTTCAAATCAAAAAAACCACAAAAACTCTGGTGTGCAATTCTCTTTTCAATTTGGATGACTTGTCGACTTGAATTTTTTTTAATAAACTCTAAAATCGAATTATAATTCTAATTTGACATAATTTTTATTGTTAGCCACATTAAAAGCATGTTTATTAAATCCGATTCAGGGGATGACCTGACTAAGGGGTCAGGTCACAGATTACCCGTGTCAACCCGAGAAAATTAAAAAAAAATATTTAAAGTTTTAATATTTTATATGAAAAAATTAAGAAACAATTCATGTGAATTTAGGTTATACATGTTGTAAATAATGAAGTTTAGAAGAATATTTAAAAGGTTTTTTTTATTTCAGATTAAAAAAATATATGTTATTTTTTTAAGTTGAAGTATTTAAACAAAAAAGTTTTTTATCTTATATTGAAAAGATATAATTTTTTTTATAGTGAACATAAAGTTAGAGTATATATATATTAAAGAGTTTCAAATTCTACATTAAAAAAATAACTTTTTTCTTAGGAACAATATACATACTAAAAGATTTTCAAATCACACATTGAAAAAATAAAACATTCTTCTAGTATTTATATAGTAAACTTTGAAAAAAAAGTTAATAATCAACTAAAAGAATATGAAAAAAGAGGAGTCTAGAAGAAAAACTACATTTGAAAAAAAAACATGTCTCGTCTGGGTTTGCCCGGGTCACTGGTTGACTCACCAGGTCAACCAGGTTTGGCCGAGTTTTTACATTGGCCGGTCTTTTACCTTACCCGGACCGGTCTAGCCACTGGGTCCCAGGCCTACCCCTTTTTGATAGGATTAAAAGGATGGAAGGATGATAGTCTAATGCCAACTCCTTTTTGATAAAATTAAAAGGTATGAGACTTAATTGGTAATATGGTTATAATTTCGAGATTAAATTAATTTTTTCACTTGAGAAAATAGATAAAGTAAAACTATAAACTTAGGTGTTATTTAAATCATTGCGGTGTCTTTTTATTATTATTATTATTCTAAGAAAATTGTGTTTATATTATTTTTGTACATAATTTAAAAAGTGAAATTAGTTTTTCAAAAATAATAAAATGTGTTTTTATTTTATTTTTTATATGTAAGAAGTTGCATTATTGATATTATCATCATTATATCACAACATACTATTAATATCATCCTAATATCATAATTAGGATCAATATTATTGTCATAATATTACCCTCATAATCTTGATTACCAATTTCATCGTAACTTCTTCACTATTATCTCTTATTTTAACATCATCATCATCTTAATTAACTTCACTCAGAACACAACCACCTTTTATCATTATTGTTCTATTTTGATTACTTCTATTTTGTCATCATTACTTACCATGATTTTCATTATATGCTAATAAAATAATAGTAATTACTAATTTTATATTACTATAAAAATTATCATTATTATTAGTATCGTACCAACAATTATCATATTGTCATTGTTATTGTCACCACTGTAACTATCATGCTACCACTATAACGCTATCATTATCACAGGGTAGCTTAAACAATATAGGATGATTGATCGTTCAATCTCTCTAACTCAAGTGAATGCTCTCCTGCCTAAAGAATTACTCTCTAGTCTAAGCACTCACTCTAAACTAGATCTCGTCCTAACCACCTTGAGGTCGAATTCTCCTATACAAATTCCTTAGGAAGTTTAGTGACTAGGACACACCACAATACAATATTACTGCATCTATAGTACTAAACTACAGTCTCTTATGCTTTCACATGAATTGTTATTGTGACGCTTACTTTTCTTGTGAACCCGTGTCCTTAAAGGGTGTCCACCTTTATCGTCAATAACTATCTTCTACCAACTTGTCTTCTAAGATGACACTTATCTTTCTTTCCAATGGATATCTCTTGTTAATTTATCTTCTCAAAGGGTAGCAATCTTTTTTGTCAATTACCTGCAAATACCAACCTTTCTCATTAATAACACAATCCATCTTTTTAGGTTACCTGTAAGGAATTAAAATAATTATTTTTCATCATTACACTGCTTGCATAAGATAAGCTCATGTGATCAAGGATCATAAATACTACCTTAAGTCATCAAATAAAAACACAAAACAAAAAGATCACACAAGAACATAACTTAATAGAAGAGAATAGCACACAATAACACACGATCATCACCATATTCACTCTCATGAACTCTTGGTTTCTTGGGTGCACTTTCCTTCCCTCGTACATTTATTAACTTAAAAATTAGATGGTCATCTATTTTGATAAAAAATTTAATTTTACAAGAAAGCATGAAACGATTTAGGTCTAGACGCCTCAGAACCTAGAAGGCCACCATGAAAATCTCAAATCCAATCTAAATGTTTTTTAACGATTTCACCATGAATTAAGAAAATTTAGTCCCTTGAGAAGGATTTCGTTTGTTGAAAAAGAATTGTTACAATAGATCTCTCAAATTTAGACTTAAATGATCAAATTGGCTTCACAAAAGCAAGAAAAATCTACAGTAAATATTAAAGACATGTTAAATCGCAATAAATGTTGGATGAAGCGTTAGAAAATTATCGTGTGAATAAGAAAATGGATGTTCAAACTTCTTCTTCTTTGACTCGTAAGACGATTCACAAAATTTGGAGCCATGCAATGAAGTTTTGGATACTTTCCCTTTCTTTTCATGTGAGAGATTTAATTCTTTAATTTTTTTTAATAATGAAATTCAAATCTAAACTCATCTCGTATTTGAGTCTTTGTCTAGAAGTCGTATGGATTGATTTAATTAACAGAATTGGCCAGTAATGTACCGTAATTTCTTTAGAACAAGACAAGTAGGTAGGCAGTGGCATTTATGGCGACATGGAAAAGAATTTGAGCTTCTTATAAGAAATTTTGACCTTGAAAATTGTTGGTTTTACTTAGACATAGAATTAAAGTTTTTTTTTTTTTTAATGTTTAAGCATCATTTAATACATTTCTTCAAATGAAAGTTCTTTTGGACTTGAAACTTATACATGTTCACTTAACTTTTTATCAAATAAATATGGATGATGAGATTCAAACTCGTAATCGCTTGGTCATTAAGGCTCTGATACCATGTCAAATAATTATCTCAACCTAATAGTTTAAATTGTTAGATAAGGTCCCAGAAAATAATTTATATTATTCTTTAACAATTTAATATTAATATTTTGATGGGTTTTCTTCTGCATAAAAGTTTTTTTAGAAAAATATTTTGTAATAATTCTCTGTAAAAAAAGCCCTTACAAAAGAGAATATAAGCACAAGAGTACTTATGTAGCAGCACAATAACTTAAATCGAGCTATGAAAGAATAAAATCACACTTAAATGTTTTTTTGAATAATTGGTGATTTTGTTTTTATCATAATAAGCTACGAAACATAGTTCTTGCTTAAAATAAATAAAAATAATAAAATAATAAAAGAAAGCTGTATGATTTAATACACCAATTCTATGAGTAATACAAGATAACATTTGAGTATAATTTAACCTCCAAAAAGCTACGAAAATCACACTGCTCTGATTTTTTAGTCTAATTTTCCTATTCGCCAAAGGGAGAACTTAGAAGTCAAAAAGTAAGGAAATATCAATATTAATTATATTTTCAGATGGTAATAATGATAGATACATATGAACAGAAAAGAAAAGAAAAGGGTGAAACGAAAGCAAAATCAAAAGTCAAAATAAGAAAAGGGTGAAAAAAAAAATCATATAATAAATACCTAAAATAGTTGTAAGACTGAATTGACAAGTCAATTCAGGGGTTAACTGGGGTTAAGTTATTTGAAAACTTGATTTTTTTACTATAATTTTTTTTTGGATTCGAGTAAATCTTATTTTTTGAAAAGCGCACTTTGTGGATCCAGGTGAGGAAGTAAAACCCCGGCTGTTCCAGGCTCTTACAAGAGATGCACACCCTGACTCGAACTCGAGACCTGCTGTGCAGATGTTAAACCCTTTACCATCACACTACGCCCCTTTGCCATCTCAAACCATAATGCTATCATTTAAGAAAAAAAAACCTGTAAAACACAAGAAAAAACCTGTAAAGCACAAGAAAAGACGTACAATAAGTGAATTCCCCAGGGGAAAAAGAGAAAAGACTTCTTATAAACACACTGATTTAAAAGTGAATGACCTATCTTAATCATACTTAAAGTAAACTTAATCTTAATATAACAAAAAATGATAATATAATACATACCTAAAACAGTTAAAACTATAGTTATAAAATCCGGTCCAACAAATTAATTTAGTGATCTGTTGATTTAAGATCTTGTATAAATACTAAGTCAATAAAAAAATTGATTTATTCTATAAAAATATATTAATATTTTAAAAAATAAAAATTTAGATTGATCCGAGTTAATTCCAAATAAAAATCCTGGCAAGATGAACACCCTAATCGATTTTTAAAAAAAATAGAATGGGTAGTTTAGAAAATTAAAATATATATTCTGTGTCGAAGGAACGTGCGCAAGTCACGGAACGACATTTTTGACTGGAATTTTATGTGCTCTTCTTTTCAAACATCACATTGCTGTAAAATCTAAAACTGGGGCAGAAGAGAAAAATGCTGATTCACAATCAATTGTCACGTTTCGAGGGTGAGAAACATGGCAGAGCCCCACGTTTTATATTCAAAATATTTACCAAATCTTTGAAATATTTCATATGATTGAAATCCATTATGATCACGCATTATCAATATCATATATTTCTTTCTGTAAAAAAAAAAAGAGAATTTTTCCAGAATTTAATTTGAGAAATATTAGCGGATGAGTCTTGATGTTTTTTTTTCCTGTGAATGGATACGTATGAGTCTTGATGTTTTTTTTTTTTGATGAAAAACATTAAATTAATGATTTTATTTTCGGTATCAGAATTATCGAATGTGGTTTCATGCATGATGAGCTTCCGTAATATCTCCTCAGTACCGATGAACAATGACAGGAAATTAAGTAGGAGATAAATATATATAACCCAGTCCATATAATTTGATGTTCATTCATACAGATTTATGTGAGCCAACAAATTAGCACACAGACACAAGAAAGAGAAGGCAATGTACGTACGTAGTTCAGGAAAAACAAGGCAACATTATCTTAACCCACAAGGCCACAACGGAGGAGTAAAATCATTGATCGCTGGCAAATTGCAATGATGTTCTCTCTTCTCCATGAGAAGGTAGTTCATGATCACAGCATGGCCCTTAAGCTTCTCTGCTACATAGATTGGTAGCCAAGTGGGAATCGAATCAGAAGTTCATGGGGGGATTTCCTTGCAAGAAGAGAGGCCACGCCAATATAATCCTCCACTGATTCTGGTGATCAAGCTCATAAAGCTGAAACCTGAAGAAGAAAAACACTACCAGCTAGCAAGTACATGCACATTGCTCCTCCAATTAGATCAAATCAAGAAATATACTCTCACACGCACGCAAAAAAAGAAGAAAAAAGAAGCTTGCTCAATGCGGGTGATAATATTCAATTTATTTGGAAAATAACTTAGTAAATAAGTTTATCAATGGTTGCTTGTTGAGCCTAATGAATGCGTGAAAATAGGGTGTTCTAAATTCGAGAGTACAAGAACTTTAAAAAAACATAAAATAATTCTTTGTTGCAAGAACGAAACAACTTCTCTGCTCTAAGCTAGCACCAATTCCTTTAATTAAGAAATAATTCTTCCATTTAATTGAATGCAAGCAGTGTGTTAGCTCTCTAGCTAGACTCGATATGCACATGCAAAGAATAAAGTGATGATGACCAACACAGGCTCACATAGAGATAGAAAGGAGAGAGTATGCTTGGCTCCTCGCACGCCACCAGCAGCAGCCAATCTAAGACAGAAGAGATTGGTCTTTGCTTGTGGCATACAGGGAGCCAGGCATAACCCATTTCACCTCCTTCTTCGATTCATCCCCCTTCTCTTTCGAATTCTGTTCTTGCTTCCATTGAGGGACACGAATTAATCTTGTGAAAGACTAGAGAGATATATAGAGAAGAGCAAACCCAGATCAAGGGGGTGAACGTCGAAGGCTTCTTCTATGTATAGAAAGCTTTAGCAATTAAGGAGTGAAGGGTAGAATTTTCTTACCATATGAGAAAAAAATGCCTCCCATATATATAATGCCATAAATCCACCATCAACAGAAATTTTTTTTTTTTTAAATTAAAATCTCAATAGTGAATTCTAATTAATGAAAGCATTTTTTTTTTACGTACACATTCACACTATACCCACCATCGATGGGCACCGAACCACACCAGGAACCTTTTCTTCCTTTGTTTTTTTTAAAAAAAAAAAAAAAAAAAATTTTTGTAAGTCTTCTCACAGTCTTCTTCTTGCTTAACATACAAAATTCCACCTATATGGGTTTAGGTAGAGCATGGCATGGCTTTTATATTTGACCTATGGTGGTTTTCTAAGTGTATGATATGCTAGTCTCAACCTTTGAGGTGACAGCTCAATGGATTTGTTTTATATTATTATTATTATTATTATTATTATTATTATAATAGTAAGCTTATTTCTCTTTATTTTTATTTTTAAAAATAGCGAGAATTAGCAAAAACAAACTGATTTTTTAAATAAAATGTTCAGAAATAATTTAAAATTTGTTATTTTTTAAAAAGTATTTTTGACATCAACACATCAAAATGATCTAAAAACACTAAAAAATATTAATTTAAAATTAAAAAAATTAAATATTTTTAAAACATAAAAACAAACATAATTTAATTTAGATAATTTAATTTAGACGAAGGAAATATTCAGATCCTCATCCACAATTTTGCCTTCTTATCAAGTTTTCCGATCCCATATGCATCATTCACTGCCTTTTATCTTCTTCATCAAAATAATTAAATCATAACTCCAAAAAATTAACCCAATGGTTAAAGAAATATACTTCATTCATTTAGGATCTGCATAAAAAAACTTATTAAATTCTTCTAAATTCCAAAAAAAACTTACTAACTTCAGTCATTCACGACTTTTAAGTCTTAGAATTTTTAAAATGGAAGGTGAATAAGTTGGTAATTAAATAGAACCACTCAAAAGAAAAGTATATGGCTATTTGGAGTGTTTTTTCACCAATTAATACGTAATTATTTTGTCGATTATTCAAGATTTGAAGGAAGAGGCTAATTAAGTTGGAGATCCAATGAAATCAACAAATTTTATGTATTAAATCGATATGGGATTATATTTCTCTTTTTTAAGAACCCAATTCCTTTTTCACTATACTTGTTTTCGACATTTTTTTTTAATTTTTTAACCTATAGATGTTTTTTGTTTATTTTTTTTTCATTTTTTGTTAAATATTTCTAATTTTTAAATTTAAAGTGACTAGAACATAATAAATAGTGTTCGACACAATGGAAATGGAATCATTAACAGAGGGATACACAGTTCTTGAAATTTTTTATACAAGGAGTCAAAAAAGAACAAATCATGTCATTAGCTAGTAGTACAGCCCCTACCACAAATGGGCATGAGATTCCACACAGGGATAGTTACCCTGTGAAAAGAAAACCCCAGGCCCCCCTTCTCTTTCTTTGTTTTCCTAATAGATTTACACTTGTTTAGTGTGTTCTAGCGTGGTGGGTACGCTTAAAACACTGTGTTTAGCTCTAATTATAATTTTTAAAATATTTAATTAATTAACATATATATGCTATAATTTTATATAGATCTCACAGAAAACTCTAGCTAGCTAGTTATAAAAAAAAAATTACAATTTATAAACGTTCTCAAACCTTTATTTTTGCTTTCAAACTGTAATTACAAGAGCTATTATTGTATCGAACTTGCACTTAGTTTCTTTTTAAAACCATGGCCAGCCTCAAAATGCTTTGATTATATAGGTTTTGCCTTTCCCTTTCACTCTAAAGTAAAGGTGAATGCTTTTCCCTTCTGGAGCCAGGCTTGTCGGGTGCCCTATGGAGGACTTCGGGATTCCTTTTGCCAACCAAGGCCTATCAATGAGACATTGAATCTAAACCTTACTACCTGCACCATCTTGATCCTTACACAGTAGTACTACTTTCGTTCCTGTTTTGCCTTAATTTGTTCTGAAATACATGAGTGGCCACCGTTTCTTTCCTGATAAAATCTGCATGCTCAAGTTAAAACCCTTCTTTTAGAGGAAAAAGATTGATGGTCTCCTTGCACGTTACATCTTCATTTTGATTTCAAATTCTTTCACGTTTGGAATGAAACATGATAGGTACTGCATATTGGAAACATATTGTTCATTTACAGTAGTATTTACATATGGTTTGGAAACATATTACGATGCTGAAAGAGAGATAATTAATCATAAAAAAAAAAGAATTGTATATATACAATCATGTTAAAAAAATAAAATAAAAATCTATTATATCTTTTATTTTTAATAAAAGAGGGGGTTTTTATTACGTTCTAGTGGGATGATACATGATTTTTTATTTTATTTTTTTTCCCAGTATCAAGTAGTAATTATTAATAGTGTTTACACATGGTTCATGTGTAAATATTATTATCTTATTCTAACACTATGAAACTCTCTGGTAGGCATCTGTAACGTTTTCTAAGGTTTCTACAAGATCACTGCTCGAGTGTCAATTTAAGAACAAGCCAATCACGTGGCTAGACAAGCCTCCTAGGGGCTTTTGAATGATCTATTGATCTAGGTCAAAGATCAAAACCAAGATTGACGATGGCTACAATGTCCCCACTTGATTGTCTTCTTTCCTTTTGATATCTGTGGATCCTTCCTTCGTATTTCCACAACACTCCTCCATAATTCTGAATCCGTCCTTCATAATTTGGAACTAGTTTGGAATTAATTCCAAATTAATCACATCACTGTCAAATTTTGATTTGATTTACATTACCTCCAACTTACCATTGATCCTGATAATTGTTAAACCGGTTTATGTAAATTACCACAGTGATTAATAATTCATGACTTGACGAGTCGAATTTTAAAATAAAATAGATGAGAATTGACTTTGTAAATACTCGTCATTATTTTAACTAATTGACTTAAATTAAATAGTAATTCAATCAAAATCTAATTTAACTAATTTCTTTTAAGAAGAAAGTTGTTTCATGTTTTTTTTTAACTAAATCTTAAAATTATATTGTTTTGAATAAATATTAGTTAACTCGAGTTAATTTTTTTATCTCACGGGATGTAATATTAGTTAACTCGAGTTAATTCTTTTCATCTCGCGGGATGTAATAAGCTTGATCAAAATCTAATTTAAATCCGAACAAATTCGAATGATCCACTCGTATCATACCACACCCTTAGGTGGTTCCCAACTGATCATCTTTCTTTCAATCTGGGCTGCTATATATTAACACTTTGGATAGACAAGAAATCTCTCAAGTAGGGCCCAATTAAAATGGTCTGTCTATATGCTATTAATTAAGCTTCATTTACGCAGGTTACTGTGCCTGTGCTTTTTATTCATCAGTGTTCGTCTTTCTCCTGTGATGGTGATGGTGGTGTTGTAGTTATTTCTCTACAAGTTAGTTTCTTTGCTTGTGGCAGACAGGCACCCGCGTCCATGTTATGCTGGCAGAGCTTCTCTGGGTATTTTTAATGTAATGTTTTTCGAAGTTTCAAGGGTGTGTTTGATGATCTTTTTAAGATTAAATTAACTTATAAAAAGATTGAAAACTTTTTGACATAAAAAAAAGAAAAAAAAAGATAAAGAATCTTTTAGTAAACACTAACATTTAATTGATTTAATAAATCACGTGTACAAAGTAGTTGATTGAGCCATAATTAAAGGATATATAGCTACAAAGTACTTTAGGCGTCATTTAGTGCTATGATTTGGGTGCCTTTTAAGATAATTAATTTCCAAAATGTTTTTGGTATGAAAAATATCAAATTCAATTATGATGGTTTTTAGATGATTTTTAATAATTTTAATACAAAATATTGAAAAATACTCAAAAAAACATTAATTTACTATCTTTTCAAATAAAAGCATTTTCAACTATGTTATTAAAAATATAATTAAAATTATTTTTATCTCAACACTTAAAAAAATATGTATATATTTTAGCTTAAGATACTAATAACATTTTTTTTTTTTTGTAGTGTAGTGAGGTGCGGTTGGAATTGTGTTTTGATCTAATCACAGCTAAGTTTTTAAAAATATTTGATTAATTAATATATACTATAGTTTTATATGGGTTACACTAGAAACTTTCATTTAAAATATTAATTATAAAAAAACTATAATTTATAATTTTTTTTTCAAATCTTAACATAAAAGCTATTACAGTATCATACGTACAAACACCACGAGTGTATATATATCAAACTTTGATTAGATCAAGCTTTAATTACAAAAACCTGCGTAAGATATTGTAATTCAAAGTATATGTTGGCTTAAGAATATTCTATCAAATATTTTCTATAAAACCTACGTAAGTGCTGCAAACTGACATGATAAAAACAGGAGCAGTACTCAGCACCTAAGAAGAAAAATGGGGGGATTGGAAATTTAGACAATTATGTATAAAAAACATGTATTAACTAATTATCAAAGCTGAATTTAATGACTACAATAATTTGGCGTTAAACATGCATGATTAGCCAAGAAAAGTAATTTTGTTGCAGTCAAATCAAGATTAATTAGTCAAAAAGAAGAAAAGGAAAAAACAAAATACTATAAAGACTGTGTGAGAGATAGAAGAATTTAATTAAAAAGGTTTCAAGTGGAGTATCTTTTTTAGCCCGAATTATCTGTAGATATTTATTTTCTAGAGCTGGGCAGGCCGATTGGTTGCATGTTCAGTCGAGTGAAATCAATAGTTATTTGACCGGGAAAAATAATAGCTTTATTCGAACAAGATGAAGAGAAAATGGAATGATCACAGTTTGAAGTGATTGAAAATGAATTTTGGAGTCCGTACAGTTAAAATATATAGTTTTCGAGATGATTTTAGCAGTGATTTTACTAAAAAGTAAACAGATCTCGTGATTTCTAATGATATGATTCGGACTCAAAATCTTCGAAATGATTCTTCTTCTTACCATCCAAGTCTTTCAAATAAATTAATTACATCTTTTTTTTAATGCAGAAAAGATATTATCATATATAGCTTTAAATTTTATTTTGCATTGCAGTCTAACTATTTTTTTAAAAAAACTATCAATTTTTTTAGTTTAAATTATTTTTTTAGTGTTTTTGAATTGTTTTGATGTCAAAAATAAATTTTTAAAAATAAAAAATATTATTTTGATGTATTTCAAAGCAAAAACACTTTAAAAAACAATCTCCATCATACTTCCAAATAGACCCTTAATTAATAGTCATCACCCTTAATTATTCAAAATTAAGATATTATAACATGTATAATTTGATACGAACCAAGTTAGGTTTGAATTTGGTCTTAAAATATCTGTTGATTAATTTTACGAGATCAGACATATCTCCCAAACCATACATTGAATCGAGCTGAAATTCTACAGAGAGATACCAGACACATGAACTATATTATGGTAAATTTTCAGCTAAAAACGAGTTTGGAAATATCTTATTTCCAAATGGCCGAAATTATTAGACGAACCTTGTCAAATCTATCAAACTAGACCTTTGTATACTGTTTGAGATATATTTGGATTTATAGGTGGGATTTTCATGTGATTCAAGTTGTAATGAAAATTAAACATTTTAAGCGTTCCAATCATATATGGTAGGCCTAGTAATTCATCCAAATAAAAAAGAATAACATGTTTGAAGTCAGAACTAAAATCTGTCAAAGATATGCAAAAATTGAAGATTTGGGCTACAAAGAAAAATTCTAGCATAAAGACTTTGTTTTATTATTCTATTTATTTATTTAATGTTGAATACTTATTTTTAATTTGGGTTTGTTCTGGCTCATTAAACATTATTTAAGGGTTTATTTAATTATTGAACTTATATTAGTTGATTATTAGTTTAGATCCATTAGCTTGCAATTCAAAATGGATATATTAAAGTTAGTTAAAGGAGACTATACTATGTTTTTTTGAGTTACAAATCTGAGCAAAAAGTTAAAGAATAAATGTGAGTTTTTTTGTTGTTTGTGGTAAAATAATATTTCTTTATAGGAATAAAGATTGTACATTAACTTATTGAAGATATTTAACTGGCTTTGTGATGTCATTCATATACTTAGGGTTTTTAGATACAAGATTATTTTTGTGTTAAAATCCTTTTCTAATACTTTTGGTTCTTAAATATAGAGTTACCTTTGAGTCGGGGTTTTATCAAATCTAATTTTTGGCTTTACAGGTTGTTATCTACTTTGTTAATGGTTACTTGACTACGTGATTAAGAAATGTACATCATAATTAAAAAAAATAAAAAAAGTTTGATGACTTATTTTAGCAACTTATAATTAACATAAATTTGTTAAAAGAAAAGCCAGAAATAATTGAAGTGCTAAACCTTGAAATTTAGTCACCAACATTTTAATATGTCAAATCATTACTTTGTATCTAAGTGTTTGATAATAAGATACATGATTTTTTTAAAAAGTTTTTTTTAATTAAAAAAAACATTAAAATACTATTTTTATTATTTTTTTGGACATCAACACATTAAATTATTTTAAACACCTAAAAAAAACATCAATTTAATATTTTTTAAAATAAAAAATAATATAAAAACCTCTTTAAAATGCATAAGCTATAGCAGTGCCAATCAGGCGCAAAACTAAGCAAGTAAAAAACGTAGAGCATCGACATGATGGGCAAGAAAAATGAACACATTCAATCTGGATCTAATCGTAAATATGGATCATCTATATCGTGTCGATGGTTTGGAATTATAGCAATTAACAGCAGCTATAAGGTAAGGGCACATGATGGGCAAGAAAAATGAAACTCGTACACTGTCCTTGAAAAAAAAAAAAAAAGGTTGACAGAGATGGCCTTTTTCAGTTTAGATGTCTATATCGAGAAGCAAGAAAGTATAGAGGAGAATTCCATGTCTAATGAGCTTTATTTGGCATGATGGGACAGGGCCGAAGGTGGCTTTTGACAATGAAGTAGCCAACAGAGAATTAATCCCAGAAGCCAATCAACCAGAGCTTAATTTTTTTAGTCAAAAGATGAAATTCAAAAGAAAACAACTTTTTTGGACAATGATTATGATTAAGTCACAATTCATGAACATCATGATTGCCTTCTAGCATGATCTTATCTTGTACTACAGTACTGCTAACTATGAGATGAGTAGTAGCAGTTCATTGGGCACCATCATATCTATTATCATGTGGAGCGAGTTGTTGAAGCCCATGTTCGAGAAATGTCAGATGATTTTTGTTATTAATTAACCTTAATGATTAATGTCTGGTTCTGGGTTTTAATTCTAAGGAAGATTGCTGTTTTTTTCCTTCTCTTTCTATAGATACATGACATTGATTTATTTAAAATTTAAAATCTGATATAAAATAAAAATTAATGTAAAATTATTTTGATATTAGATGAAAAACTCATGCACGGTTTCGTTAAATAGCGTTAAGGTTGATTTATCTATCAACTTTTTTACCATCACTATGAAAAACCAAACTCCATGCCTTACTCTTGAATTATATTAGATTCTTTTTTTTAAAAAAAAAATAGAATGTGAAATTAAATATATATGGGGATGCTTAACCAAACCCCGAGTTCATGTACGCCCATTGATTCCAATTTGTAGAACTTCTACTAACTGAAATCAATCC
This sequence comes from Populus deltoides, assembly GCA_015852605.2. Taxonomy (NCBI): domain Eukaryota; kingdom Viridiplantae; phylum Streptophyta; class Magnoliopsida; order Malpighiales; family Salicaceae; genus Populus; species Populus deltoides. The sequence continues at coordinate 19,518,685 of CM027580.2, forward strand.
ATGTAAGAGAAATAAAAAAACAGCCAAATGAAGCAATAATATATATATATATATAATGTAAATAGAGAAAGAAAAATGATAGGTTATAGAATAATATAAAACTATTCCAGGTAACTTATCTAGCAGCTTGTAGACAATTAAAACAAGAAGAAGACTTTGGTTTTGCAGTTTTGGACATTGCAAGAACTGCTGCAATGGCGATGTTAACAAAGATTACCACTGTATTTTCTAGGTTTGTCTGTTTTTCTCTAGGAATTTGCCGTCTAGTAAAGCACTCGAAACTACTACAACATCACTTCACTGTGTCTCTTCTCTTCAGTCTCCATTGCCATCATCACCAACATGATCAGACCTCCCAAAGCAAAGCCTCAGGTCAGTTGGTCTAAACCTTTTTACTCTTTCCTTGGTCTGCCTTTATTTTCCTTTATCAATTCATCGTTAAGACTGTTAATATTCAAGAGTAGGAGAAGTAGTGCTGGCGACTAAAAGTTCAGAACAAGCATGTATAGATATTGGCCCGGTCTCAATGTGATTCTTCATAACCCACCGATGTGAGGCATGGGGCATGATGACACCTTGCATTTGGTTAGCATCCTAGAAAATAATGGATAGATTTAAAAAAAAGATAAGAAACTGTTTGGTTGAAAAAAACAGAATCAAATACATAAAATAAATGTCTTTAAATAGTTCTGGAAAAAATTTCCTTACTTTCACTACATAAATTATATATAGAGATACATGTTCTTTTATTCTCGCTGTCTTCTTTTCTACTGTTACAAGGTAACAATCAAGTAATCAAATGCTTGTCAAAGCTGGATTAAGGATACCCTAACCGTTATATATATATATATATATATAATAATAAATAATATATATATATATATAAAAGAAGATACTGGCAAGCATATGATCATTCCTTTCAATATTCAGCAATAATTTATCAGGGTATTTATCAGTTTCATAAATCAGATTAGTTGCCTTTAGTAATTTAGAGTCTTGTTCAGAACAGTAGTATTTAACAATTTAATACTTTCTTCAAGACTCTTTTTTGAGGTTGATTTAATTTTCAAGTGAACGAATTGTAAGCAATCATTAACCTTATGGTTAGAGATTTTATCATCCAAGAATATCATGCACTCATTTTGCTCAGAAGCTTTGAAAGTTGGTTCAAGATTTCATAGCCCATAGGCCTATCTATGCATATACCAGGCTAGTACATGTACTAGCTTCTATCGAGATAGAGTTGCCGAGGCAACATCTAAGCCATGAATTCTCTGCCCCTCGTGTCCTTGTCACATGAAGTTCTTTTTGGAAATCCATTGCTGCTGCACATTTTCTTTTACATTCAGCAGCCTGCCTAAGTTTGTTCGCATCTACAACCTTGCATAGAGAAAAAAATTATTGCGAGCGGTACTGTTAGTTGAGTATAACAGGCGTTAAGAAAGTGGTAATGATGGCCAAAATGATGATAGTAATTAGACACAGAGATATTCTATTTGCTACCAGTTTGTCATTTCTCTTTTGGTTCGCAGGATTCGTACATTCGTGGCCGAGAGAATCCATACTTTGATGGTCTGTTAAGAGGTAACGACACTGGCAGCCAGAATATTTCTCCGTCAACATCAGATATTGGTGATTTGAGAGGAATAAGTTTTTCAGATATTCCTGGAAAGTTTAAGGACTTGCCAGTAAAGGATTCAGTCTCAGACATTCTCGAACCCTTCGAGCAGACTACATTTGGGACTTTGTCAAAAGTTCCTAGATCAACATCATTCGAATCCCAAAGTTCTCAATCTGATATGAGCTTTGATTTAGATGGTTCAAATCATTTAGTGAAACAATCCAGTCCTGGTACCTTTGAAACAACCGAAGAACACCAAGTTGTACCTTTCCTACCAAGACCTATGATTGAAAAATCATTTGTTCTGAACAAAAGGAAATCAAACCTGTCAAATATTCCACTTCCTCAGTCGGCCGCAACATTTTATAATGGATTTTCCCCACAATTTGAGATTTTGGAATCATGTGAAAGCACCATGAAGCTAAATTTATACTTGAAAGCCAGAAAGGATGATGTGAGTGCTGGTGTTCCTGGAAAATTCTTGCATGCTGTAATTGGTCAAGATGTCTCAGGTAATTCCCTTTTTTCTAGTCTGACAACTCTTTTAACTAACTTAATTTCTTGATATTTTCTCTCCCAAAATTCAGTCTTTTACTTGTCATTGGTTTTTAAGATCATGCACCATTCTTCAGCACTCATGAAGATTCTTGCAGAAACTTAGCCTACCGGGAATTGAATTTGGGAACAATGCTATAACTTAGTCTACTCCTTCTACTTTCTTGAAACTCAGGTTTTGGAAATTCTAAGCAATTGTAAAGGACATGTAACTACAATTATGATCTGACTTCCATTTTCTTCTTTTATAGACGTTGGATCCATCGCTTCGACCATCATGTATGCTCTCTACTTGAATGAGACAATCAAAAGTGACCAGTTCTGCACTGTACCTATCATTAATATGAAGAGGACAGACCTAAGTTCTCATGCAGAACTTAAATGGTTGCTGGATTCTTGTCATATTGATGTGCCATCCTTACTTTTCGTAGATGAGGTATTCTTCGGAACTAAATTGGTTGCTGGATTCATGTCATATATGTAGTTTAGAACTACAGATTTAAACTAAAGTTTAACCAACTTACTCGTGTTAAAGCCTGTTCTTCTGAATGGTTGGTTACATCGAGCAGATTGATCTGTCATACTTTGATCTGTTCGGGTGTCTCAAGCTAGTGCTAGTGAATGGACACAAGCTCCCAACAAGACAAGAGGTAGTGGCTCATTGGAAAAACTTCTTATGTTTCTAAAACAGCTATTGGTAAGTACGAATGATATTTATTTGTGTTTCTCATTGAACAGGCATTAAAGGAAGCGGTCGTTGAAGTATTCAATTGCAGAAAGGTGAATTTTTTTAGCTCAGGGGGGTTCTCTTTGACATTTCTCTTGTTCTTTCCTCTGGTTTTCTTAGAGTGAAATGACTAAAGTTTCTGTCTGTTTTACAGGGTGAATCTGTGTATCCTTGGGTTGAGACTGTTACTGTTGATCAGGTATGATATTTGAAGCTTTGCAATCTATACAACTTAGATCAATTGAATGACTAAATGATTGGTAATCTGCTGCATATCAGAAACTCCTTTTGCCTTTGTTGTGGAGATGACTGCTGAGCGCCGGGCCTACTCTAAGCTAACCTGTATCATCATGCACCATGAGCACTTTGTTTTCTTTTCTTGTATACTTCAAGTTTTTGTTTCTCCTATATATTAATTTTCTCCCACATCGATTCCCTTTTGAAGAATGAAAGCCTTCCAAATCCTGGTTGCTAGCCTACTTTGTGGACTATGAATCCATACATACGATTAATCCTAAACACTGCTGAAGTAAAGAAATGAAAGGCAGTCTAGAAATAACATTCCATCCAAAGTACTATTTTGTTAGTGAAAACTCGGACAGCTAAGATTAGAAACAGATTTCATGTGCAAATTTTTCTGCCATCTCCATGCTTTAACTTCTCTGTTACCACTCTGAACAAGTGTGTGATTAGGGTATTGCTTCTGCACAGGACTGCTCATGCTGTAGCCTTATTGCTGAAAAGTTATTCCTGACTGCACCTGAGCTTTTGGCAGGGCAAAGATTCAGTAAACTTTTGGTACCTACTGCCTCTAAAGACAAAATCTTCCTTTTTCTTTTGTTTTTCTTCAGTTTTTCTACTCTATTATCATTTACCAACTAGACCTTTCTCTTTATATGTTTCTCAACACCATCACATGCTTATAAAACTATGAATTGTATAGGAGTGCAAAGTCTATATCAATCCTGCCTGAGGGTTTTCTCTTCACATCTTCTTTGTCAGTTGGGTTTGAATAACTTTAAAACAACAGAATCCTGTATTTCCCTTTACTTTATGGTTTACAAAAGGACAGGCTGCCTTAGACAAATATATGAATGTTCCTATTCAATCTTGACCTTTCTGCCAAATTTCTTAAATCTGGCTATTTTTCGATCAGTTAGCTGGCATCCTAATGGATACTGGAAACCTTACTAGTCCTCATTGCACTACCAAAGACAAGTACATGGCTACTTTGTTACTCAATGGCGCTGGTCGCTTCGGATCCAATGGTCTTTATCAAATAAGTGAGTCTCTTTGGCCTGAACTTCTATTTTGTGTTTCAAGTTTGCTGCAAGCAATTGAAAGCTTGTGTATGTGCTGCTTTTTCTCTAATCTTTGAGCTAACTCCTTGCTTTTGCAGTGAGATACAAAATGTATGATATCTCTGATCTTAAAGTAGTTGACATATTGCGCAAGGAGTTTAAAAAGTGGACAAGAGGAGGTCTGAACTTTCGCTATTCTCCATATTTATCATTTAATATGCAACTGATTTATAACAGTGCCAGAACAAGTTTTCATTATTGGCCTGAGACATTTTAGAGAATGTAGTTGTTATCGAAACTTTTCACCTTGTTTGTAATAAATTTTATCATTTTGTTCCTTATGCCTTTTCATGAGATAATTTTTTCTCTGAATAAAGCCTTTCGTATGCTTGCAATTGACCAGGTAAGCCAGATCCTACTGGTTCAAGAATACTGGTGTCAAATATTGGGATGAGTTCCATTGGCATTTCATTGGAGCAGTTTCTTGCTCATGGACGTTCTTCGAAAGAAGAAATCAAGTATTTCCAGCGTGAGTAACTGCATACACATTTAGAATTGAAATCTAATTTTATGGACATATTCTTGATTAATGATCAACTGATATCTTTGCATGGTTAATCTAGCATATTGTTAACACTTTAACAGAATATTTTACATGGGGGCTCATGCAAATGCCAAAATGTTTTCTGTTCTTGTGCTTTCTCCTGCTAATCATTAGCTTTTACAATGTCTTCTAGTTAACAACATTTCATCCATCCATTTATGCGATGGCATTTGACTATAAGTTGCCAATAGTACTTTGTTGCTAAATCTCAGAGTCGGAGAAGCTTCGGTTACTCATGATTGTATCAGGATATTATGATGCTGAGAAGAACTTCAAGGTATGAAGAAATTCTTGATTTATTATTTCTTTGTTTGTTTACTGAATTTATTCTTATGCACATTTTTGGTGTAACTTAGAGGGAGATACTGGTCTCTGCTGAATCTATGGAGCTTATGAGGAATCTGCTATCCTTCTTCAGTTCAAATGCCTCCCATCTGCCACTCAAAGCTATGCATAGACCAAGTTAGTTTTTCTGCATTATGGGGAGATTATTTAGATATAAATAGAAAATATTTCTTTTTCGGCGTTCAACGCAGGTCCACTCTTATACACTAAAACGCTCTTTCACTTGTCGATCATGCAGGTCTCAGAGATGACATGAAGGCATTTGAGATTGACAAAGCTACATCAAGAAAGACTATCGAGCGTCTCTTGGAAGAATTTGGTGGGCCATCAAAAGGCTAATGTGGTTAGTGAACAAGAAGACAGCAAGAATGCAGATACAATTGTCACTTCAATGTGGAAATACATAAACAAACCAATGGAGAAGCTTCTAATAAATTTAAAGAAAAGCATCTGTCCATGCCTGCAGAATTCAATATGAATTTCCCTTCTAATGCATGATCAAATCGAGTCCTTATATTTTTGTTTGGTTCCGCTCTTCGAATTCGATAGAGCCTGTTTCCTCTTGCCAATCTCACATGCTTGTCACTGATATGAGCCTGTAGTGATAGGATTGAAATTAAGGAGAGAATTTTGTTGGCAATGATATCCATGTGGATTGAAGCTGGCAGCATAGAAAAAGAGTACGTAGCAGTATTGAAATTTTACAGCATGATCTTTGCAACTTTTTTTGCGGGGACATGGCCTGAGCCATAATATTCTTGGAGTCGACATTCTTGGCTTCATTGCGCCAACCCAAATTCAATTCTTTAAAGTGAAAACCTCTGAATTTTCATGCAACCAACAGCCATGGTTTCATTGTCATTCAGTCAGATTATTTCAGAGTTATGTCCTCCCTGTATTTGCACCTTTTTTCTTCTTGCCTTTACTCTTCTACCTCCAAAGTCACAAGTCGAACGCACAGGTCAATGATCTCAAATTCACTCTTGTTTTCCACTAAAGAGACTGTTTCTATGGACAAGCTAATGAAGTCTTGTTGCTTAGCAGAAAGTAATTCTTTTCTGTTCTGCAGTTGCAGCTGAAGATCCTGAATTTGTTTTTCCAAAGCATAAATCTCAGTAAGTGGTGGCAAAATGATGAGAAGCAAGGATTTCCATGATGTGGCAGAATTCAATTTGAAGTCAGAAGCAGAAGTGACAGGATTAGGATCTCTCACTTATGAGTTCGGAATTCTGAAGATTTCTGAGTTCTTAGTCCAGAAGCAGTTCTGAGTTCTAACAAGAATTATCTATCTTAGATTAGGATTATTTTCATTACTGTTGCAATTTTTTTATTAGAACTCCAGTCAGATTACAATATGAGACTATACAAATAGCCAAGGTATAATGAACATTCATCAAGCAATAAGCAATAAGAAAAATATCAAACACCTTCAGAAACTATTCTCAACTTCTAACATTCCACGTTCATTGAGGAACATTTGCAGGTCTGCATTCACCTTTTCCTAAACTTGCTTTGCCACTTCAGATTTCTTCTTACCAATGCCCAGCATGCTCCTGCCATAGAATTTAACAGAATTGGCAATATCCGCAACATCAACCTGAGCCTCAATAGGGAGACCATCTTTCCCAACTGAATTGACTTTCGCCAGCAAGTCCTGAAGTTCCTCAAATTCTTGAGCATCAACAAGATCCCCGGCTTTCATATTGAGCAGCTCACTTAATCTCTTTCTGTCTTCATCAAAATTCTTTTCAGAAACTTCAGAGATTTTGGGTTTTGGAAGTCGTCTGCGAGGAACCTGATGCTCTGCCAGAGCTTCTCTTGGACTTTGCTACTTCATATATTCGCATTGCTTCAGCAAAAGCTGGAGGCTGCAAAAAATTCAAATTAAGTATGTCACTTTAAAAGTTGATCAAATGCAAGTAAGGTTTAAGCAGGAATGAAAGTTAACCTTGTCAAAGAATTTGTACAATTTGGAACTGATGATCCGGACTCAGTCTCTATTGTTGGGGTCTTGCAACTTGTAGTTGTTTCAGTCATAACTTCAGGCTCAAGGACAGTTTCCTTTGGCATTTCCTGCTGATTGCCTGAGTGCATTACTTGGGTAGAGAGAGAGAGAGAAGTTTCTTCCACAATTTCTTCTGAAGCCTTTTGAAGGTTTTCAGGTTCATTGTAATGACTTTCTTGAATAACCTCTCCCGAGTTTTCCCTATTGTCAGTATCCTGATCTAGGTGCTCTTTCCCATCTTGAGCACTATCTTGAGGAATATCTTGCTCAATTTGGCACTGATCGAATAAACACGAGGAACATTTTGTTTCTTCTTCTTCTACTACTTGTTCTTTTCTAGATAGTCTTTTCTGTTCATCATCTTGAGTTCTTCTGTGCCAGTTGGTTGACAGCAGCAACAGCTTAAATCCTGAACCAGTTCAGGTGTTTGTAAACCAGAAGATCCACAGATTACACTCGGTAAATCTTGATATTGATATCAGGTATTTTCAAGAATAATACAGCCAACTGAGACAATGAATTTAGTTTTGTAAGGCTAGCATTGATTCTTTGCGAACTTTGTCTCCGCAACACGCCATTGTTTGAAGTTTTTCCCAAGAGTATAGCTCTTCTAAGTTCTCCAATCTCTCAATCAAGTTCACAGGAACCCTTTCTAGCTGCTCCCACGATCTCAAGTCCAGCAATCTTAACCACCGAGCTCTCCTACTAATTCATCCAACAGTTCTTCAATAGAAGAACCATGAAGGCTTCATAGCTTGGCCACTCCTGCAACTCCATGCCAGTTTTCACCAAGAATACATGCTCTCCTTGCGATGCTATCTGGACAGAAACGTGGCGAACCAAATCATGCTTTCTCACATGTTCTTCTTTGTCAGTGTCTAACATCTAGTCAAGTCCTCGGTAAGAATTTCTTGATCTTCTAGAAATAACTTGGCCTTGCTTTCCAAATAATTATAACTCATCTTAAGACAAGGATAAACATTTTCGTCTCTGTAATTAGTCTCTACAGAGACCACAAGGATCTCTTTAAGATGTCGAAATGCGATTTCCCACTTCTCTATAGATTTTTCCACCTTTTAGTGCCTTTCCCACCACCACAATCACCACAATTGCTAAAGGAAATTGCTTGCATTGTCTTCCACCTTTCTTTGCCACATTGCACAGGGCAAAGTCTTCATCACCTAGGTTGGCTTTGGTTTTGAATAAATAATTTCTCTCTATGACAACCTGTAATGGCCCTTAAATTTTTGGTGTCAAAGAACATGGAGAAAGATCAAGAATAGATTTTGACAATCACAAGATGGCAGTCAATCCAACTCCAATATTATCAAGCAATCAATCTAAAAAATAGCAATGAAGCTAGGATGAAGATCTCAGTGGTGGCAATCAATAGACTATGTTCATAACCTTCAGATACAATAATCAGGAAGAACGTAGTTAGGATGCCAGTGGAGAGTTGGAAAATGGGGGAGAAAGCTTTGGACAAGACGCGTAGCTAAGGCAAAACAACCAGGGGAGAAGTTTGATGGGCAAAAATCATACTAATGGAACATAACTATATCAATTCTTGCAATAAAATAAAATCAAAAGTGATATGATATTTGTATAAATAATGGATCCTATATATTTTTCTATGAATTCATTCATAGGTCATGCATATTACTTGACAAGTCCTTTTTATCGGGTTTTTTTTTTCAAAACGATATTATTTTAGTTTTTGTTTATAATTTTTTAGATTTGATTCGGCAAAATCTCATTTAAGTTTGGTCAAATCAACTGAGTTGCAGTTCAACTTGTTAGGTCACTTGAGTTTTTGAAAACAGTTTCAAATAAAAATCCAACTCATATAAGACTCCGAGTTGCAAGGTTATCGAATCAACCAATCAAGAGAGTTTCATAACTATTAGATAGGTAATTTGCGCTACATTGCTGGTTGAGTTAAATTTTTTCTAACTTAAAAAAAGAATGTCCAAGTGATGATAATATAAGTTAACTTGAGTTAATTTGACTAACATGCAACTTGTGATAACCCAAAAAAGGGGGGGGATCACAAAACTCAAGGTCCAATAACCTAATATTAAAGGATGAAATAAAAAAATAATTTTAAAAAAAGAAACGTCAAAGAAAAAGCTCGAGTCAACTTGGGTTCACTCGGCTAATTTGCCACCCGCAATATGAGACCAAGATAAAAAAAAATTAAGTTTTTTAAAAAGGTACTATGAAAATGACCGAAGTTAAATCAATAAAAAAAATATCGAAAGAAAAACTGGAGATAATCCGAGTCAACCTGACTAACCCATGACCCAAAATAACCCCACAGAAAGGACAATAAGGAAAATAAAAAAGTTCAAGGTCTAATAACCTACTGTCAAATGATGAGATTGAAAAAACAATCAATTTCAAATAAAAAAATGTTGAAAAAAAAAAACTTGAGTCAACTCGGGTTAATTCGACAAAATAACGACTCAGGATATTAGATTGGAATAACCCCACTAAAAGAAAAGCGGAAAAAACTATGAAACTCAAGGACCAATAATTTAATGTCGAGAGATTAAGTTGAAGAAAAAAATTAAAATTTTAAAAAAGAAATGTAAAAAAAAAACCCAATAAACTCGTGACCTGAGATAACCCGCAGAAAGCATAGTGAAAAAAATCACGAAACTCAAGGCCCGATAACCTAAAGTTAAAGGATAAATTTGAAAAATAATTAATTTTAAAAAAAAAAGCATAAAAAATAATTAAAGTTACATCAAGCTAATATCTGAAATCAATGACCCAAGTCATGAGATCACGAGAACATCATAGAAGACAAACACTAAAAAATTACTAAAAAAATTTCATAATCATCTAAAATTAAAAAAAGCAAAACAAATAGAAATTAAAATATTGAGGACCAAACAAACATAAAACTAAATGAAAGAAAATAATGAGGGACTAAATTGAAAATTAAAATAAATTAAGAAAATGATAAAAAAAAATAACAATTAAGAGAATGAGAATCAAATTAGATAAAAAAAGGTTTAATGAAATAAAATAACGAGGAAAAAATTGAAAGAAATAAATAAACCAAGAAAATAATAAAACATAAAAAATAGTAATTAAAAGAACGATAATCAAATCGAATATAAAAATTAAATGAAATAAAAAGTATAGTGATGAAATTGAAAAATAAAACTTTAAAAAGCATTAAAAGTAAAACAAATAGTAATACAAAAATTAAGGACCAAGATTGATAGGAATACAAAGTGGATGATATAATCGAGTTTTGAAAGGGTGGCGTGAATTTTTGGGTTAGGAGAGAGAAAAACAACAAAAAAAAAAATTCACCAGAACCCAACTACATCTTTGCTATTAACACATTCCCCACCACTATGAAAAGGAAGACACATTGCTTCCAACACTATCACGGGTGATAAAGTTTTATCACTGAAAAACACCACACACAATATCCAAATAGCTCATGCACTTTTATTTATTGTCACGCACACGTCAATTATTTTTTTAAAATTATTTGTAGATATGTTTAAAAATTTAATTACCCCTTATTAAAATAGATAATTTCAACAAACTTGTATCGAAAAGACCTAAGTTCTCTTAAGTTGTTATTTTTTACTTTAAAGGTCATATGATCATTTTACTGTGCATTTAAAGCATAAAAGACCAAGAAGCCCCTCATCCAAGTGAAAGTTATTGTTCATTTAAAATATAAAATGAATAATTTGTCCCCAAACAATATAATAATAATAAAAAATCCATGAAGTTTTAAAGATCAAATCACAGCTCCATGAATTTAGTAATGTTGGTATATATTAATGACACGTACCATTATTATTAAATCTAACTCAATTATATTAGTTGATTTAGAAAATTTATGATTTATGTTTTATTGAAATTGAATTTTAAGTTGAACATAAAAAATATTAGCAAAGTGAAATTCAATTGACTTGAATGAATTTTTAATAAGTTAAAAAATCAACCGAGTTAGTTTTAATTTTATTTATAAATAAAATAAAATAAAATAATATTATTTTAATAAAAATAATTAATTCATATTGATTGAATAACTAAAACATATTTTACTAGGCATTATCCAAACTGAGTAACGATATAGGGCCACGGTAACCATGCATGGGTCCCACCGAAGGAGTAATTCGGGAAACCCAAAAGGACTCCCACTTTCAGGCTGTTTTATCGTGAACCTATTAATCCAAACTGGCCCATCCGTCCAAACCATTATAAGACGCAGCCCAAATATCACCATGGCCCAACCCATTCTTCATCGGCCCAATCACTTCAGATCCTTCACCCTCTCCTCCCTCTTTCCCTCCCTCCCTCCCCTCCCTCTGTAAATTCCTTTCCTTCACTTCAGATCCTAAATACTCCTTTCTCTCTAGATCCAACCCTCTGGAATTCAATTATATTCAATTTCATCCTTTTTCATGCTTTCCATCAGATTCCTAAATCCCTAGATACACTGCTAGCAAAGCCATGGATTCTCTCCCTTCCTTCAATTCCAATTCCAATTCCAATTCCCCTCTCAAAAAATCACTATCTGATACCACAAATATCCAAAACCTCTCCTCCATCCTCAACAACCCTCACTCCTTCAAATCCACCGATCCCTCCGCCTGGCTCGGCTGGTGGTCCTCCTCAACCACTCTAGCTCCTCCTGATTTCTCCCCCATACTCCCCAAACAACCGCCACCTGATATTTCCCGATCGGATTTCCTCCCCTACTTATCTGCTGTCTCCGACACCTACTCCCGCTTCGAAGACATCAAAAACCATTCTAAAAATAACGACCTTGATCAAGAATCGAAGTCGGATTTGGCGGATGCGGAGTCTAATTCGGATTTGGCTGCTGTAGGGCAAGGGGAGGCGCTGGTTGCGTGTTTGAGGGAAGTTCCGGCACTGTATTTTAAAGAGGATTTTGCGTTGGAAGACGGGCCCACCTTTCATGCCGCGTGTCCGTTTAGCAATGCGGCGGCGAATTTGATGTTGCAGGAGAAGTTGAGTCAGTATTTGGATGTGGTGGAGTTGCATTTGGTGAAGGAGATATCGTTGCGGTCGAATTCGTTTTTCGAGGCGCAAGGGCAGTTGGAGGATTTGAATGGGAAGATTGTGGAAGGGTGTGAGAGGATCAGGGAGTTGAAGGAGACTATTAGTGTTTTGGATAAGGATTTGGTGGAGTCGGCGAGGGAGATTCATGAGCTGAATGTTAGTAGAGGGGATTTGGTTTCTTTGCAGAATAAGTTGGGGCTCATTTTGTATGTTAATCAGGCTCTCTCCACGCTTAAATTGGTAATTCTTGTGTGCCCTTTTGTTTGTTTTAGTTGGATTTAAGTTGAATTTGTTAGTGTATTTGCTCGATTGTTGTTTTCCGTATCGAGTGAAGTTAGAAGTAACTGATAGGAATTAATGTATGACCCTAGATTAGGTTAATTAGGCTCTTTTGGTGCTTTAATCGGTAATTAGCATTGCATATTGTTTGATTAATTCGAAATTTGAGAGGGAATGATGGGCCTATTCATAGATAGGTTTGTTATGAAAAATATGTTATAGAAGTGTTGCTTTTCGGTTTTCTTGATGATTTGTAATGGAAGTTAGTTTTTTGTGGTATACAGCTTGTTGCATCTGCAGATTGTGCCGGAGCATTGGATGTTACTGATGATTTGCAGCAGTTCTTGGTATATTTTGATTTATGGATGTAATGAGAAGTTTGATTGAGTTACATGCATATTGTTTTGCTTGAAATCTTATGTTTTCTGTCTTTGATAGGATGGAGATGAGCTGACTGGTCTACATTGTTTTCGTCACCTTCGGGATCATGTGGCAGCTGCAATAGAGTCCATAAACAGGTATCCTTTTTTTTTTTTCTTCTGAAAATATGACTGCATCAGTTATTTGCCAATGTGACCTGCCATTTGCATTGGTTTTGCTAGTTATCACTTTATGCTCTTCATATTTGCCAAAATGACTGCATCTTTCCATAGATGATATGGTTTTGGGGTCAAATTTGGTAGTGGGGAATGTCAGGAGTAGAGGCAGAAGGGTTGTTCTTAAGTTGGAAGAAGACCTATGATTGATTGAGCTAGAGTTTCCTGATGAGGTCTCCAAATGATGGGCAGTGTTAAGGGGGAGGGGGTGGATTACAGCAATGGCTATTAAATAAGCTTTTATCTTGCTTGGCTTCTGCTTATGGGATTTTATGGTTTGCCTTAAGTTTATTAAGATTGGCTGGTCCTAGTGCTCTGTGTACGATGTCTTGTTCTTTTATTTGTATTTGCAATTTTGCCAGCTATCAGGTCAAGTAGTTAACTGTGAGAAGTGTGCTGCTTGTTACATAATGCAAAACAAAATGTCATATCATTTAATTTAGAGAAGGGAATGTATGCCATTTTGTTGGTCTTTTGTAACTTATTACATTTGTTTTTGTAGCATCCTTTCAGCAGAATTTATGCGAGCTTCAATACATGGTGCTGGGGATAAAGATTTGCTTTTTTTATCCAAAGCAAAAGCCAGGGATTCCATATATATGAATGGAATAGATGAAGAAGTAAGCTTAATTTCACTTATCCATTTTCTTCTTTTGACAAAGAACATGTGGTTTTTTTGGTACTTTAGTATGATTATATTTGTAGACATGAAAGCATCCATTTGAATTCATGTCATTTTAAGACGTTTAATACAGCATGTAAATTATTTAGTCTATCATGGCCTTGAGTCATGAACTACGTCTTACCTTAAGATTCCCACTCCAGCACATTTAAGCTGGACCTGTCATTGTGCTTATTCTTATGATATTTGTCTTTTTCGTGATTTCTATTACTATCAAGCATATAAAGTTGGAAATAAGTGGCTGTTGTTGGTTTTGCACTTGATGTCCGTGTATCCCATCTCACTAATGCTTGTGATTTGCCTAATAAAATTTTTCTAGCTGTTCTTCTGCAGACTTTCTAGTGATTAGTATATCTATTTTAGTTTATTCTAATGATTAGTATATCTATATTAGTTTATCTTCTTTATTGAATTTTGGTCAGTAATGTCTGCTGTTCTTTGTCATGTTTAGCAGGTTAAGTTGGATGATGAAGAGACGTCCAATTTTCGAGATCATCTTCTTCCTCTCATTGTTGGGTTACTTAGAACTGTGAGTTTTATTTCATGGAAATGCTGTCTCTGAAGTTAAATTTTTCCCCTCACAATATTTTGTTTGAAGAGTTGGCTCATGGACTTGATGTAGTTGCCCCTTGTTTTTATTCTGACCTGCCTTTGTTACAACTTCTTCTGTTGTTTGTTGCTGTTAAACACTTATATAATTTTACTCTTGCTGTTGATATTTACTCCTTGGTTCCATATCTTGGTTCTTGTTTTAGGATTTTATATGAATTACCCAACATGAGTAAATTTTAAGATATTCACATTGATAGAAAGGCTTGCTTAACTGAGAGAAACAGGAAAGAACTGTTTGGGCATAGTGAGTTTGTAAGTTCAAATTCCAGAAATCAAATATTGTTTCCAGTTTGGGTAGGATAAATTTCTGGTTCTACATGTATCCAATAAGACTCTTCCAAGTTATGGTCATACTGAAGTCAGATCCTGGTAGGGACTGTTGGAGATAGTTCCATCCTTCAGCATGTTTGTCAGATGTTAGTTGTTATCAGCACTGCAATTTGAGCTTATCAGTAATGATTATGGGGAACTAGTTGATTGTGCTTGGTTTAGCACTGGACTCATTGTTTCAGTGATTTCTTTCAGGCCAAGCTCCCCCCTGTGTTGAGAATATACCGAGATACCCTTACAGCCAGTATGAAAACCACCATTAAGAATGCGGTTGCAGAGCTGCTTCCTACCTTTTCAGCCCAATCTCTGGAGTCAGATCTCACACCTGCAGAGCGAACAGCAGATACAGATGGTAAGTACATAATACTAGATTTTAACACTTCCCCCCTGAGTTTATTAATTCAGAAGTAACTTGTCTATTTTCTTTAAGATGCACTTTTGATTGCAGACAAGTTACTTGGTATCTGTTTCTGCTCCTTTCTCTCTCCTTTTTTAACACTTCTGAGTGACTCAGGTGGAGGTTTATCACTTGCAAGCAAGTTAAGGAGCTTGTCATCCGAAAATTTTGTGCTACTTTTAAGTGCTATTTTCAACATTGTACAGGTAATGTATACTTCACAAGTATCTTCCTCAATACATAGTTTCTAAGGTTCTTGATGATGTACCAGATGTGATTTTTTACTTTAATTCCGAGATATACTGGCCAACTGAATGTAATGAAGGTGGATTGTTGCCACCAAAATCTAATTTTTTTGTGGGGGCATAGTTGCTGGATTAGGCCTTGCTCAAAAGAGTTTGTGGTTTACAAGCTGTACATTATAATGAGGAATCTATCTTATGGACTCAAACTGAAGTCTTGAGTTTGCTTAAACTGTGTAATCATAGAGCTGAGTGTGCTTGTCTACTAAACCTGCTTGTGATTTGATTGATAATTGTAATGAACTATTCATATAATCTGGCACATGAACTAGCATGGAATACCCAGGTCAGAATTCGTGTTTGTAGTAGATAGTAGTCTACCCTGCACCTTAGCCTGTCCAGTGGTCCAAGGTTGATTGGATGGATGGACTGGTTGCAAAATTATGGGGGGCTTTAGCCCATTTTAATAGGTAGTCTATTTATAAGACCAAGGGAACCACTTTTCAAGAAACTGTTACATGTCGCATAAGCCAGTACTTTGAAGTTCTAACAGTATGATGTAATCCAATTTGCATTTTTCTATTTTTTTTTCACCTTCTTTCCTTGGTTTGGGGTTAATTCTTCAGTATTGTTTTTTATATATATTTATAAAAACTCATACTTAGGTTGCTAATTTCTAATTATGCTTATGGTGAACTTGGTTTGAATTTTGACTTCTTGATTATCATAGACATGATTTCATAGCTTGATTCAATTTTCTATTTTTTTCTCTCATTATGTGCCTTTTAAGTAAGAAGTAATATGATTTATTTTCTTTTAGTGAATGCAGGCACACTTAGTGCGGGCTGCTGAAGTGAAAAAGGCAATTGAGTGGATTATGTGTAGCGTTGACGGACACTATGCTGCTGATTCAGTTGCTGCTGCAATTGCAGTTGGTGCAGCAGCTGCTGAAACAGCTCATGAGAGTGATGGTCTAGGTGGTTCTCTTCTCCCCTTTTCTCCACAGAGAAGTACTTCCAAGTTTGCTTCATCTCAGCTGAAAGCAAATGATGCAGCAAGTCCCTCAAATATTTCAAGAAATTTTAGGTGAACTCTTGTCCCTTGTGATAGTTTTACAATATTATTCAAGTGATGTTAAGCTTTTAAGTGACAGTAACACTATAAAAAAGCGATGTTGCACGAATCACTACACAACATAAATAATGGCTGGGCTTATAATTTTGTACAACGTTATGGTTATTTATTTTATGAGTTCTTTCATGATATTTTCCTGTGATCAGATCTGTTATAATTATAAGATCTGTTATAATTATAATTTATCTTTATGGAAATTTGTGGGTTGTTTCTATTTAAGGATCTGAGTTCAAGAGCTATGTTTCGTGCTATTTGTGTATAACAACTTTTCATAATAAAAGGTGCCATCTTCTTCATTTTAGTTATAGAGTAATATCTTGGCAAAGAAAAGATTTAAAAACTGTTATGAAATTCCATATAATGAAAACCAAAGAGATTTTAACAGGATTAGTTATGTTTTTCCTTCACCCTGATCTATTATGGAATAGTATAGTTGAGCATGAATTTATTTGGTATCCATCTCTTACAACTTGAACTGAACTGGGCATCAAGTAACTTTCCAGTTTAGAGTGCTGTAAAAAAAAGAATTATCAATAAACTATAAGAAGGCTGGGAATGCCTCCATGTTTGGAGGTACTCTCCAAAATGCTGATGATGATCAGAAGCTCTGTTGCAATGATGGGTTTTTCAAGTTGCCCCTGTTGCTTAGCCACTGCCTGGCTGCCACTTCTCTTATAGGCTGGTATTTTGGCCACCTTCAAATCCCATCTAGCCATTTGATGTTAGAGCAGTGCCTGCTGAAATAAGACTGGCAACGAAGGGAATGTTGAACCTTCAGTTGGGTTTTCCAGTTTCCATCCCCAAATTATTGGTGTTGATTCATTTTTATTTTCATTAAAAATTTGTTGAATCTTTGTAGTTTTCTGAAAGTTACAATCTTTGACAGAGCCGATGTATTGAGAGAGAATGCAGAAGCTGTCTTTGCTGCTTGTGATGCTGCTCATGGAAGATGGGCAAAGCTCCTTGGTGTCCGTGCTCTTCTTCATCCAAAGTTGAGATTGGTGGAGTTTTTAAGCATATACAACATCACCCAAGATTTTATAACTGCCACTGAAAAGGTATTCAGCTATTTAGTTTTCTACATAATGAAAACAATTTGCTGTTCATGTCTGTGATGCTGTTTGTATGCTAACATAAACAGATTGGTGGAAGGTTGGGTTATAGTATTCGTGGAACAATGCAATCACAGGCTAAAGCTTTTGTTGATTTCCAGCATGAAATGCGAGTTAGTTTCCTTTTCCAGCTTCCCCTTTACTTAGGTCTTTGTTTTTTGTGAGACCTTTGCAATTTGTTTTCAGGCTAACCTTTACCTTGATGTATGTAGATGACAAAAATTAGGGCAGTGCTTGATCAGGAGATGTGGGTGGAAGTAGATGTCCCTGATGAATTTCAGGCCATTGTTGCTTCATTGTTTTATTCTGAATCTGTGGGCCTAAATGATACTCAAGGTGATGCGACAACCAGATATGGTGAAGTAGGCACAGGCAATGATGGTTCACTTGTGATTGATGCTGAAGCACAAAATGCTGAACAAGAACTTGTGCAAATGAACTCTACAGATATATCTTTGGAAAATTCTGTGCAAAAGAAATCTACTCCCTCAACAGAGGCAACTGAAAGCAATAAAGTCATAGCTGCAACTTCATCAGCTCAGAGTAACAATCATAATGTGAAGGAGCGTGGAAAATCTACTTCCCAAACACTTTCTTGTGGAGGTGTTGGTTATCACATGGTAAACTGGTTAGTTTTCTTGTTTTACCTTTTTTTTTTCAGTTTTTTGCATGTGGTTGCGAATTCCTCAACAAAATCTTCCTTATTTCCTCTAGAAATCCTTGCATCCCATACATAATTAATGCCATTAGTTATTGCCAGTGTGGCTTGGCATTCCATTACTTGATGACACTTTACCTTTCTCTTGTGTATTTGACTGATTATCATCTACAGATTTCCTTACTGTGTATTGTTATTTTCATTTTGCAAACTATTTTTATTTTTCAACCATCAAAAGAACTTTCTGAAGCGAACAATTTGCTGATGCCATTTGTGTTTATTCTTTCTCAGTGGCTTAATATTGCTGAAGATGTTGTCAGAATACATGGATATGAATAATTTTTTGCCAACACTATCTTCAGAAGTTGTTCATCGTGTCGTGGAGATCTTAAAATTCTTCAATACAAGGACTTGCCAACTTATTCTTGGAGCTGGTGCCATGCAGGTAAAAGTCAGATTTGCATTCTACAATTTGTTGTATTTTAATAACCTAATGCTCAGAAAAAGGTCTACATTTTCTGGTTAATATCATAAAGACAAACGAAGCTTTTTTTGTCTTGCATGCATTTATGATCTTTGTTCTGTCAGTTATCCCAGTTTGTAGACACAGGTAATAAATAAGGGAATATTAAAGATTTGAGTCAGAGAATTTCTCAATTCTGACACAAGGTACTTATTAGATCGAATGTACTTATTTGATATCTCATCCTTGATAGTTTTGAAGTGCTCCACTGATTCCCCAAACGCCACACTCTTGCCTTGAGTGGTTTCTTTATCTATCTTTGTGCCTGCCCACAAACTGATATACCATGCACATTTTATTCTCTCACTCTTCCTGTTTGCATTATTTTATTTTATACTCTTTCATTTACAATCAATTTGAAGTGAGCTTGGTTGCTGATTTAGCTACTAAGTGGGGTCAATGTCATGCTGCAGGTGTCGGGTCTGAAGTCTATTACCTCAAAGCACTTGGCCCTTGCTAGTCAAGTCATCGGTTTTGTTCATGCCATTATTCCTGGTAGGTTGATAGACTGAGATGCTGGTACCTCTGCTAGTTAACAAGTGTTCTTGTTCCAAATTGTTATGTGCATGGACAGTCTTAAAGACAGCTTTTTTTCCACTCTTATTGCGAGCTCTTCATTCATTATCTGAAGTTTCTAAGTTTCTTTGTGCTTCCTGTCTGAGCAAAGAAATCAGGCGAGTTCTTTTCCTTAAAGTACCTGAAGCACGGAAAGTATTACTGTTGTCAGAGATTGATCGAGTAGCACAGGTAGGTATCTGTTTAAGCTGCTTCTTCAGCTAATATTATGATGTGTTCAACTTCAATTGATTAGTTCTGTTGCTACTGATTGATGGTGTGCATGAGACAGAAACTTTTGCAATCTTCAAATTTTATAATGCATGCAATTTATGATGAGTTCAAGCATCATGGTTGTCATTGGGCCATGGTACATACCTTTGGTGAAAGGAACACATAGCTTCTTCATGACAATGAATTCATCTATTGACTTATAGTATTTCCATCCCCCCCAGTTCAATATATATTTTTCTTCTTTTTTCTTTCCCAATCATATCAAGTTACTTCCACTGCACATAGCTCTTCATGTTCTTGGAGAGGGGCGGGTGATGGGGGTGAAGATCTCATGGAACTGCTCTTTCAATGCCTTTTTTTTGGGGGATTCTTGTAGTTTGGAACTTAGTTTTGTGTGTGGACGCACAGGTGTTTATGTTTAGTTTCATATATCACAGGGTTTTGTTTCTTAATTCAGGATTACAAGGTTCATCAAGAGGAGATACTTACAAAGCTGGTTCAGATAATGAGGGAAAGGTTGTTGCATCATCTACGTAGTCTGCCTCAGATTGTTGAGAGCTGGAATAGACCTGTAGATACCGATTCACAGCCTAGTCCTTTTGCTCTAACGCTTGTAAAGGTACTAATCGTAAATTAGAATGTTTCAACTTCAAAACTTCCTAATACACCAAACGCTTGTGTGCTCATACAGTAGATTTTGGCAATTTGGAAATTCCAAATATACCTACTCTGATCACATAGTTGAGGAAGACTTAAGTGTGGGGAGACATGGCAGGTTGATATGCAGATGTCTTTTCACTGCATAGAGTTGTTTGGTGAATATTTACTGCATGCTAACAGTCCTCAATTTGATTCCTGATTGTGAATCCTCAACTAGTGTGGCTGCCTATATTGATATGGATAAGTGTTCCACCCCCGATAACTTTGTCTTTGCTTGTTTAGTTAAGAACATAATCTAGAAAATTCCTGCTAAATAGCCTTATTTAAGAAATTTGAGCTCGAGTGCCTTTTATAATCAGCACAATATTAGAATTTGGAAGGTGCTTTTTTCTCTTTACAGTTGTTCAATCAACTTTTCCTAGGAGGGTTGGACTTAATTAGCTGTTCAATTTGTTGCAGGAGGTTACCTATCTTCAACGAATCTTATCTAGAACTTTACATGAAGCAGATATTCAAGCAATTTTCAGGTGAGTTTTAAATTTAACTTGGTGTATAATACTTGATTGCTACAATTTCAGCATATACTTTGGTGTCTATGCTGTTCCATGCTACAAAATGTAGAGTATGACTTTCATTTCATGGTCGTGCAATGCATGGTCCAATGATGAAAAAAAGCCTGAGGTAAAATGTCTTCAAGTTGATATGGAGGCAGTTTTTGTTGCCTCTTCCTGTTTTTTGTTTTTTTTCTTAACAGATTATCTATTTAATAATTTTCTTGAACTGAAATTGGCTTCAATGTGTGGCCTGATTAAACAAAGAAAGTCATCTCTAGAATGGATGCATCTAGTTCTAACTTATTTTCTAAGAATGTTTTTGATGTTAAATGCTTCCACAGTATCCAGAGCATTATATCTTGATGAAAAATATATTCTCATGAAAACAAACCGAGCAAATCTCAAATCCCAAGAACTTTGTTTTCCCTTGGATTTTGAAGAAAATGCTTATTCCTGCATTGCTAATGATTTTTTCAGGCAAGTGGTTACAATCTTTCATAAAGAAATTTCAGAAGCATTTTCACGGATGGAGATCAGCAGTCAGCAAGCAAAGTTCAGGTACTGCCTTTTATTTACTCACATGTGCATCCAGTAGTATTCTGCGTATTAAATGGTGTCTTCTTCTGTGTGGAAAATCATTTTCCTGAGCTAAAGTTGTCTTTATTTGTGTTCCATATAACAGGCTTCATCGGGATATTACACTTATCCTTGGATGCATCAGATCATTACCTTCTGGTAACTTGAGTGAATCGGGTACCCCAAATTGGGGACAACTTGATGAATTTTTGGTTCAAAGATTCGGGTCTGAAGCTGGCTGAAAAATGTCATCATCAAGTGTCAAATTGGTTGCTCTTCTAGTGTGGCTGTAACATGATTTTTATGGAAGATATGGGATGATAGAACCAGCTCTCAACTTATACAGTTGCCTTGTAGCATAAATTTGAGGTACTTCTCTGTTCTGAGTTGTCAAACTCTTTTATCTGCTTCTTGTATTCTTTTTTCATCCTTCAGGGGGGTAAAGAATTCAAATTACTATGAACATAGAAAAACCATCAAGATACTGGATAGATGTACCATCCCCTTTTTGCAATGAATGATTTTCCTTACCAGATTCCGTGCATGGAAAAGTTTGCTGGTTTCTGATCATTGGAATTCATTTCAGGTGTTTTGATTGCTTTTAGGTAAATAGTTGACAGCATATGTATCAACATTGAAATGTTGCAGAAGGAAGTGTCTTTGAAGCAGAATTTTTGTAGGAGTTTGCAGATAATACAATTTTTTAATTGTTTGAAATAGTGAACAGCTGGTTCTAGCTATCGAGTTGTTCTTCCATGTGCCGTTTTCAGATGCACTCGATTGCTTAATCTTGAGATAATTGTATTCTAGTACCATAAACACGATTTCATTTTTCATTTTGTCTGTCTTCCATTCTTTCCTATCTTCATGTACTGGTTCATAAATTAGCCTGAAGATATCATCAACTACGTTTAATTTGCAAAAATTTTACAGGGTGGGTACATTGTCAATATGGTTTGTGTATGCCTTTTTTTTTAAATATAATTTTTTAAATCTTGGCTGCAAACAGCGATGGTGTTGTGCAAACAATGGCTTATTTTATTTCTGGCAATGGGGAGTAGTGTGTGATCTAGTGCAAGTCTGTGTTCGCTAAAATTCATTAAAGCTGCCTCAAGTGTGCTCCTACTCATTTTATCATTAAACACACCTACGTAGCGTTAGCAAAAGAAACGGTTATAATTGAGATAGAGTAGACATGTTTCCTTGTTTTTTGTTTTGAAAATACATAAATTTACTTTAAAATTATTTTATAGATGAAATTATTTATATATTTCTGTCTCTCTAACCTAACATTTTTGTCCTATTGTATCTGTTTTTCCTGTTCTAACCAAATCTTGACTAAAAACACAAGAACATAGAAAAGCTGTTAACATTTCTCCAAAATGAATTAAAATAGCAATAACAATCTTTTAGTTTTCAAACTGACCTTTAGTTTTCTCCAGTCCTAAGAATGTCACCTTTTCTATATTCCATTTTTTACTCAGAAGCAAATTCTCCATTAATGACATTTGATCCAGCAGCTACTTTATTCCCTGCAATTCCACCAGAAAATTTCACGAAACTCTTATTCTCTCCTCCCTCCCACCTCTGTGCTTCCCCCCATCATCTAGGCAAACTTGCCTTGTATTGTTTCCACTGCTGCTAAGAACCACCAAGAGATGTTTCCTTTGTGAACACCAACATTTATATGATCAGCAGGTTCAGAATCGATGCAAACTGAGTTGGTATAATTGAAATGATCAAACCAGTTTCCTGTTGGGAAGTAGGCATCAACTGAAACTGCTCCTCATGTCAGGACAGGTGACACCATCACACCTTTACCGATTAGAAACCGTGAGTTGATTTTGTATGTTTGGATGCCTCAAGGGAATGAAAAGAAAAGAGGCCACGCTATGGGGGTCCTGTTAGGGTGTGCCTCGTACATTAAGGTGTAGAGCATGGAAGGAGCTGATATCGCAGGCTGATAACCTTCTTGGCCGATGCAACAACAGGCTCCCAGAGATCAAGCTGTCAGCGATCTGAACCTTTGTTTGAATGGCCTCTTGAAAAGGAGTAGAGGGCACCAAGTTGACGGAAAATTTCAAACAAGAATTTTTTACCTTAATCCATCGTCGACAGAGAAAACCGCAAATGTCAGCACCAACCCTTGGGATTCCAAACAGTCTGGAATTCAGAATCGACCGGATAAAGTATGCCAAATATTCCCATCTAGCAGCGTTGTCTCCAGTCCACTGTGCTGCAGGCCAAGCTTAGCCCACGTAAGGACGGCCGTCACGTTTAATGAAAGCATCAGCCTCCATTCCTCTATCATAAGTTCCTAGGTTATGTTTACATAAATACCTGAAGAAGAATTAGATGCAGTTTAAACTCTTAGTGAAGGAGATTTTGGAAGATGAGCTGTCAGATACGGAGTTAATGGCTCTGGACTTCCTTGACCGGACAGACCAGCGGGAAGATGGCAGGAAACCGTTGTCCGGGTCTGTTTTGGGATATTTTTTGTGCATCCTTTAGAATTTTTACCATAGCCTTTTTGTTTTTTGTCTTTCTGATTTTCCTTTCAATCCTAACCTGTATATTTCAGGCTGCGTCAACTCATTAAATCCACTTTAGCAGTAAAAGAATTCTTCGAAATGTTCTTTTTTCTCTATTCTAATAAGCAGATTGCTAGAGTTCAGAGGATTTTCATGTGAAGATATTTCCTTTGAACATGTCAGGATCCAAGATAAGCACAAATTTCTGACCATTTTGGTGAAGGGTTTCCCCAAATTTCCTCATTTGTTCCAATGAGAAGTTAACAGGATCAAAAGTAAAGTCCTCGCATCCATCCATGTAATCAATGTCTGTGCACATAACTTCAAGAGGAATGCCAGCTTTTGCATAGCCAGCAACCACACCATCAAGATCGGTAACGCTCGCATAACCATATCAGCATTGATGAAATCCTTTACATTGAGGTAAAAAAAAAAAACAAAAAGATTTGGTCAAGCAAGCGGCGACTAAGATATAAGAAATGAACTCAGGTCTACTGGCATGTCTAAAAGAAGAGTGCAAGAATGTCTACTCAATGCTACATGCCAAATGACCAGTAAGGCATTGGGGCAAGCCAACCAATCAGCTCAGTATACTGCTGTATCACCATATCTGGTGCCGGTCTGGCGAAAAAAAAGAAATCAATAACACCACCAATAACCTTATAAGTTAACCTATCACCTTGATAAATTATATCCATGCCATTACTATTTAGCAACAAAACAACATAAGCAGGTCTCTGCCGGTGCTCTGTCCAAATCATTACTATCTTTCTTTCCTGTTGCAGATATAAAAAAATATAAAACGCAGCTGCTGCGATCCTTGTTGAAGTGTTTGGTATTGCGGTAGCTGTTGTGGTTGTGATTTGAAAAAAAATATTTTATAAAAAGTACTTTTAGTTGAGGTTAGTTTGAAAAAATAGATGTTTGATTAAAACTGTGGTTGAAATTGAGGTTAAACAAAAAGTAGTTTAATGTGTTTGGTTAAAAATGCTTTTAAAATTAAGGTTATAAAATAATTTAAAAAATTATATTAACATTGATGGTTTTTAATTTAAATGTTATAGATTTAACTATTGTTATTACATCATAAAATAAATAATACTTTATATAAAATATTTTTTATTGTTCCATTATAATATCTACAATTCCATCACGTATGAAATACATCCGACAAGGACTATAGTTGTTTTGATTTCTTAAGCACGCAACAACATCAAGTAAAATATAATCAGGAACAAAATTGAAATTGCGATCAAATTCTGTAAATGCTACATCATCAAGCGATCTTTGTTTAATTTATGTAGTTTCATTGAATAATGTTAAACACTAGTTTTTTGAATAAAATTAAAAAAATAAAAAATAATTTTTATTTTTTATTTTACTAGATTAAACCTGTTTAAATACATTTTAAATTTTGGACCGGAATCGATTCGGCGAAAATAGTGTAGCACGCGAACAGTGCAGCAAGCTATACTATTCCTACTAATCAATTAGGAACAGTACAACATGCTTGCCTTTGTTTACCGAGCGATTGCATCATGCCTCCGCTTCATTCATGCTAATTAATTAACAAGATGTGTGCATGCAGCAGAAAGGTAGGAACGCGATGAAAAAAATAGATAATTTCTGCTTCAACAAAATAACGTTTTTGACGCAGTTAATAATAGGGCCACGTACAAAAATCACAGTTGATTTCATAACTAAACACTATTTTTACTAGTTACATAACAAACACAGGTGTAAACGCTTAGACAAACGAACCTTATTCTTATTAATAACTTGCTAGACAATGGTTGTCCATCATTACAATTTCACATTCAACTTGAACTCCTCTCCAAGGAACAAAGAAAGTCCTGACATCACCAAGACATCAAAATCTCCATTGTTATTAAGGCTTGCCCTAATCCTTCTATTTCCACTCCTTGTTTCCTTGGAAGTCTGCAACTCATACCACTTGATCCCATTAGTCTTTTTCAATCCTATGAATGTTACTTTGCTCACCATCCACTTTTGACTGAAAGCAAATTCTCCATTTATGATGTTTGATCTAACCGTTGCCATATCTCCTACAATCTCACTATGAAATTTCACTAAACTCCAACTCTTTCTCTCCCCTCCCATCTCCACACTCTCCCCATCATCTAAGAATAATTCCCCTGTGCTGTTTCCACTGCTGCTAAGAACCACTAATAGATGAAATGCTGTTTTTCGAGCTTCTTCCGTTGTCATGGCTTCTCCTTGCAAGGCCAGAATATTTCCTTCATGAACATGCACGTTTATATGATCTGCAGGTGCAGCAAGTTTGATGTACTTTCCTGGACTTACAGAAACCGTATTAGAGTAGTTAAAAAGATCAAACCAGTTTCCCGCGGGAAAGTATGCATCGACTGAGGTAGCTCCGGACTTCAATACTGGTGATACCATTACACCTTTACCGATCAGAAATTGTGAGTTGACTTCATAAGTTTTGATGTCTTGAGGGAATGAAAAGAAAAGAGGTCGTGCTATTGGGGTTCCTTTAATGTGAGCCTCATACATTAGTGTGTAGAAATATGGAAGCAGCTGATATCGAAGGCCAAGCACCTTCCTAGCTGATGCTGCAACAGAATCCCAGAGATAAAGCTCCTGCCGTGTTGTGTCTATCGATGAATGATCTCTCGCAAAGGGGTAAAAGGAACCTAGCTGCATTGTAATAAAAGTTCAGAACAATTTAAACACAGAAAAAGAGTATAGCGTCTGTCAACATCCAACTACAGCAAAGTTACCTGAATCCAACGCCGACAAAGCTCTTCATTTGTGTTTCCTGAAAAACCACATATGTCAGCACCAACCATAGGAATCCCAAACAGTCCGAAATTCAGAATTGATGGAATAGTATAGGCCAAGTCATCCCATGTGGCAGCATTATCTCCAGTCCAATGTGCTGTATACCTCCCAGAGCCAATGAAAGTTGATCGAGAAAGTACGAATGGCCTTTTACCAGTTGAATTGATCAGACCAACATTGGTGGCTTTTGATTCCAAAAGGCCATAGAGGTTATGAACGTTGTACTCTTTCATGACATCAAAGTGTAGAGATGTTGCTGGAACAGTTTTATTATTAATAGGCCGTCGAATACCAGCATTGTTAATCCTGTAGGGTGGATCATCAACGGTAGAAAGTGGGTTGGGTGTTGGATCTATGAAATTCGATATCTCGTTCATGTCAATCCAGAGACCGTCTACAGGGAGAAGCTCTCGAAATATTTTTATCTCATTACCCCAAAACTCTCGGCCAGCAGGATTTATGAAATCCGGGAAATAGACCTTTCCAGGCCACACTTCACCCATGTACGGAATCCCATTGCGTTTAATGAAAATATCAGCCTGCATTCCTCTGATGTAGGTTTCATACGTTGAGTTCACACTGATACCTGCAGAAAATTGGAGGCTCAACAGAATGTAGCAGAACCATTATTTCTTTCTTCCTTTCGTGTTAAAGCCAAATAGAAGAAGTATAAGTTCTAGGATTTCATGTGAAGATAATTGTTTTGCCTCTTCATGTTAATCACATACCAGGATCCAAGATGACCACATATTTCTGACCATTTTGGTGAAGGGTATTGACAAATTTCTTCATTTTTTCCAGCGGAAAGTTAACAGGATGAAATGTGAAGTCCTTGTATGCATCCATGTAATCAATATCTGTCCACATAACTTCAAGAGGGATCCGAGCTTTTGCATAGCCAGCAACCACACCTTCAACATCAGAAATGTTCTTGTAACCGTATCGGCACTGATGAAATCCTTCACATTGGACCAAAAAAACATATTACAAATGGAACAAGCTTTGTTCACAAAAACTGAGATAAAATAGTATGCTTCATAAATATCCAGTGTCACATGGAACCGAAACCACACAACAGTAACTAAGGCCTCTATTGCAGTTCCTATATTTGGCTGAGTCTAATAAGTTGATCATGGAGTGTAAGAGAGTTCAGGACTCTCTCAATGAATTGGAATAGTTTGATCACTTAGCACTAGTTATAAAAAATAAATCTCTCATTGCCCAAAATTCTTGAATTTGATGTTCAGGCATCAAACAATTTTGCAGACTGAAACATGTTAAATTGGCAACTAGAAAGTTTCAAGGAAGGAATAATGCTACTTACCGAAAGACCAATATGGCATTGGGGCCGGCCGACCAATAAGCTCTGTATACTGCTCTATCACCATATCTGGCGATGGCCCAGCGAAAAAATACAAATCAATAATGCCTCCAATAACCTTATAAGTTATCCTATCTCCTCCATAAACTATGTCCATGCCATTGCTATTAAACAGCAAGACACCATGAGTAGTCCCTGCCTGTACTTTGCCATCAGCCGATGCTGATCTTACATCAATGTAAAATGGGTGGGAACCATAGAGGTTAACATCAATATTAGCACTTGCGAGGTCAGCATTCCACAAGGTGAATGTGTCATCAGGCTTCAACTTGAAAGTGCTCTTTGTGTGCTCTCCGAGACCATATAAAGAAGATCTTTTTATAGGAAGCCTGGAAGATAGCTGGATATACTGATCCTTAAAGACCAAGAAAGTGTCGGGGTTGGACATATCCGTGGAAGTGTCGAAGAGGACATCACCGGAGGATTTTCGGGTGACAGAGAAGCCAAAAGGGATGGTGTTGTGCAGGGTAAAAAGCAGGTCTGAGTTGGGATCAGAGAGGAGGTTGTTATCTGGCAGGAGTCGATGATTTAATGGAGAGTAATGCAGGTAGTTCTTCGGAGAGTGGTTTTGCCGGGGAACGATGTGTTGCGGAATCTCCCATCTTTGGTTTTTGGAATCTGTTATTCTGACTCTCAAACGGTTCTTGGTTTCAAATCTGCATGTAGGAGGCAAAGCATGTCAACGCATAGAGCAGGGAATGTGCAAGTGGAAGACATGTCAATCATATATGAGTAAGACATGTCGTTTGCTTGTTTCAGAGGGGAACGTACATGATTCTTTAAAGAGGGTAAATTATTCACATAGTCCTCTAAGTTTTAAAGGCTGGTCATATTAGCCCCTTTATCCTATTTTTTGGACAAATCAATTTATATTAAGATCCCACGTGTGGATCAACCATGTATAATGCCTAAGTCTCGGGTCGGGTTAGTTAACTCAGGTCAACTCAAGTATTTTTAATAAAAAATTAAAATAATATTGTTTTGATTAAAAAAATCAGATTTTTTTTCTAACTTAGCTCTGACAAATTATGAGTTGACCTGTCAAGTCAAGCTGGACTTTACTACGCTAATGAATTATACGAAGAGGTCAAGTTTAATCAGAAATTAAAAATTTAAGAATAATCATGCTCAGAATCACGATAAACAAGTCCATTAAGTAAAATGTAAAAAATAAAGGAATATGCCATGTGATGAATTGAATACCAAAGAACAAAAGTAGCTGAATTTATTGAATGCTCCTTAGAAACAAGAATTTTCTCCTGCCCAAATGAAAATTTCCCTTCTTTTCTAAGGATATAATTCTATTTTTGATTGAGTTTAATAGAAGAAATCAAGTTAGAATTTTTATTTTTTTTAAAGGCAGGCTATGCAACCTTGCAAGTCAACTTTTAACTAATAAATTAAGTGGTTAGTCTATTTATTTACTCCAAGCAAAGATAACATAAAAGATTATTATATTTTTTTAAGAAAAAACTTAACATTAGAACTAGTCTAAGTCTCAAGAAAGAATTAAAAAGAAGAAGAAGAAGAAGAAGAAGCAATTATTTATATGTTTTCTGTTTTCAAGAACATTCGACAGTAAGAAAAAATTAATGTAAGCAAAATCATGAAAACCATAAGGAAAGAAACTAAGCTACTTACTCAGCAATAAGATTAAGATGTTGGATATCATTTCCATAGACTGAAGATCTCTTGATAAGGCTAAGATCAGCAGTCAACAACTTGCCTGTTAAACCAGAGTTAACAGAGCCAATTTTATAGCCATAACCAACCACTTCTTCTTTCACATCCTTTCCACTAGTCAGCGGCACCCCACAAACCAACAGCAAGACTAGAAGTTGAAGATTGCTCTGAGATGGAGATGTTGCTTTTGTGTTTCTGCAACTGTTCTTGTTCCTCTCTTTCTCCATTTTTTGGGTCATATGATCAGTTAGAGGCATTGGTGCTTACTTGGTTTCAAGTTCCAAGCTTAAATATCTAAAGAAAGCAAGATGACCATAACCATGGTGACCTTTCTGTAGTTTCCACGGGCAACTTGAAAAAAAAAAAAAATGGAGCTTTCTTGGCCACATAAAGTGAACTAGTGTTCTAAATCTGTTACGTTGGGATTGGTATGCAGTCACTATCCTCTGTTTCTGTATCCTAAAACAATAGGCTAGAAGGGGACGCCAAAAAATAAATGCAATTTGCATATGATACACGGTATATTGGAAATTCATCCGTTCTTACCCTACCATCTAGATTACGAGTTATGCTTGATGCTGACTAAGATTAATTACGTACACCCATTCTAATCCTACCCAGTATCTAGATTATGAGTTAGATTTGATGTCGATTAAGTGTTTGTTTGGTTTGGTAACTCGGTTCAACTTGTTTCTAAATTATTATTATTTTTTGTAAAAAATTAAAATAAATTTATATGTTTTTGATTGTTTTGAAATGCTGGTTTTAAAAATAATTTTTAAAATATAAAAAAATATCATTTTGATACATTTTGGTATGAAAAATTATTTAAAAAAGAAAGTAACCACATTTTTAAACACCCTCTAAAATTAATCGAGTTAATTCTCAACCTAGTTTAATATAAACTTGCCTCGGATAAGTATTCCAGGTTAATCTAAGCTAGCCGAGCTATATTTTATAATGAAAAACTCATTATATGGCTTGTTGTTATGTTATGTGATCATTACATCCTGCACTAATCTTGAATGTGCTTTTAATAGATAGAAGCAGGCTAAAATTGGAGGAACAACTTTTAGATTTTTAATCCAATAAGAAAATAAAAGGAAAAAAAAAAGATTTTTCCTTAAAAGACTAGATGTCGGTGGAATATATTTTCTGTATGCAAAAGCTTGCTTAAGAATATATTTACTGCTAAGAAATGAAAAAGAAAATAGTGGATAGAAATAAACAGTAAATATCCTTTTTCTTTTAGGGTTTTCTTTCTCTCTTAATTGTTAATTGTTAATTAACAATTTAGCAGCTAGAATTTCAAGAATTGCAATCTTTTTATTGGATTTTATTCTTGCCAACTTTAAGGTAGAAAATATTTGCTGTCAATCCTTACATGCTAAATTTCACCTCTAACTTGAACTCTTCTCCTAGGAACAAAGAAAGGTCTGACATCTCAAGCACATGTAACTCTCCATTTCTATTAAAGCTTGTCTTGGTGCCTGAATTTCCACTCTTTGTTTCCTTGGAAGTCTGCAACTCATACCACTTGAAACCCTTAGTCTTTCCTAATCCTATGAATGTTACTTTACTTACAATCCATTTTTGGCTCAAAGCAAATTCTCCATTTGTGATGTTTGATCTAACCATTGCCATATCTCCTACTATCTCACTGTAAAATCTCACAAAGCTCCAGTTCCTTTCCTCCCCTCCCATCTCCACACTCTCCCCATCATCCAAGAAAACTTCCCCTGTGCTGTTTCCAGTGCTGCCAAGAGCTACCAGCAGATGGAATGCTGTTTTTCGAGCTTCTTTTGTCGTCATGGCTTCACCTTGCAAGGCCAAGATGTTTCCTTCATGAACATGAACGTTTATATGATCTGCAGGCGCACTTAGTTCTATGTACTTTCCAGTATCTACAGTAACTGAATTAGAGTAATTGAAGAGGTCAAACCAATTTCCTGCAGGGAAGTACGCGTTAACTGAAGTAGCTCCTGACTCCAATACAGGTGATACCATTACACCTTTGCCAATCAGAAATTGTGAGATGATGTCATAAGTTTTGAGGTCTTGAGGGAATGAAAAGAAAAGAGGTCGTGCTATAGGGATCCCTTTAATGTGTGCCTCATACATTAATGTGTAGAAGTAGGGAAGTAACTGGTAGCGAAGGCCAAGAACCTTCTTTGCTGTTGCAGCAACAGAATCCCAGAGATAAAGCTCTTGCCGTCTGGTGTCTAGATCCGAGTGATCTCTTGAGAAAGGGTAAAAGGCACCTAGCTGCATTGTAACATAACTTCAGCATCGATTACACAGCAGAAAATTTACAACAATTTGTTACGCTGAAATTCAATCTAGAGAAAAGAAACAAAAATGTAACTGCATATACATGCATGTTAATGTTATCCAATGCACATCAGTCTGAATTATTAGGACTTCATAACATCTTTAGATGAGCAATAACCAATGATTTACCTGGATCCAGCGACGACAAAGCTCTTCTGTCGTGTCTCTACTGAAACCGCATATGTCGGCACCAACCATTGGAATTCCAAACAGTCCAAAATTCAAAATTGATGGAATGGTGTACGCTAGATCATCCCATGTCGCAGCATTATCTCCAGTCCAATGGGCAGTGTACTTTCCAGAGCCAACGAAAGTTGATCTAGAAAGTACAAAAGGCCTTTTACCAGTTGCATTTTTCAGACCAGCATTGGTGGCTTCGGATTCCAAAAAGCCATAAAGGTTATGAAAATTGTACTCAGTAATGTTACCAAAATGTAGAGATGTTGCAGGAATGGTCCTATTGTTGATAGGTCGTTGAATGCCGGCGTTGTTAATCCTGTAGGGAGGATCATCAAGGGTAGATAATGGGGTGGGAGGGGAGGTTATGAAATTTGATATCTCATTCATGTCAATCCAGAGACCATCAAAGGGGAGAAGATCTCGGAATATTTTGATCTCATTACTCCAAAAATCTCTGCCAGCTGGATTTAGAAAATCAGGGAAATAGACTGATCCAGGCCAAACTACACCCATGTAAGGGTTGCCATCGCGTTTAAAAAATATATCAGCTTGCATTCCTCTTATGTAAGTTTCATATGTTGTGTTCACACCAATACCTGTGGAGAATCAGAGGCAGCTTAGTTCTCTTTAAGAAGTCATAGAAGGCACTTCTTCAAAAGATAATACCAATCAGCAGACCTCTAAATATGATACTTTCAGGTTAAAAGAGTTGATGTTTTCTTCAGGTTACCACTTACCTGGATCCAATATCAGCACATATTTCTGACCATTTTGGTGAAGGTTATCAACAAATTGCTTCATTTGTTCCAATGGAAAGTTGATGGGATCGAGAGTGAAATCCTTATGTTCATCCATGTAATCAATGTCTGTCCACATAACTTCAAGAGGGATCCCAGCTTTTGCATAGCCAGCAACCACACCCTCAACATCAGAAACATTCTTGTAGCCATATCGGCATTGATGAAATCCTTAAAACATAAAAAAAGAAAAAAAAGAAAAAACGAGTGCTCAGAGACATAGTTCACAGGATATAAAAAGGGAATCCAGCATATTGAGTAGAGATGATTCTGCACATAAATACTGATAGAAATTGAACTCCAGAAAGTCTCAAATTGAATGTTTCTTTGCCTGTAATTTCCTAATCTGTGGAACGTAATTTATTTATTTTTGGCCATGTTCTTAGTTACATCACTGCAATTTTTCAGAGCAAGAGAGATTACAACAATGAAAACGGAGGAAAACAAGTACATCACAGAAAAAATGATGCTACTTACCAAATGACCAATATGGCATAGGGGCAGGCCGGCCAATAAGCTCTGTGTACTGCTCCATAACCATATCCGGTGATGGTCCAGCAAAAATATACAGATCGATAACACCACCAATAACCTTATAAGTTATCCTATCACCTCCATAAACAATGTCCATGCCATTACTATTAAGCAGCAAGACACCATGAGTAGTCCCTGCTGATACTTTGCCATCGTCAGATGGTGATCTGACATCAATATAGAAAGGGTGGGATCCATAAAGATTGACATCAAGATTAACACTCCCTATGTCAGCATTCCACAAAGTCAGTGTCTGGTTAGGTGTCAACTTGAAAGAGCTCTTGGTGTGCTCTCCAAGTCCATAAAGAGAAGACCTGTGTTCAGGAAGCGCGGAGGAGAGCTGGATATACTGGTCCTTGAAGACTAAGAAAGTGCCAGCATCGGATGCGTCAGGGGACGTGTCAAAAAGGATGTCCCCTGACGATTTGCGAGTGACCGAGAAGCTGAAAGGAGTGGTGTCATGGAGGGTGAAAAGGAGGTCAGAGTTATAGTGGGAGAGGAGCAGGTTTTCCTGTATGGCATGGTGTTGAATTTTTTTTTCTGGGGAGTTGTTTTGTCGAGGAATGATCTCTTGTGGAATCTCCCATCTTCGGTTTTCAGAATCTGTTATTCGGATTCTTAAACTCCCCTCTGTTTCAAAGCTGCACAAAGGCAGAGAGCAGTCAGGAACTAGTTAAAGAAAACTACCATGCCTGCAATTCATGTCTGCTTAAATCAGTATTGTTTAAAATCTAGTTAAAACCCGATTTAACTTTAAAAAAAAAAAAACTTAAAACAACTCTAGGTTAACGCGCCCTACTCGGCCTGGGAAGGGGTTCAAGGACTTTGACTTAAATGCGACAGCCACAGTTGTCAAATTCATAGCCTCATGATTAACACTGTTCTATCCACTGAATGGTCTAAATTACCGGAATCAACAATTTTCTCATTTTTTTAGGCGATGAGTTAAGAAATTGGTCGACTAAATTTAGTCAATAAAGTTTAACATTGTTTTAAGCAACCTGGTAATCTGTATAGAATCCAACAAATACCTGAAGTAGAAGAGATTAGGGAATAGGCAAGAGCTAATCACTTCTGTCATAACCAAAGTACTTCATCCTCAAAACAACATGTAAGATCATGCTCAATCATAAGTTTTTCAAGAAATCTAAGTAAACAATGGAAAGGATAGCTTAATGTAACAAAAGTCTTCATAATGAGATAGATTAAGCCAATTACCTGGCAAAAAGGTTGAGGTGTGGAATATCAGCTCCATAAACAATGGAATTCTTGATAAGGCTGAGATTAGCAGACAAACATTTGCCAGGTAGATTGACAGAGACAGATTCAATGGTGTAGCCATAGCCAACCACTTCTTCTCCACTTGATAGGGCAACCCAGCAAGAGGAAAATAAGATAATGTATAAGAAAAGAAGTGAATGGTGAGAATGAGATATTGCCTTTGGCTCATTGTTCTTCCTGTATCTCTTCTCATCCATTTTTGTGAGTGCAATGACTTCTTGATGGTCTTTAAATATTCAAGAAAAAAAACTTTACACGATGGACTTTTCAGTCATCATGGTCCCACAAAATGAAGTGTGTGTATGGTATCTTGCTAATTTTCATGGTTATGACTAAAAAATAAAGTACATAAATTTTTAATTATAGTTTTAAAAAATATATATAGTTAAAACTATTATGACATGGATTTTTGCAAAAGTTTATGTGTCAGATAATCGTTTAATTTCTTAATTTAAGTAATTTGTTCTGCTTTTTCTAGCCAAGGTGACTGATAATCGATACTTGATACCTAGTTGGCTAAGATGAGCGGTGATTGGTACCTAAAAAATATTATTTTTGGTGGATTTTGAAACTCTATGATGCTTAAGAAAATATATTTTTGAGATTAAAGATAATATAATATTTTAGAGAAAGAATTTGAAGAATTCATAGAGTCTTTACATCTTATGAATCTTGTTATTTTTCAAAGAGAAGAAGTTGAAGTGTTATCTTGTTCTAATAGTATTAAAGAGAAATAAATATTCTTTACACTTCATTAATGAGAGGTAAATATCTCTTAAACATGATTCTCAGGTCTATGACCAACAACACAAACATACTACCTCAAGATGTCCTGTCTGCACTAAATCTCTAAACTTACATATTTGATATCATAAAATATATATATATATCTCGCAGTATAAAGCAAAATATACAAAGTTGATGAATTCAAGAAATAAATTAAAATCTGACTCTTTCATAAATAATCCAAAACAGAATTAAAATTATGATGTGGAGAATATATGAACACCAAACAAAGAATAAACTTATAGTCTTGAAAAACAAAAGAGGCCTACCAACTTAAAGAAGCAAGAAAAACACAGCCAAAAGAACCTTAACATTTGACTTTAATATTTTATATTAAGGATCGTGATAAAATAAAATAAAAAAATAGTTGGTCTTGTTAACTAATAAAGGATTTAGAAAAATCATTAATTTTACATTTATCTAGACTCGACAAGATGTTAAACCCATGAATATCAGATCTAACAGCCTGACAGATGTATATATACTTGGATTCAGCGTGTAGCTGAGATAAAAAAATAATAAGTCGTCACTTTATCTTTAACCCTTTTTTAAATATAAATTTTAAACAAAAAAATAACATATATAAAACACAAATTAATCCATCATCTATCTTCCTAATCTGGAGTTTCTTCTGGGATGGCTTCTTGAAAAGAGACATTAGAGAGCTTGTGACTGTTTGCCCTCCTCGAGTCTTCCTGTTCCTTTTCTTCTTTTTTTTTTTCCCCTTCCTTGTAGAATACTCCAGTCAATGATAGGCATGTAGGTCCAATTATTCTATCGGGCGTCTATATATTATAGTTTGAAATTTTGATAATCTATTTCACACTTATATATTCTGGATTTCTCACCAAATAATAGCTGATATATAATTTAGTGGATTGCCATTGAATTCACTATAATAATTAAAAACCAATACCATACTAAAACTTTACAAATGAATTAAATTTAAAAATTAATTATAAAATATTTCTTACATTGATTTATTTTTTTATAAAATATTTTATGAGAAACAAATAGAAAACTACATTAATACTTTTTAAAAAGTTTATTGTGCTATAATTCAATCATCGACGTGGACTCGCGTTATAGCTTTGCCTTCAACGACCGGAACTTCCTCTCAAAAGACTAAACCGTTTAACAAGGAGACGACCATTTCTACATATCATAATTTTTATATATATATATTTTTTTCAGAAATGAAAATTCAAATATTTTTATAAAATACAAATATGTTTTTTTTAATATACTTTCATTAAATTATTAGAATATTTTTTTAATTGAAACTTATTTTTTAGATAATGATTATGAGTTTTTTTTTTCTTCTAAAAAATACACTATAAGCGCTTAAATATTCATTTTTTATGTTTAAAAAATATTTTAAATGACTCATGACATATCACGAAGCATCTATTATCTAGTTAATAATTAATAATTAAAAATAAATTCCATTAATATATATACTAAAATTAAATGGAACATCGAGCTATTTCTTATTACAAATCTATTTCCATCAAAAATATAAAATACATTTAGAAGCCTCTATTTGACTTACTTTTGTTGGCAATTGTTACTCTGCAACTAGAACTTCTAGGAGATTGGTTGGTCTTGTAATAGCGGTGATTTTTTAAAGTATTTTTATTTAAAAAATATTAAAATAATATTGTTTTTATTTTTAAAATTTTATTTTTGATATTAGTGCATCAAAACAACTAGAAAACACTTAAAAATTAATTTGAAACCAAAAAAAATAAAAAAAATTTAAAATTTTTCAAAAACACTTTTAAAATACAAAAATAAATAAACTTCTAGATCATCTTACACATAAAAACAAATAGTACTTGTTATAGAACAATCAAATGCATGGTAGATTCATAGCCCTGTTATGGCAAGCATACAACAGAAGTTTTATTAGGATAAAACAAACATGTATGTATTTATAAGAATAAAAATAGAAGTAATGATTGCTATTAGTTGGAGGTATACTTAAGTTTATCCAAACATTTATAATTTAAAAAAAAAAACAAGTAATCTATCTTGCCTCTAACACTGAAATTGAGCATTCGTTAGCTGAAGGTGGTTTGCTCTGGCTTGATGAACAACTGGCTTCCACAAGGTCCCTTCCAGTGAAAAATCCTGGTTGTTTCGGCTGAGGCAATTCATCTTCGTTACCCAACATCAAGACCACATATGACATGTTTGGTCTATTTTCTGGATTTTCTTGCACGCACAATAGCCCCACGTGAATAGAACGTAATACTTCAGACAAATAAGGTGTTTTAACTTCTGATTTTGCAGCAAGTTCTAGAGGCCTGCCTTGTTTGAAGAGCATCCAAGCCTGATAAACAAAACCATGCTGTTAATACATCTTTATGCAAATTCAGCATTCATACCCATTGACCATTGTCGGTCTCAATTGTCTTCCAGAATTTCTTCATTTTTTTTTCAAGTATTTTTAAGTGTTCAAGTCTCACAAACGTAAGTAGCTTTGACACTCACATGCCCAATAAGGTTGAGGCGGTGATCAGGATGACAGAATCCTCTGTTTCTGTTGCCACTTACTATCTCTAGCACCAATACACCAAAGCTAAAGACATCTGATTTTAGCGAGTAGAGTCCATGGTTTGCATACTCTGGAGATATGTAACCACTGCATGTATTCAAGGAATCTTAAGTCCCATTTGCAAACTATGGAGACAAAATGCATATGATGGAGACGACACTTACTACGTCCCAGCCACTTTGTTAGTATTGGCTTCGGTTTCATTTTCTCCAAAACTTCTTGCCAGGCCAAAGTCTGAGATTTTTGGATTCATTTCGTAATCCAACAATATATTGCTGGTTTTCAGATCTCTGTGGATTATTCTTAGTCTCGAATCTTGGTGAAGATAAAGGAGTCCACGAGCAATCCCATTGATGATGTTGTAGCGCTTAGGCCAATCTAGTAGCAAGCTTTGAGTTTCATCTGCTCAAGTTATTCCATTATAGATTCATAAATAAATAAATAGATATTGTTTGTGAAAGAAGGAGAAAAAAAACAAGATGATGAGTGACAATCAATGAATTTTGAGTTACAATTACATACATGGCAGAATTTTTTCTCTTCCTCTGCAAAGCCACTTTCCTAGGGGCTTCGAAGGAAGATCAATATAGATGGTAGAACAACTGATACCAAATCCATTATGGAAGCTCAATAGTGCTAAATTTGAAACATTAGAATAACTTTTAGAAAGGGATTTGTGAGATTCATACCAAAAATAAAGAAGTCCAAGCTTTTATTAGGCAAAAACTCGTAGACCAACATAGTTTCATCTCTTTCAATGCAGCATCCAAGAAGCCTCACTAGATTCCGGTGCTGAAGTTTCACGATATGTTTGACTTCATTTTTGAACTCATCAAGTCCTTGTCTTGAATTCTTAGAGAGTCTTTTGACAGCTATTTCTCGTCCATCTGTTAACGTTCCCTGCAAATAATAGCTCAACATCATAAGCAAATCATACGTTGTCTTCTGAGACTTGAGAATTTCATGCAGCTTGTATCTGTTCAGAAAATCTTTCCAATCAGACATCCTTTTATGCTAAAAAAAAGTAGGTACTGTAGTGGAATAATCTCAATACCACAGAACCTATTTTTTTTTAGCATAAAAGGATGTCTGATTGGAAAGATTTTCTGAACAGATACAAGCTGTGGAATAATCTCAATACCACAGAACTCCACTGGTGCCTGGAGTTTGTACCATGAAAATTCAGAAGCGATATTGCATGACTGTTTATAGATAATTATTACCTTATAAACAGGTCCAAAGCCCCCTTCTCCTAGTTTATTGGATACAGAAAAGTTATTTGTTGCACAAGCCAACTCATCCTTGTTAAAGAAGGGTAATTCTAGTTCTTCCTTCAGGTCCTTGTTATTTGATCTTCTTTGAAAATTACCTGTCATTTTTCCTGTCAGCATAACTACTATGGATTGGGAAAAAAGAAGAAGAAAGAAAGACAAGGGATCTCTATTTGCTGTTAAACACGACGGAGTTTCTAACAGCTTACAGTCTACCTTAGATTACTGAAAAAATAAACTAATCTTGTTATCTGATAATCCAGGAATGGAGCGATAGGAATAGTTGGATTTTGATGGTGAGAATACGTACTGTTTTTCCGCTGCTTCTTTTTCCAAACATACAAGACCAAACATAGGCCATTAATAAACAAAATTCCAGTGGACAACACAGTGCTTACTACGATCCTTTTCTTCACTTTGGATTTGGTATTAACCTTTGGAGAGTCAACTTTATCTATAACATGATAGAGAAAAACTGGTGTTAAGAAGAGGAAATGGCAGATTTATGACTTCACTACACGTGCAATACAATCTCTATGATGCTCAAGAGTCTTAATCAGGTTTCTTTTAGCCATATTTTAAGAGAAGGAAACTCTATTGCTGATGGCCTCGCAAGGAAAGGTTTAGATAATATGCTCACAGACTATTTATAGCTTGGTTTTAAGATTTTTAAACTGTGCATCCTTTTTCCAATAGCATACTGGCTTTCTATCTAAATATATTTATAAAGGAAAAATGGATTTGGGTCGTCGTCAATCCAATTTATATTAATATTATTTATATTACAAGATAATATAAGGGATTATATATCTTGATTATAACTATACTCTTCACCTTTATATATAAATATGTCTATTAACAGTAACAGATGACATAAGAAAAAAGAACAAAGAAAAATAAAAAAAGGAGAAAAGACAATAAGAAGAAAAATCTTTTTTAATTCAAGAAGAATGTTTCCGCAAACAATGTACATTTAGGTAATAGTGAGTATCAAACATGATTCATCATCATTTGATATGTTTATGCTTAGACTAGTTATACAAGTTTTCTCGGACATTTTTATATTGTTTCTTCCCGTTGCTGTCTTTTACCCTACAATTCTGTCCTTTAATAAAAAATAAAATAAAAACCGATTTTTTAGTGTGAGAAGAAACTCATACCTGGTTCTGATGCATCCATCCGTATAAAAATGTCTTGCTCATTTTGAAAGAAAGTTCTGATATCAATCAGATCATTGAACCAAAGCAAGCACCCACTTCCTCCGTCCCTAATGTCCAAGTTTGCGTACGCAGTACAGCTGCAGTTCTTCAAGCACGTGTTCTTGCACTCCTCCAGGTTCATACTCCTGTTAAACCATGATTTTCTTGTCTCTGGCATCTTCACACCTGAGATTTTACGAAACCCATCTCTAAAACAATCTGGTGCAATTTTTCTAACGCAACCACTTGACCAATCTGTCTTGTCCCACTCACTTGGAACTTTTGGTACAAATCCATGCAAACAATTACACACTGGAGAGTTGTTGATACTACAGATACCATTTGCACCACAGAGCGCATAACTTTCACAATTATCGGTATTTGCTGTTTCATAAAGAAACCAACTTTGAGTCTGCTCAATCCAGAGGAGGTGTAGGACATCACCATCCTGAGTTAAGACGATCCTCCAGTGCCTTGAGCTATTTTTAAGTTCTTCTCTGTAGAATATCTCCTTGTCATTAAAAACAAATTCAAATGTGTACACGGGATTTGGTTTTACTTGAGGCACGCCACTGAACTGCAGACCATTCCATGGCCCAGCTCGATGCTTCGCTTTTGAATCTTCCAACAATATTAACTCTGGATATCCATCAGGAACGAGGATGCCTGTAATATTACCTCTGGAAGGATCATCTGCTGACTTCCATGACGTCACGTACCATTCCATTCCAGTTATTCTATTCCGCCCTATCTTCATGCCCGGTATTAATGTATTACCTGGATGTCCAAAACTCTGCCACAGGGAGTTTTCCGGGTTATTATCACCCTCCTCTTTCACAACAAGATTTCCCGAATCCAAAAGCTGTGCAACTGGATTTCTAGCAGGTGTTGATGTGTTGGAAGACCAAATGATGCTTCCACTGCGATTAACAAGGACAAGAAGTCCTTGGTTGGTAAGCCTTACAACACCTGATGAATCGTTGAGTGGAGATTCTCTGTTGGCAACCCACACTGCTGT
The DNA here is from genome assembly GCA_015852605.2 of Populus deltoides. Classification (NCBI taxonomy): domain Eukaryota; kingdom Viridiplantae; phylum Streptophyta; class Magnoliopsida; order Malpighiales; family Salicaceae; genus Populus; species Populus deltoides. The sequence continues at coordinate 19,560,426 of CM027580.2, forward strand.
CAGGACTGATATTTTGCCATACCATATCCCCAAGTATCGGTTTTTGGATTTTCCGGGGCTGAAAAATCCTAATTCATAGGTGCCACTAGCTGAAACTATTGTATCTCCATCTCTAATTGACTGAGTTGTGTTCATGGTGTCAGTGGGGGTGGTTACTCTTACAAACAGCAACAAAGAGAAGCAAAAACAAAGGAAGGAAATATAACCCATTAGCACTCGCATGATTTTTTAAAATAGCTCGCTCTGTTATGTTATGAAATGGTTGGCCTTCTAGTTGCATGTGAATATATTCGTCCTAGGAAATTACCTATTTAAAACCGCAATCTATTGCTACTGCTATGTTCCACTACTGAGGTAAACGATTTAACACCACGATCTGACATCAATATAGAAAGGTTGGGATACATAAATATTGACAACAAGATTATTTAAACTCGGATCGGCTCGGCCTGACCAGACAGGTTAACTTACTCATGTTAATCTAGAATTTAGCTTGGTCAAGTTTTAAATCAAACTACATAGGAATTAATTTAGTCAATTTAGCATATTACTTTATGAACTAATTAAAACCCAATTTTATTATTTAAAAAAATTAAAATAATATTATTTTAAACTAATCTACCCATCTCACCAACCAGGACTTAGGTAACGTTTGGGAACGCGGTTGCGGCTGCGTTCCCAAAAAATTTGAATTTTTTTTTGTTAAAATTTAATATGGTTTATACGTTTTGGATTGTTTTGATGTGCTGATGTTAAAAATGATTTTTAAAAAATAAAAAAATATTATTGACATGTATTTTGATATGAAAAATTATTTGAAAAGCACCCGCAATCATATTGTCAAACACACTCTGAACATGAAGACAGGTGCAATACTTTTACTTAAATGTGACAGCCACAGTTGTCAATTCATAGCCTCATGATTAACACTGGACTGTTCCATCCACTAAATGGTCTAAATTGCTGGAACCAACCATCTTCTCATTTATTTTTTTCTATGCGATGAGCTAAGAAATTGGTGCCAACTAATTTAGTCAATAAAGTTTAACATTGTTTTAAGCAACCTGGTAATCTGTATGGAATCCAACAAATACCTAAAGTAGAAGAGATTGGGGAATAGGCAAGAGCTAATCACTTTTGTCATAACCAAAGTACTTCATCCTCGAAACAACATGCAAGTGTTAATGTAATCTAAATTAACTTAAAACAAATATGATTATAAAAGAGAAAGAGGTTAGGATTTTCATTAATTACAATATTCTGAAGTATGATTTTAACCTAAATACAAAATATATAGGCTAAAACTGAAAATATTATTTTACCCTTAATAAATAAAGCAAGATAAATATATATATTTCTTAACATCTCCTCTCAAACTCACGATATTGTAGTTACAAGCATCGAGAGTTTGCCAACTAGAAGATGAAAACAAGAAATAGAATGTGACTTAGTAAAGAAGTCTGCAATTTGTAAATAAGAAGAAACAAAAGGTAGAGTAATGATGTCATGGTTGGGATGATGATGAGTAAGATGACAATCGATCTCAATGTGCTTAATTTATTCATGAAAAATTGAGTTGTGAGTAATCTAAATAGAACTCTGGTTGTTACAATATATAGGAGTAAGATGAGAAAGAGAGACTCTCTTATCAGCAAGTATCCAACGTAAAACAATCTTTTTGGTAGTAGATGTCATAGCACGATGTTCTATTTCGGTTGAAGATTGAGAAACAATATATTATTTCTTACTCTTTCAAAAAATAAAAGAATCACCTAGAAAGATACAGAAACAAGTAATAGACTTACGATCTATAGGATCACTATCATGGTCAGCATCAGAGTATACACGCAGCTACAATGAAAAGGTGGATGAGAGCAAAAGACTCTGAAAGACCATACCACAGAGATATCACAAAATACGAAGAATAGCTACTCAGTGAACTGTAGTAAGAGAAGCAAAAAACTAACTAACAACATGAATAATATATACAATATCTGGACGAGTAATAGTGAGATATACCAAGCTCCCAACAATAGTATGGTATAAGGTAGGATTTGTCAAAGGTAGACCATCAAAAAAAGAATACCTTGTGTTAACCTCAATAGGATTATCTATAGTCTTGTTATCAATAAGTCTAGCCCGCTGAAGAATATTTGTAATATATTTCGACTGAGAAAGAAGGTAACCTCTAGGTGAGTAAGCTACCTCAATGCCCAGGAAATATCAAAGTAACCTAAAGCCTTCATTTCAAACTGTCTAGCCAATTTTGTCTTCAAAAATAAAATAGCATCAATGTCATCACCAATAATAATCATATCATCAACATATAAAGACAGAATAATACGACTTGCATCAGTATACTTAATAAAAATAGCAGAATCATAACTACTAGAAACAAATTCAAGAGACGAGATCACAACAGAAAATTTCTCAAACCAAGCACGAGTTACTTGTTTGAGACAATATAATGTTTTTTTATGCTTACAAACATACATATAGTCATGTGAAACACTACGAGAGGGTATTATATAAACATCTTCTTATTCAAGAAGATATTTTTAACATCAAGTTGGGAGATATGCCACTGACGAACCGAAGCTACAGCAATAAGAGTATAAATATTAGTCATTTTTACAACTGGAGCAAATATCTCCTCATAATCCATACCATACTATTAAGAGTATCTTTTTACAACCAACCTAGCTTTGTATCGCTCAATTGACCCATTAGAATTAGTCTTGATCTTATACACCCAGCGAAAACCAATAACACTTTTACCAAGAGGTAGAGAAACCAGATCCCAAGTATCTGTCTTATATAAAGCAGAAAGTTCATCATCCATAGCTTGCTGCCAAGGAGGATCAAGAATTGTCTCCTTATAGGAAGAGGGCTAAAAAAGACAATGAACAGAAGCTAAAAAAAAGTAAATGATGAAGAATAACAAGAATAAGCAAAATATGGTAGTTTTATGGACTTACGAATGTGTATAGATTGACATAGAGGTGGATCCACAATTTTAGATGAAGTTTAGGGGGTTGTAGATAAGAATGGAGTTTCAGGTATGTCGAAGAGTAAAGTATCAGTAGCTGCAGAATGATGAGTACAAATTGGTAGAACATGGGAAGGGGTATCTGAGGTACTAGAAACTTGAGATAAAAAAACTATCAGAATCCTCAAAAAATGGATCTATACAAATAATATCAGGTCTAGTCAAGCTATGAGTAGTGGATGGAATATAAAAGAAAGGTATATGCTCGAGAAAGACAACATGAGGTAAATGCTCGAGAAAGACAACATGACGAGACATAAAGTTTCTGAGTTATTGAATCAAAGCAATAATACCTCTTTTTACCTTCACCATAACCTAGAAAGACACAAATAGCAGATCGAGAGGACAACTTACTGCGTTCTGGATGAGGATGAAGAACAAAACAAGTATAACCAAAAACTCTAAAAGAGAAATAATGAAGGACATACCCATATAACTTTTTAAAAAGAGAAACATGAACTATAAGAAGATAGGATTGTATTAATTAAACTTATAGTAGTAAAGACAGCTTCTACCCAAAACTCACTAGGAACAGAAGCAGACAACAAGAGAGAACGAGTTGTTTTGACAATCTGCCTATGTACACAAAGTTTGGTGAATGGTTCCATCTAAGGTAAGCAACTCACAGAATTTATTAGAGGTGTATTCCCCTCCCAAATCACACCTAAAACATTTGATAACAGCAGAATATTGAGTTTTGACAAAAACTTGAAAGGTTGTATATATCTCAGAGAATTTGGAACGATGTTTCATTAAATAAACTCAACAATAACGAGTATGATCATCAATAAAAGAAACATAATATCGAGACCCTTCTTTTATGGCAATAGGAGAAGGTCCTTATACATTAGAATGAATCTAGTCAAATGGGGAAAAAGAAATAAAAATACTTCAATTAAAAGGTAAAGCAGAAAATTTCGTTAATTTACATCCACTACAATAAAAAATAGCACAGGGTTGCAAATTTCCTAAAGCTCCTATGGATGCCAAAAATCTTAAACGAGAAGACGAAACATGACCTAGATGAGAATGCCATAAATAAAAACTATAAGAGAAATGACTCAAACAAAAAGAAGACAAATCAGTAATAGTAATAGTAGCAACAGCAAAAACAACAACTTACACTTTTAACTCATCTAAAATATATAATTCATTCTTTTTATGGCTTGTCTCAATCAGCTTTTGAGACTATAGATCTTGTACACAACAAAAAAAAAGAGGAGAAAATGACTAAATAATCACCAAAATCATATAATTATCCAATAGAAACAAGATTCAATCTAAGTTTCGGAATAAGATAAACATTAAGAAAAGACAAGTGAGGTGTGACAATAGAACTAACACCTGATAAGGGCATTGAAGTGTCATCAGCAGTCATAATGGGAATAGAGGGTAAAAGGGATACATAGGTAAAAGATGAAGAATCTGAAGACATATGATGTGAAACACCAGAATCCAAAACTCATTCAGAATATGACATACCTGATAAACTATGAGGCAGCTGATCTACGAAAAAAAAAAGTAGACATTGTTTATGGTTGTAAGGAGAGAAACTTCTGAAATTGCTCAGCTAGAGTACTAGGATCGATGATATAGTCTGATGAAACTATTGCTGCAATATTATGATGTGGTGTGGTTTATAACTCTGACGTGGTTTATAAGCATTAAATTGTGACTAGCTGTCAGACTTACAAGCTTGATTATGTTGTCTCAACTTGGGATATTAAGTCTTCCAATGACCTTTCTGCTTACAGAAACTGCACTCATTGAAAGCAACTGTTGTGTAAGGTTTATTTTGATGATCAGAGAATGGCTTGGAGGGTACTGTTAGTACAGATGGATGCGAAGCAGAAAGAATTCCCTTTTCAAAATAAGATTGGAGACGTATTTCTTCAGCCAATAACTTACTGACAATAGAGTCAACAGAAAATAGTGAAAAATGATGTAGAATTGAACCTCTAAATCCTTCAAAATCACTGCAAAGTGCTTTTAAAAACTATATCAATCGTTATTGTTCCCTACGATCAATATAAGTACCACATGCCTTTAATTCGGTCGATTCTGTAAGAGCCAATTGATCCTAAATATCTGTCATTGCAAAATAGAACTCCTGAATACTCATTCTTCTGGTGAAGAGCTCGTATGGCATTCTCTAACTGATATTGCTTTGGAAAATTTGATTGTGTGAATAATTTTTATAGATGATCTCAAATCTCATTTGTTGTCTCATACTTCACCAACTGCATATCTATGGAATGCTTCCCATGCATTTATCAAAGCAATATCCATTTCCTCAGTATTTTTAGGTACCACTGACATATCCACACATCTTTTTACCCTTAGAAAATTTCGCATTACATAGCTTCAATACAAATAGTTCTTCCCATCCAACCTCACATTCATAGGCTGAAGCGAATCGTCTCTTTCAATAGCCATAAACAACAATCACAGAGAACCAAAATGCAAAAGCAATGGAAAATAAAAATACCAAATTGCAAAAACTGAACAGATATCGCAGAAACTAATCAAATATCTCCTCGAAGTTATACGATTACTCCAAAAACAAAAAATTACAAAAACAGAATGTAAATACCAAGTTGCAGAAATTAAAGAGAGGATGAAATACCAAATTTGCAGAAAATAAAGGGAAAACAAAATACCAGATTTGCAATTGGATCCATGAAAGCTGTGTTTAAGATTAAGACACGTTCTATAAAACCAACTTTAATACCATGTTAAAGCAATCCAAATTAATAGAAAACAAATATGAACATAAAAGAGAAAGAGGTTAGGGTTTTTATTTATTATAATATTCTGAAGTATGACTCTAACCTAAATACAAATGGATTATATATAGGCTAAACTAAAAATATTATTTTACTTTTAATAAATAAAACAAGATAAATATATATATTTCTTAACAGTAAGATCATGCTCAACCATAAATTTGTCAAGAACTCTAAGTAAACAATAGAAAGGCCAGCTTAATGTAACAAAAATCTTCTTAATGAGATTGATTAAGCCAATTACCTGGCAAAAAGGTTGAGGTGTGGAATATCAGCTCTCTAAACAGTGGAATTCCTGATAAGGCTGAGATTAGCAGACAGCCATTTGCCAGGTAAATTGACAGAGACAGATTCGATGGTGTGGCCATAGCCAAACACTTCTTCTCCATTTGATAGGGCAACCCAGCAAGAGGAAAATAAGACACTGTATAAGAAAAGAAGTGACTTTGGCTCATTATTCTTCCTGTATTTCTTCTCCTCCATCATTTTTGTGAGTGCACTGACTTCTTGATGGTCTTTAAATATTCAAGAAAATAAACTTTACATGATGGACTTTTCAGTCTTGTGACTGTTAGTCGTCCTTGAAGCTTGTCATTATTTTGTGAATAGGATGTCTTTTTTTCTAGTAGCATTAAGAAAAAAATTATTCTTTACACGTTATCATTAAATTATTAATAAAAAATAAATATTTTTTTCATATTAAAGATAAATAAGTATTTTTAAAGATTTTTATACAATATATAAATATATATACCTTTAACTTTAATATTTTATTTCAAAGATCACAATAAAAAATAAAAAAAAAGTAGAGTAGAGTCTTGCATACTAATATAAAATCTAAAAGAATTGTTAATTTTACGTTCATCTGGCTTTAATACTTGAATTTAACATCTAGTTGAGCCCATAAATATTAAATCATCATCATATCTTCAGTCTTTTTTTTAATAAAAAATTATATATATATATATATATAAACACGTTAATCAACCATCTATGATCCTGATGTGAAGTTTCTGGGATGGCTTCTTGAAAAGAGACTCGGAGAGCTTGTGACTGTTTGTCCTCCTTAAGTCTTCCTCTTCCTTTATTTATTTTTATTTTTTTTCCTTGTAGAATACGCCAGTCAAGGATACGCATGGATGTCCAATTATTCTATCGGCCTTCTATATATTATAATTTGAGATTTTGATAACCTATTTCACATTTATGTTGTAAGACCCAGACTTTTAGCCCAAACCTAAGCCCAAGTCAGCCCAAACCCAACCTAAGTTAACCTAGGTATTTAAGGAAGAGTTGCAAGAGAATTTCTTTCCTCTCTTCTAATTCCTGTAGCCGCCGTGACCCTCCCCTCCTCAAACCTAAGATTTTAGTTTTTGATCTTGAGTTTTTGGTTCAAGAAAGGTGGAAGTAGCAAGTAAGTGGTTCTCTTTCATATTACTTTCAATTATAGTTTGTTTATGGAATGATTAAAGAATAGATTAGGGTTTATAAGGATTGGAGGTTTATATTGTTAAGATTGATTTATGATTATTAAGGGTTTAATGTTATGTGATTAATTAGTATGTTGTTGAAAATAAGGATTGTTGGGTTGATTTGTTTAAATTAATTTTTATGGGTTAAGAAATTCAATTTTACCTTGCTGTAAAAATCTGGACAGAATGGTCTTGAGGTTGAAGATGACCAAATTTTATTTTGGTCCTTGATTTATGAAAATTACAGTTTAGTCCCTAAACTTTGGGAAAATTATAATTTGACCCCTAAATGTATTTTGATATTCTGGACACTGTTATTATGAGATTAAGGATGATGAATCTCAGTTTGATAATTGATTTGGAATATTTTCAGTTTGGTCCCTCAATTTTGGGAATTTACATTTTAGTCCCTGAACTTTATGAAAATTACAATTCGGACCCTGGTTCATTCTAGACAGAATTGAGGATGTTTTATGGGTGAAATTTCAGTGTGGTTATGTATTTATAGTTTGGTCTAGTTTTGGTAAAATTACGTTTTGGTCCCTGTTTTGGATAATTGTCGTTTTAGTCCCTAAACCTAGGAGACTAAACCTGGTTTTCTTTTATGCATTGGAATCTTTTATTTGTGTTGTTTTGAGTTGCTTTTGAGTATATTTCATATATTTATTGTAGGTTCCCCTAACGATCCTCAATAGGTTTTTCGGGTCTTTCATCTGATATTCCTTTTAATCTATATTCTTCCGGGTGAGTGGGATAATCTTTAATATGCATATATTATACATAAATATGTATGTTGATTATACAATGAGTACTAGTTAATTTCTTGAATACTTATATATGTTGCTTTATTTTCCGAGTACTCATTTATTCTTGAATTTGCACTCGCAATCTGTCAAACTAAATTTTATTTGATATGATATACGTTTCTTTGATGATTCTGTGAATATCTATTATGCCTTGATATGGGACTTGTCAGTAACTCCATGCTAACGGAGAGTAGTTAGCCTATGTGCACATAGTATTCTGTATACCTAGCTGGTGAGAGAGGCATCAGCCTGTGGCGACTGATCATCCCACAGTGGTCACCTTCGGGTGTCATCTGGTCACTTTTGAGTGTCATCTGGTCACCTTTGGGTGTCATCTGGTCACCTTCGGGTGTCATCTGATCTCTGACATGTATTCCACTACGTTATGATAATATGTTTAGTACGTATATGTATATGTATAGCAAGATAAATAATCTTGCAAACTATTAATATCTAAAATGTATATTAAATATTATTCCCTCACTGAGTTGGTTGAACTCACCCCTCATTCTTAATATTATTTCAGGTTCTTAGTTTTTTATAGCAGTTGGACTTGTAGAGTGTTCCTGCTTCTTCATTTTTGGTCGGTATACCTTGCTTGTTTTGCGAGGCTTTCCTTTTAGTTTTGATTCGATGTCTTAGACGCTCCACTATTACCTTGTTTTAATTAAGTTTGGATTTTGACAATGTAATGAGTATTATGGATTATTGTTTTTGTTTTAATTACTAATGAGGAGTTTTAAACTATCTTTTGGTTTCATCAGTTTTGAATAATATAATATTTATGAAGATTATGAAATGTTGCGTATTTTTGAATAAATTGTTCTTTTGATATGTCCGTTTTGAGGCTTAGCGTAGGTGGGGTGTCCTTTCGACACCGCTCCAGCGTTGCCGGTCACGGACCCGGGATTCGGGTCGTGACATATATATTCTGGATTTTTCATCAAATAATAGCTGATGTATAATTTAGAGGGTTGCCTGTGAATTCTCTATAATAATTAAAAACCAATACCGAACTAAAACTGTACAAATGAATTAATTAAATTTAAAATTTAATTATAAAAAATATTCTGTACGTTGATTAATCTTCTTATATAATATTTCATGAGAAAATATTTTTTTATAAAGGGACACTGATCCATCAACTACTGCTACTTCAATAATTTTTAAGAGATTTATTGTACTATAATTTAATCATCAATGTGGACGGACTAGCGTTACAGCTTTGCTTTCAACGACTGAAACTTCCTCTCAAAACTGTTGAACACAGAGACGACCATTTCTGCAGATCAATGTCCAGATGATTTGGTTGCTGAAGTTTGCAGAGGCATCATCCTGTCATTTACCGTATGAATTCCAAGGATAGTCTTGAGTCACTTGCTTGATTTATTACTATAAACTGCTGGCAAAAGTGATATGGCAATGCTTAAATGCTTAATTTCACCTCTAACTTGAACTCCTCTCCGAGTGATAGAGAAAAACCTGACATCTCTAGCATGCCAAGTTCTCCATTGCTATTGAAGCTTGCTACTGTACCTGAATTTCCAGTCTTTGTTTCCTTGGGAGTCTGCAGCTCATGCCACTTGCCCCTTTGTCTTTTCCAATCCGATGAATTTTACTTTGCTTACAATCCATTCTTGGCTCAGAGCATATTCTCCATTTATGATGATTGATCTAACCATTGCCATATCTCCAACTATTCCACCGCAAAATCTCACTAAGCTCCAATTCTTTCCCTCCCCTCCCATCTCCACGCTCTCCCCGTCATCTAAGAAAACCTCCCCTGTGCTGTTTTCATTGCTGCTAAGAACTACTAGTAGATGGAATGCTGCTCTTCGAGCTTCTTTAGTTGTCATGGCTTCACCTTGCAAGGTCAAGATGTTTCCTTCGCGAACATGAACGTTTATATGATCTGCCGGAGCATCAAGCTTGATGTACTTTCCTGAATCTGCAGTAACTGAATTGGTGTGGTTGAAAAGGTCAAACCACTTTCCTGCTGGGAAGTATGCATCAACTGAAACTGCTCCTGAGTTTAATACAGGTGATACCATAACTCCTTTGCCGACTAGAAATTGCGAGTTAATTGATTCCGCAAGTTTTGATGTCTTGAGGGAATGACAAGAAAAGAGGTCTTGCTATTGGGGTTCCTTTCCTGTGTGCCTCATACATTAACGTGTAGAAGTAGGGAAGTAATTGGTACCGGAGACCGAGCAACTTCTTGGCTGCTGCTGCAACAGAATCCCACAAATAAAGCTCTTGCCGTGTTGAGTCTATTGCTGAGTGATCTCTTGCAAAGGGATAAAAGGCACCTAGCTGCATGGCAACCACATTTGAAAACTAATTAAACAAAGGCAGAAGTGTTAAACAACTGTGCAATTTCCAGCCACGAGCAATAATTTCACCTGAATCCAACGTCGACAAAGCTCTTCAGTTGTGTTCCCAGAGAAACCACATATGTCAGAACCAACCATTGGTATACCGAACAGCCCAAAATTCAAAATCGAAGGAATGGTGTATGCCAAGTCATCCCATGTGGCAGCATTGTCTCCAGTCCAATGTGCTGTGTGCTTACCAGAGCCAACAAAAGTTGATCTTGAAAGTATGAAAGGCCTTTTACCAGTCACATTGATTAGAGCTGCATTTGTGACTTTGGATTCTGATAGGCCATAAAGATTATGCGCATTATACTCTACAATGTCTCCATTGTGTAGAGAGGTTGCAGGAATGGTTTTGTTATTAATAGGTTGTTGAACAGCAGCATTGTTAATCTTGTATGGAGGATCGTCTAGCTTAGAGAATTCGGTAGGAGATGGAGTTATGAAATTGGATATCTCATTCATATCTAGCCATAGACCATCAAATGGCAGAAGTTCATGGAACAATTTGATCTCATTGCTCCAAAACTCTCTGCCAGCTTCATTAAGAAAATCAGGGAAGTAGACTGATCCAGGCCAAACCTCTCCCATATAAGGAATGCCATCATGTCTGATGAAAACATCAGCCTTCATCCCTCTGATATAAGTTCCATATGTTGTGTTCACACTGATACCTGCAAAGGTCAGAGGCAGTTTGGCTCTGTAAGAATTCAATTTAACCCTTTCATCCCAGCAGCCTTGTAAGAACTAGAGGAGTTTCAGATAAATGGAACTTTTTCTTTCTTCAAGTTGCCACATACCAGGATCCAAGATGAGCACATATTTCTGACCATTTTGGTGAAGGGTGTCGGTGAATTTCTTCATCTTTTCCGATGGGAAGTTCACAGGATCAAGAGTGAAATCCTTAAATCCATCCATATAATCAATGTCTGTCCACATAACTTCAAGAGGGATACCAGCTTTTGCATAGCCAGCAACCACTCCTTCAACATCAGAAACATTTTTGTAACCCCATCGACACTGATGAAATCCTTCACACAGGAAAATCAATCATATGGGGCAAGCAAGAAAAGAAAATCTAATGATGTGAAGCAAGAAAATAGTGGCTGCAAGCCTGTACTTACCAAAGGACCAATATGGCATAGGAGCAGGCCGGCCAATGAGTTCGGTATACTGCTGTACTACTAACTCAGGCAAAGGCCCGGCGAAAATGTACAAATCAATTACTCCACCAATTACCTTATAAGTGATCCTATCACCTTCATAAATTATGTCCATTCCATTACTATTAAGCAGCAAAACACCATGAGTAGTCCCTGCTATAACTTTACCGTCAAGAGATTCTGATCTCACATCAACGTAAAAGGGATGGGATCCATAAAGGTTAACATCAGGAACAGCACTAGCAATGTCAGCATTCCACAAAGTGAGTGGCGTCTTATCAGGTTCCAACTTAAAGGACTTCTTTGTATGCTCTCCGAGGCCATAAAGAGAAGACCTATCTTTTGGGAGTGAAAAGGAAAGCTGGATATATATTGGTACTTGAAAACAAAAAAGGTTTCAGAATGGATGTGTTCGGAGACGCATCGAAAAGGACATCTCCGGAGGAATGCCGGGACAAGGAGAAGCCAAATGGTGTGGTGTTGTGAAGGGTGAAGAAGACGTCAGAATTGGGGTCTGAAAGAATGTAGTTTGCCAATGAGGACTGGACATGGTTTTGTCCAAAGCTGAGGTTATGTTTTGGGCGTGGAATTATGTCTTGAGGTAGGGGTGTTCACGGTTCGGTTCGGTTCGGTTTAGATCCAAAAAACCAACCAAACCGAATTACAGTAATTTTGTAAAATATTAACCGAATCGGACCGAAAACCGGTTCAAACCGAACTGGTCCGGTTCGGTTAAATCTGGTTTTTTTGGCAAAAAACCAGGAAACCTAATCCCATGTTTTTTGGATTTTTTTTAAAGCTTACATTAAATTGAGCTTTTACAGCTTTGAATTCACATATTGTTGCCATAACTTGATGTAATGAAGAAGCCCATATGCGATGAAAAAATGCCTTGCCAACTTGAGAATTACAAAACTATTACAGATTAGCAATACTGTTGTAGGTTTCAAGAATATCATTAGAAGCACTTAACAAGGAGTCTTGCTCGTAGATAGACATTTTTTTCAAACCTGGGTATAGGATCCATCTCAACTGCCTTAAGCATTACATCGTGCATAAATTGTCGGCCATTGAAGAATATCCCACTAAAAATAGATAAAACCGAAGAGAAATTGTAAATAAATAATTCTAACAACATCCATTACAGTAATCGCAACATGAGCATACTATGGCAAATCAACAACCTTGTAAATAAATATAGGAAATAAATACATAATAGATCTACAGAAATTAGAAAAAAAAGTAAAAATGGACAAAAAAATTAAGAGATAAAGATTGAAGAGAAGGGGGCTCCAGAGCTGCTGTTTGGTTATTAATCCATGAGCTTGGTCGGCTATGCTTAAAGAAAAGAACAAAAGGATGGAGAGATGAGAGATAAGGATGGTTCGTTCACCGGATCTACTTTGGGGGAGGAGAGGGGGTTGTGCTTAAAGCCTTAAAGAAAGGTTGAGAGATATGAAAGATGAAGATGTTAGGTGGGGAAGGGGGGCTATGAGAAAGGTTGAGAGATGAAGATGAAGATGGAAGGCTGTGAAAACGGTTGAGAGATGTGAGATGAAGATGGGGGGCTGTGCTGAGATGAAGATTGTGAAACATGGGTGGCGGCTAGGGTTTAGAAAGTATCTGGCGGAGAGTAAACTGGAGAGAAGAGAGGGATGTAGCGCAACTTTTTCTATTTATACTAGCCTAGCCTGAGACCCTTTTTTTTAACCGATCCGGTCCGGTTAACCTGGTTTCTGCACTACAAAATCGAAAACTGAACCGAACCGGGGTTTTTTCTACATAATCTAATCGGTTTTATTTTTCGGTTAATTTTTTATCGGTTTTATCGGTTTACTCGGTTTATCGGTTTTTCTAAACACCCCTATTTTGAGGGATTTCCCATCTTTGCTTGTTGGCGTCTGTTATCCGAATTCTCAAACGATCTTTTGTGTCAAAGTTGCAGGGAAGGCATTCTTATTGATCAATTCTAGGGAAGTTAGAGATCTCAAATGGTAATTGAAGGACATTCCATAATTATCAAACCTGGTTTGATTAAGAAATTAACTTAGAGCCTGGCTCAAGCCATGTTTGCTCGAGTTAAATCTGAGTGATCAACTTGTAACTTAGTTGACTTAGCTAAACTTAGGTGAGATATAAACATGTCAACTTTAAAGATTTTCTTAAAATATTTTGTCTAAAATGAAATCAATTAAAAAAAACTTAAAACAATATTGTTTGAAATAAATCTCAATTGGCCCCATCAATTCATAGATTAACTTAACCAATCTGCAAAGCTTGATTTAGGATCGGGTCAAACATCGAACCGGATGGGATAGCTATGCTTAAACCCGCTAGCTATAACATTTTTTTTTTTTAAGTAAAAATTAGGAATGAGTATCGAACCAAGTTACCTGGCAATAAAGTTGAGGTTCTGAATGTCAGGACCAAAAGTAGAGGAATTCTTGATGAGTTGAAGATCAGCTGTCAAAACATTTACAGAGGGATCAACTCTAGCTGACACGACCTTGTGACCATAACCAACAGGCTGTGATTCTACCTCTCCATTTCATATAGATAGTGGAGCCAAGCAAGATGCAAGGAAGAAACACAGAATAAAATAAGCCAACTTGGCTGTAATATTTCTATTATTTGGTTTTGTCATTTGTGTTTGTGTTGTGAGAAAAACGGAGCCTTTCCTATTGACCTTTATCTCATCTCCACGGTCCAAACAGGTACAAAATGGGGCATTTTTTTCCTCCACATGCCTGGTGGCCTTGTCCCACTCTCTGTCTCTGCTTGGAACAGTAGGTAGGTAATAAAGCTTTTCCCCATGTTCATCAAACTACAAGGAAAGACATGGTCTGAATGTAGGAAATTAGGAATTGGCCTGGCTCGGAAGGTCAATATACATACGTAAAAACTTTGGACGCTCAACTTGAAAAAATAACTTTAAAAAAACAAAAGCTCGCTCGTTCATATAAGTATATATGGGTGTCTATGGATTCAGGTTAAATTATTTTCCTCGTAAATGCAGGGACTCAATTGACAAAATCTATCCTTCTGAGTTCTGAACTCAAATGAGAATTGGTATATATTTCAAGGACTTAATTGAGAAATTGGGATACAGGCCAAGAACCAAACCAGCCTGTATATGTACGGACAGAGAATGGTGGGGTTTTAGACTTTTTGTTGGTGCTCTCCAATCTGTCAGTCATCTTTCTTCCCAGAAACAAAAATTGCAAGAGAGGAAGGTTCGGTCTAACTACTTGTTATATTTCTTTTTATTTTTTTATTGTCCTGCTGTATTTTTCAATTATTGGCCTGTAAGGCTATTGCTCCCATGGCCACAGCAGCAAGTGTTGCTAGAAAACTTGAAGCCTTCCCAAAACATCTTACTAAAGACATCCACGTCAATAACCTGATGTGTTAACATCTCTCACACCAGCTTCAGACAATCATACAGCATCTGAGGAAATCTTCCTTGAACAGTGACGTATTTGAAATTTGAAGATGTGGCTTGTGATTTCTATGACTACAGGTTTATTGTAACTGCACCAAGTAAAACGTCTAATTGATATGGTTATACATCACATCTACAAGTCCCGAATGTGTTAGGATGTTATGATATTTAGAATATAGATTTTTATATGCTGGATATCTAAATAAAGCGTGGACAGCTTTGATGTGACAATGATATTTTCTATGTAATAAACTTTATTTAATAAAAAGCATGCCAGTAACAAGGACATTCCTTGGCAAATTGGGAACCGGTTGATTTGTCAGTTGGGGGAAACAGACAACCAAAAACAAATGAATAAAGCTAGGAAAATTGTATCCACAGAAAATGAAAGAGAGATGACCTTACACCAGTCTCCATTCAGTTCAAGTCTTGGCAGGCAACAAGTCTTTCATGGCTGACAGGGAGTTGCAAGGAAAGATTCAAAGAAGAAAATCACATTGTTGGGCTAGGTAGGAACCGAAAAGTAAAATATTTTGCTGGAAGAGAGCTCTTGAATGTGGGCATGCATGGGAGATTAATATACAAGAATTTGTTGTGCAACTGATGTGTTATTAGCTTCACATGGATAGTTTCTTTACAGCTCCTTCTATTGGCACAACATACTGCCAAACTACAAGTTCTACGCACAGCTTTTATGTACAAAAAGGAGCTCTACAGTCTACAAGGTACTAATGGTTTTGAACTGAGCGTCCACATGCATCCACCAACAGAAACGAATCTGCCATGCCAAAATGTTCATGCCATGGCTACATGTCTGTCTGAAATGATTTCAAGTGTAAAAATACCATGTCAGCTTCACTCATCTTATCTCCTGCCACCAAGTTCTCATCGTTACGCTATGAAGTTTGTGTTACAGGAGCTGCAAGGATTGATGTGGAACAGCTCAAACTTTCAGTGATATATAGCCCAGGATTTACATTGCATACTAGTATACTTCACAATAGACCATTGCCATGTTCGGAAGGATATTTGAAATTGTTCATTGCTCCCAGCCCATTAACATCTTCCAGACTTGTTCCTCAATTTTTCTTCGTGGAACAGCCAAGCCTTCCCCTTCATCAAGTAATACTCTGTACACTTCGAATTCCCAATCTCCAATCATGCGCCTCCTAATCTCAGCCTGGAAAGACAAGCAGGGTATATGACATTTAAAGTGAAAGAAAATTGCTATGATCACTTAATTTACAGAATTCAAATCTCTCAAATTTAAGTAATGACCGCAAGCAATCCCACAGTTTCAGCCATAATGCCTAGTCAGGTTCAAATATCAGGCAAATATCATCTCATTCGAATAAAGAAAAGATGCCTGTAAGTTGTTGAGAGGGAAAGGCCAAAGTGATGTCAAGCAGATATTGCCAAGCCAGCAAGTAGCTCAGTACCGAGAAAATGCAACTGTTAAGCATCGTGAGAGCAAGAGTGATGTCATGGAAAACAAGAGGTCGGCCCTTGCCGGATAACTCCACAGGATTCGCCACCATCAGCTCTGTATCAGGACCACGGCTGACAACAGCTACTCGGAGAGGGCGCACTAGTTCCATCTCCAAACGGGAGGACAGTGCTTTCTGCTTGTTAGGATCAACTATTTTCTTCCCATCAGCTTGCATGATAAACAAGTCAATCTCACAGGTCCTTCTGTGTTTTATGTAAAAGCGTCCATAAGAAATCTGGTTAAACAAGCAGTAATTAGTTTATCTCCAGAAAGATTCAGTGAAAACATTAGAACAATGATGCAAAAAGTGCTTCCAACTTGGAAAATGAGGCATCTGACTTGCATGAATAGCAAACATGGCAGAGATGTCCTTCGATGTAATTTCAGAATCTCATACAATTAATCTACCTGTATATTGTAATCCTTTAGAGTCCTCATTATGTCGTAAAGAAGACCCTTGTGATCTTGGCACACAATTTGAACAAGGGTGTGAGCTGGACTCAGCAAGTTGTCCATCATAACAGAAACACTAGTGGAAGTTAGTGAACTGGGGAGTTCATCTGGCATTTGCAAAGGGAGAATGTTTTCTGTGATTGCAGTTGGAAGAAATGAAGATTCTGCTGAACATGCAGTAATTTCAGGGCCAACCATTTCTATGTCACAGCTTATCATTGAATTTCCCATGACAGCTCTTAAGTGATCATATGTATCCTCCTTTCTCTTATTTGTATGCAGGAGCTCTCTGATAAAGAAAGACATTAAGAAAAATTTATTTTAACAAGAACATAATCAAAAGTTCAAGAAGCTGCATAGCTATGCAAACGGGAGTCATAGAAATGTCCATCTTGATTGCTCACATCTTTCTATGAACTAATACAATAAATGACCTACAAGTAGGTACGCAAACATGGTCATTATGAGAAGATACACCTCCTGTGAAAACTTCTATTTTTACCCCTCTCAAATTTTCTGAACGCACAATTATTGTAAAACAAGGAGCATAAGCTTGAAAATATATGATAAAGTTTTGAAGAGAGACGTCGAAAATTCAAAACCTTGTATCTGTAACGAAGAATAGGTCCATTACTCTCCCATCCGGTGTTGTGGATACCTTCACTTTTTTTATAGTGAGTTCAAGCTCACAAAGAACCCCGGTCACATCTGCAAAAGCAAACCCTCCAGGATTCAGCCTGAAACATTCCAATTTCTAAATTCTCCACTGAAACATCAAAATCACAAGGGGATCTGACAACTTTATGCCGATTGCAAGGTATATGCAAGGTTTTTTACAGGGAACATGATTCCTTCAAAGCTACATGTGATTGCTGAATTTAAAGAGTATGAATTGCAATCTTGGAAACTTATGACAAGCTAAGGTTTTTGATGAACAAGAAGCAATAAAAAGGTAACTAAGAATCAGATCGGCCTTGGTGATCACTTTAGCAACAAAAATTACATGTATGAGAAGAAAACTACACAATCAAAACATTGAACAAGGAGGATCAGATAGAGAAAAGCTGAATAAAAAAAAAACCCAGGAAAATATCAGTACCATGTAAAAGCCCTTTTCTGTCATGACAAGCTAGCTTCAAGAGGAAAACATCAGGTGGTCTTGGAGGCTGCAATTCTGCAGTGTAATAAGAAATCCCAGATGCTGAAGAGCAAGAAGGGCATGCCCCTACTAATCTCTTCTTCAATAAACCCCACCTTGTTGTTGATTTGCCAACCACCGAAAACACTATGTAGCACCATTTCCCATCCGTAGAAACATCTTCACCACATCAAAAAAAATCCAAAAACACCCAAAATCAGAACAAAAATCCCCATTTTCTTTCACAAAACTACTAAAAAAAGAATTAAAAAAGCACACACACCTTTGTTTTCCACAAACTAAAGGTGTGGAAAACAAAATATTGAGCTGAAAACATTCGAAGACAAGCTCTAAAAATGGAGACTTTTCTCTCTTTGGGGTCCTTACCTCCTCTAACAATGCTAAGGCCAAAGAAGAGAATGATACGACATAAATCACAACCAAGACCAGTCTTGTCAGGACAATTCACAGTGATAACAGCAGGGTCTCCTTCTTTCTCTGAGTGTCTAATTATCACTACATCATCATACAAAATTCCCATTTCCTAGACCTTTTCTTTCCCTACTCCTCCTCCTCTTTTCTTTCTTGAACTTGCGATCTGGGGTTTTTCTGTTGCTGTTGGTGGTGTACAGGGAAGAAGAAGAAGCAGCAGCTGCGGATAAAGAACCAGAGAGAAAGAGAGTCGGAAGACAATGTTGTGTTGTGTTATTTTTGCTTCGCTTCTGCTTCACTTGTGCTCTTCTTCTTCTTGTTGTTTCCTTGTCTGTTTATCCTTTTGATTGAGATATTGGACACGAGATGATGAGACTGTTCCACCTTCCAAGTTTGAGAAGCACGAGAATTTGCTGTCAATGCGGCATTTTCAAGTGTTTGTTTGTTATTGTATTTTTAATTATATTTGTATATATTTTAAAAAAAATTAGTGTTTTTTATAATTTTAATATGTTAATATTGGAAAGAATGAAAAAAATATTTTAATATATTTTTAAGAAAATAATATTAAAAAAAAAAACTCTATGCGCTATAATATTAAACACACTATAGGAGGCAAACAATCGTCTAAAATAAATAAAATAATTCATGGAATTTATGATTTTTTGTTTATTAAGTATTTTTTTCAAATTCGTCTTTGAGCTCTGAAAATTGATTGGTTAGGTGGGTTTGTGTTGAAGATAAGAGAAGGTTTAAGGGTATGATGTGAATTTTTTATTTTTTTTATATCAATTTAGATAGAAAGTTCTTTGCTGGTAGATAGCATGCTATTTTTTTTAATTTATATTTTTTTATTTATTAAGACAATATTTTTTTTATTATAAATTGCAAGAAAATAAAAGGAACAACTTGATTCATCGCCTTATAATATGTATCTCGTGTGTCTTCTTGATAAGTAATGTATCTTAATTTATTATTAGAAAAAAGTTATAGTTTAGAAAATGTTAGAATAACTTAGCAATTTAAAAATTGATTTAAATTGGTTTTTATTTTGAACTATTTTTAATATTAATTTAATTAATTATCAAGTTAATTTCACCAGAACTAAATAAAATTTATTATGATCAACTCTTGTAAATTAAAAAAATAAAATAATTATCATTTTAGAAGAAAAAAATTAATTTAAATTAATACAGTGATTTATAGGTGACTCAACAATCTATTTTATATTATTTTTCATATATTTTTTTAATTAAAAACTCTTGGAATTTACACATGTTAAAAAAATGAAATTATTATTTTTGAATTATTTTGATTTGTTAATGTCAAAATAAATTTTTTAAAAAAATATATTTTAAAAATTAATATCAACCATCCTTTCAAATATTCTCTAAAACTCGATTTAGCTCACTCATTTTCAATTATATCATTTATTGTGCAAAATTGAAGTCATATAACAAGTTAAAAATTAATTTTTTTTTCAAAAAATAATATTTTTTATATTAATTTTTTTTCTTTTAATATAAATAAAATATGATTAGTAGGCTCACTAACAGGTTTCAACTAATATTAATGCAAAAAATATTGGCTAATTTAATTAACAAAAAAATATTTTCTTTTCCCAAAAACATTAACACATTCGCAAATTTAATAAATCCCTTCAATTTTTTTTTTTAACTTGGATTAAAATATAAAAAAAAATAACTCGAAGGACACTTTTACTGGACAAATCCAATATTATTGAACCATAAATATTAAAAAAATGTCGGTCGGTCCAATACTCTTAAAGTCCAACCTCTAAAATACCCATTTACGGAGATGTTGGAACTTCAGTACATTGTAATAAATTATATGATATATCATATAATGAGCGTACGATATGATATTTTGTCGTCGTTTGATTGGCCAGGCCAGAGCATTGTGGTAGCCGTCAGCACGTGTCTTATTTTGTGGATGGGTCCCTCTCACGTGCTTATCTTAACGGAGTCTCCAAGAAAGAAAAGTCCTTTTGTGACTTGTGATTTTTTATATATTTTTTAATCCCTTTCGCACCTCCTTTTTCACTTCTGCGTGTCCTGCTGTCTCTCTGGCCACACTGTTGCTTTTTTAAGTATTAATATATTAAATTAATATTTTTTTTTTTATAGATTTTATTTTAAAACAATATAAAAATACTAAAAAAATATAATTTTTTAAAAAAACAATAATTATTATTTTTTTAAATATTTTTTTGTTTTGAAATGCATTAAAATAATATTTTTTATTTTAAAAAAATTATTTATAATATCATCTCATTAAAATGATCCGAAAACATTCAAGAAATTAATTTTAAATAGATAAAAAAGTTTAATATTTTTTAAAAATACTTTTAAAATACAAAAAACAAAAGCTCAAGCTCTTAGAAGGTGTTTAAGAATGTGGTTATAATTGTTTTTTAAATTTTTTTCACTTGAAAATGTATTAAAATAATATTTTTTTTATTTTTAAAAAATTATTTTTGATAACAACATATTAAAATGATTTAAAAATATTAAAAAAATAATTTAAAATATTTTTAAAATAACCGATAATGTACTGAGATTGCTTAGGCAACAAGGCAAGCAACGTGTACAGCACTTCCCAACTAAATTGACTTGCGAGAAAAAGAAAAAAAAAAAGGGAATTAAAGAATAATAGTGTTAAAACTTAAAAGAATATGTAAAATGCTTTATTCCATCACAAATAGTAGCCACGGCCGAGTGTGAGGTATGAGATCATGGACACCACGTCATCAATTTTGGTAGATTCTAATAATTTAATTGTTCAATGGAGTAGATATTTGGGTGGAGAGAAGGACTTGGATCTTGAGATTATTATGCGCAAGGATCCGTTGTGTTGGCATGTAGCCTAGGGCATATACTCATGATTAATTTCAGAATCTTTTCACTCGGCGAAGGCCAGTATCCGGCTACCACTATCATTATAAAATCCTCATTTTTCGTTTCGAGATTTCATCGTTTCAGAGCCACGAGTCTAGGTTTAAGAAAGAATAAAAAGGATAGCTTGTCCTGTTCCGTTTAAAATCTAAGTCATGATAAAATTTTATTAAAATTCAGGTAAGGCCAGTATCTGGCTACCACCACCAGTATAAAATCCTTGTCTGCCGTCGAGATTTCATCGTTTCAGAGCCACGAGTCTAGGTTTAAGAAAAAATAAAAAGGATAACTTGTCCGCCGTTAAAACTAAGTCATGATAAAATTTTATAAAATCGTGGCTACCACCACCGATAAAATCCTTGCAGCCCCCCTACCCCCGATTAGGTTTAAGAAAGAATAAAAAGGATAACTTGTCCTGTTCCGTTTAAAATCTAAGTCATGATAAAATTTTATTAAAATTCAGCTCTTACCTTTATAGTTTTAAAATTCAGTCTGGCAAATTGATCTAGGACTCGACTGATATAAGACTGAAACCAGGCTCAATTTAAAAATAAAATAAAACAAGTTAAAAGTTAGATTGATCTAATAAGTTGATCTGTATCTTTTACAAATCAGCCATATCTAAACAATATAAATCCATACTGATCATCATACTATCAAACAAACAAAATCTTTTTTATAAGCAAATTTTCATTGTTTAAACTTCAATGAAGGTTTTTAACATAAAACTAGACTGTCACATTTTCAATGGTAAAAAACTTGCAAAAAAAAGCCCTATGAAAAGTGAAAATTAAAAGTATTTATAGGATGAGGTTTTTTAGTGGTTGAATTATAGATTGGTTAAAGTGTCTTTGTAAATAGCTCATTTTTCCAATGTTAAGGTAAACTTTCTTGATAAATGCCTCTGGATACTTGCAAAAAACCTATTTTAGGGTGTTCGAGGACCCTCCCATGATAAAATTAGCAACTTGGTAGAGAAAAGGAGTAATAAATACATTTAAAGAGATTTAAATTCTAAGATTTTAGTTGTTCTTGTGTTGAATCTGTATTTTTTTAATTTAAGAAAAAACTTGTATTTTACTTGGAAGTTCAAGGGGTGTTTATAGCTCATAAACCTTGTTTTCTTTCTTGGGTAAAGGGAGTGAAGAGTAATTTTATCATGACAACATTTACTAGGAACAAAATATGCATCACACAAACATTAATGGGGAAGAATATCTATTACACAAGCATAAATAAGCATTAACAGGGAAGGATATCTCCTACACAAGTATTAATAAGCTTTAATGGAGAAGGGTATTGAAAATGTCCCAAAAAATCCAAATAGCTTAGGAATAGAGCTCCCGGGTTGGATAATCGGTTAATAAATCTGTTTTAGCAATATTGTCTATTTTTTCTAGTCAAGGTAGTTGATAACTTATACTTAGTATTTAGTAGGCCAATGTAGTTTGTGATTATTACCTGTAAAATATCATTTTTTACGGAGATGAGGACTCTCTGATGGTAAAGTAAATAACTTGTAGAGAGAGAAAGTACAATGATATTTTAGAGAGACAGACTCTAAAAATATATGTGCTAGAAATGTTGAGAATGAAGAGATTGTGAATCTTTGTTCTGAATGTCTCATAATGTATTTATAGTCCATAAGCCTTGTCTTTTTGTGAAGAGAAGGGTTTGGAGTGTAATTCTACCCTTGTAATATTTTAAATTGTATTCTACTCAAAATAATATGTATTGAATCGGTATAAAAAAATGAGGGACCCGCATAGGGTCCCGAAAAAAATTCCCTGATGAGTATTGGGTTTAGACAAAGTGCTCGAGCCCACGAGGGGTGAAAGTGGGTTCGGGCGTAGTGCCTTGACCCAAACACACTGGGTCTGGCATGAAAGCTCGAGCACATGAGGGGTGAAAGTAGATCTGAGAGGGTTGTCTAGACCCAAACACGCTGGGCTCAAGCGTGATAGCCCGAGCCCATGAGGGGTGAAAGTAGATCCAGGAGCGCTGCTTAAACTCGAACATGTTAGGCTCGGGGTTCGAGCCCACGAGGAGTGAAAATAGATTCAGAAGCGCTATTTAGACCCGAACATGCTAGACTTAGATGTATTAGAGGTAAGAAAATAGTCCACACAAGCTGTGCGGACCCAGGCTCGAGACACGTTCTTGATCCCATAAGGGTGCTACGGTACACGGTCGGTACCAAGAGTGCTAGACATGCGCCTTACATGGGTTAAGATAGTAATCGAAGCTGAGATTCCTTGGGTGATGAGCTCAGACTAGCACGTCTGAACCCAAATTGCAAGAATACTCTTAACCATCAAATTACAAGCAAATCTTCACCATTTAAAACTCGTGCGATGTATTTTTTTTAAAAAAGCCCTAGCTAGAGTCCATGAACCGTGTCCCATAATGATCAAAATCATGATTCGTCATGCTGACATTGTAAGTGAGCACATCGGCAAAGCAGAAGTTGTCAATTTTCATGGCATCATCGCCATAATGACAGCAAAAATAATTTCAGACCTGTTCAAGGAAGTTCACATCACGGGCCTTGACCATGCCATGAACTTCAAAGGGCGACTTGAATCTCGGCTCGAATGATTTGCCCTACAAATGGCCTGCCTCAGATGCCTCTACAGCAAAAGCTAGCGGTTCCCTTGAAGCCACGCATCTCCCTCCCCAGCTTGGATATTTAATATTCTTCACCAGTGGTCACTTCAAGAATTTTCATGTCTGGGTTTTCATATAACTGGGGTGATCTAGACCCTTGAGGCCACAAATATAGAAGAGACAATAAACTTTAACTTGTTCCTATCTGTCTATGAATCTATGAAGTAAATTATTCTTCAATAAAAATAATAAAATGGATACTTGAATTATTTGTTGTTATCTAGAGGGACATTAGTAAGTATTTCTGAATTAATTTTACGTGTTAACTTATATTAAAAACTTGATAGTGGACAAGAAGATTCATAATTGCAACTAAAAAAAACTTAACCTGTTTATTTTTATATTTTAAAAGTATTTTTAAAAATTTATTTTATTTTTTATTTTATTTACTTCAAATTAATTTTTTTTTGTGTTCTTATGTTGTTTTGATATACTGATATCAAAAATAATTTTTTTAAAACATAAAAAAATATTATTTCAATACATTTTCAAATGAAATACACTTTTTAAAATAACCGCTGTTATAATATCAAACGAGTATAAAAAAAACGTTGTATACTCATTTAGGGTGTGTTTGGAATTGTGGCGTGATTGCGGTTTAAAACTCCTTTTCGCTTAGAAATGCATCAAAATAATAATTTTTTTATTTTTAAAAATTATTTTTGATATCAGCACATTAAAACGATGTGAAAAAATAAAAAAATAGCAAAAAATAATTATTTAAAATTTAAAAGAACACAGTTTGTATCATGTTTCCAAATATACTCTTAATGTACCTAGAGAAAATTAATATCGAATCCAAAGTTTGAGAGTAGAAAATTAAGACACGAACCACATCTCTTTGCCTACTAGATTAACTTTTTTAAATTAGTGAATAATTTATTGTTAATAACATAATATATGAAAACCCAATTATTGATTTTGTGTTTCTATGATTGGTTTTATTTGTAGGATTTTATGACAAAAATTACCATGTGTCTTTGGAACACCAATTACGTGTTTATCTAAATGTTTATATTAAATTATATTTCTTTGAAAAATAAGAAACACTCATCAAGTATTCTTTTAAAGAATTGCAAAACACTAAGAAAAATTATAAGCTAATGGAGATTTTAATGGTTTTTAGTGACGTTTGATATTGCAGTTCAACTATATTTTTGAAAAATTTTAAAATTTTTTAATTTTAAATTATTATTTTTTATGTTTTTAGATCGTTTTAATGTATTGATGTCAAAAATAAATGATAAAAAATAAAAATTATTTTAATATATTTTCATACAAAAAAAATACTTAAAAAAACAACTTCTACTATATTATAAACATGCTATTGTTTAATCCACATTTATTTTGGAATAATTTAAAAAAAAAATAAGAGCTCAAAATTTAAATGAAAGCCAATTATATCAATTAAAGATCTCATCACACGGCCCTCATTCATATATAAATTCAAAGCTGTGAAGCTATAATAGACCGGAAACCATGAAACTCACTCGGCTATTAAAAACCTAAATATAGCATGTAATAACTCAGATTAATGATATTTTATTAGTTATTTTATAGAATTTATTTGAAAAACATAAATAAATATAAAGGGGGAGAGAATGTTATTTATACACTTGAAATTTCTTTTTATTTTTAGTTATATTTTTAAGTGAATTTATTAAAGTAACTAATAAAATATTAATAATTACACTATGAACAATATAAAATTACTCGAATTCATCGTATTCTCTTAAACAGAGATCATTAATTTAGACTTCTAAAATCCCTAATAGTTTAACAAGTTTAAAGTATTTATTCTTAAATTGTGCCTGAGTTGTTTAATATCCTGTTTGTTTTTGTGTTTTAAAAATATTTTTAAAAAATTTAAATTTATTTATTTATTTTTGATACCCTAATATCAAAAATAATTTTAAAAAAATAAAAAAATATTATTTTAATATATTATTAAATAAAAAATATTTTAAAAAATATCTGCTACTACACTTTTTTTTTTTTTTTTAAAACTAAATCACCACTCCCTTGGCCGCCGAATTTGACAATTGTGCTCTCAAATTAAAGAGGAAAAACAAAAAATCAGCCATTCCTTAAGGGCAAGCTTCTCCCACAATTGTCAACTTCCTCTAGTGAGCAGTTGTTGACGGTGGCGAGGCATAAATTGTCCAGTTTCATGGCATCACCACCGCAATTTCAGATTTCTTAAGGGAAGTTGACATCATGGGCCCTGACAATGCCAGGACCTTTCAAGGGCAAGCTTGAATACTTGGCCTGGTTGATTTTCCCTCTATACAAATGGCTCTTTTTTTTTTTAATTTCCCAGCTGGGTGGTCAATTTTCAGAATTACTTGAAGGTGTAGTTTGTAGCATATTTAAATATTCCATTAATTAAATATATGGAATATTTAATTAGTAATTGAATCCCTATAGCTGAATTAAATTAATCAATTAGTCTTTGTAGCATCTTAAATAATTAAATAGTCCATTGACTAAGATCCACCATCCATAATGTAGTAGTTTTTTACTCTAAAAATACCTTTTTAAAAAAAATCAAATTTGCCCATATCACCTAATTTTATTTTATTTTTTAGTTTTAAATAAAGGGGAAAACAAAATAAATTTAAAAAACACCGTCTATGTAATAAAAAAAATTATAATAATTTTTTAAAAAAAATAAAGATGAAATATATAGTTTTTCAAAAGTTTTAAAAAATTATGTGAAGTGCTATAAAACGTGAAATAAAAGAAATATATATATACACACGAATTAAATGAAAAGGGGCATTATAGGAAGTGAAGAGAACTGTAACGGCTAGTTAGACTAGTACAATTGGATGAAGATCTTGGGGGAAAAAAGAAAAAAAACCAGCACGCTCCCCAAAGCAGTAGCCTCCTCTCCTTTAATCACATTTTCCACTTTCTTCATTACAGTAACACACACTTTCCTTACTTAGAAGAAATCTAGTACTGCACTAGGGTTTCTTGTATTCTCCTTAGAAGAGAACAGGGGATTTTTTTTCTAAGTGTACAAGGTTCACTGTTTGCAACAATGAACATCTTCAAGAAGAAAACTTCTCCTAAAGGTACTGTTTTTTTTGTTGTAAATAATATGTTTAAAGTGGGTTTTGTCTTAGATTGGTGATTGTGCTGTAAATTTTTGAACATTTTCAGTTTTGGTGGAGTAGAGGATTTTTTTTGCTTATTTGGGATTGTGTTGCTGTTAAAATGTTAATGATTCTGCTGTTTGCTTTGAGTTTTGGAGTGGAGGATCAGGGTTTGATTTCATAGTTTTGAAGCTTAGTTTGCGTGAAATTAATGAAGGATTGTTTGAATCCAACAGAGGCTCTCAGGACTAGCAAGAGAGAAATGGTGGTTGCTACTAGAGGTATTTGTGGTTGTTTGTCCTTGAAGGATCAAAATTTTGATTGATTGTTACCTGGGTCAATTGGTTTAACAGTATAGCTGGAAACTTTCTGTGTTAAATAGTGGCAAAGCTATTATGGGTTTTTGTTTGTCTTTGATTTCTAGGTATTGAACGTGAAATTGCATCACTTCAACTGGAGGTATGTTGATGTTGCTTTTTTTGCAATGGTTTTGGATGGAATTTACTACCAGGTCTTTTTTTTTAATTTCTTTTTCTAAATTGTACTTTGTAATGCATTTTTAGGAGAAGAAATTGGTGGCAGAGATAAAGCAAACAGCAAAAACTGGAAATGAGGCAAGTCTATTTATTCTTCGGTGTAGTGGTTAAATGGTTCATGGATGAGAACAAATATAAACATGACCTATTATGATCAGTTATTATCAATCTTGTGCCTTTATGATTTGTTATGAAGCATCATTTGACATCATGGAAAAATTGTCCACTTTAAGAAGTTGCAGATGCACCATTGAGGTGAAATGAGATAAAATAATTTTAGAGTTTAGGGAATGAGATGGTTTGTGATAACTTAGACCGTTTAGTGAAAATGCTCAAGAAATTTGAGTAATCTGTAGTTGCTGCATAAGTGTGTGCTGCGTAATCCATGCAAAGGTAACTTGGTTTGTTCGAAGTCATAGCGTGGAGTTGTTGAGGATGTCTTCTTGGATAGCTTCTTGATAATGTAAGACTTTTGCTCGATACTTAGGCTGCTACTAAAATCTTAGCCCGACAACTTGTTCGACTTCGGCAACAAATAACAAATTTGCAGGGGAGTCGTGCCCAAATCAGAGGTGTTGCTACTCATACACAGGTAACTTTCTGTCTGCACAATCTAGTTAGTAAGTTTACAAGGATCTGCAGGGTTGTCCTTGTTTTCTGATGTTGATGCCTTGGTCTTTATTTTATGTTCACAGGCGCTGTATGCCAGCACTTCAATTTCCACTGGAATGAAAGGTGCAACTAAGGCAATGGTGGCTATGAACAAGGTATGAATAGTGATGCAACCGTAGTATAATAGTTTTTATTACTAAACCCATCCTATTTATGAGACAGGTATTCATAGAAAACCATAATTCCATAAACCCATGTCTTATTGGAAGAGACGCTTCAAACTGGAAGTCATTCATACTCTATGTAGTGCTTGATATAGTATCATGTTCAGCAGTTAAGTGTTGGCTATGGTTTGTTAGAGATGACATAGGAGACATTTCATAGTGCAAGTTATGATCTATTATTTTCTTCTACTTCATTGACTGAGAGGCGTTATAAGCATGAGCCATTTAAACTGTATTGTAGTAGACAATACTGTAACATTTTCAATGGTGCACATGTCGATTGGCTTGTACAGTGTTGACAGAAAGAGATGTCAAAAATAGCATAAAAATAAAAATGAGAGTATTGGATGCCCTAATGTTGTGTTCCGGTGCTGCTTTGCTGTAGAAAGGTGCACAACAGGGCTGTTTGCTTAGATTACGGCGTGTTCATCAAAGTGCTCACATAATCCATTGAGCTTGTAGTGCTCATTTTGGAGGCTAATCTCCTGAAATATGTTTAAGCATTCTTTACAGTCGACTGGAGTATATCAATACCTTGTTTTTTTGACAGCAAATGGCTCCTGCAAAACAAGCTAAAGTGATCAAAGAGTTCCAGAAGCAGTCAGCACAAATGGATATGACGGTAATCCTATGTTTTGTTTCTACAACATTTCATTTTTTCCTATAAATTCCTGTGTATAAGTGGAGTTCCCATACTTCTTCTAGCAATCAAATGATTATTCTTAGATAAAAAAGCTTGGAGGAGACAATGCACACACAACCATTGTGCCTTTTTTTTATATACTAATCAGAGTGACAACGTGCAAGATGCCCCCTATCATCAAAATTTCAAATGGATTTTCATTCAATGGATAGATTGAACTTTTCTCTATGACTGATTTTGTTGTATAGAGTGGTACTGGGAGTATCTAATATCTTATTAAACATTTTGCAGATTGAGATGATGTCAGAAGCTATAGATGAGACTTTAGACAAAGATGAGGCTGAAGAGGAAACAGAGGAGCTCACTAACCAGGTGAAACATCAACAGCAACAATTTAGTTTGTTTTAGTTTTATTTTAAAGACCTAGTCCATCTCTAATTTAAATATCATCATTTGTAGGTGCTTGATGAGATTGGTGTGGACATTGCATCTCAGGTTTGTTTTGTTGAGATTAGTTGTCTCATGTAATCCTTGGTTGTTATGCTTTCTTAATTTCTGGGATGTCTAATCATATGTATGATTCTGATCCTTGTTTTTAACAGTTATCTTCAGCTCCAAAAGGTCGGATCGCATCAAAGAATGCTCCTCCTAATGCTGTTACAAGGTATGATGTAGCACTTCACTTTGAAGTAATGTCCATTATTTATTCCATGTTGAATGAAAAAATGGCTCAAGCAAATTTAATTTATGGCATTGCCTCGTGAGTGAAACTTTCAAGTTGGTGATATCCCCGGCTCACAATTGGTGCCCAAGTAAAAATATACTCTCAGCTTTTTTCTGTTTAGTTAAAAGAGACTGAACATGTGAACAAAGGGAGAAGAGAAATCTTTTCATGTTTGCTATAAGACTAGGGCCCACACCTAGATATTCTGCAAACAAGATAAAAATTGCTAGTTTTGCTATTTTGTTAGACTTGGATATAATATATACCTGCAAAGTGCAAGCAGCTATGGCAGTGCCTGGCTTGATCATTGATGAGCACTGCAACTTGCGTAGAGATGTAGTCCATGCCAAGCTCGTGTTGGAATATTACAGGGTCTTGGACTCTAGAATTTCTGTTAGTCCCTATAATATCATATTGTCCACTGAGATTTAGACCATGGCCTACTGGGATGGCTAGTAGTGTTAGTATGGTTGGGTGTGAATGTGGCACCAGTTTAGATTTTTTCATGGAACATTACCACTTTTTAATGGGTAAAGCATATTTAATGGGGCAAGTATCTGAGATAGAGGAATCTATTGGGATTTGTCTATGCTGAAACCAGAAATTTGTTGTATTGAACTTTATTCAGAGATGGGGTTCTGAATGAGTGGTGTGAGAACTGTGATGATAAGAGATTTCACCCCAGAGAGTTACTTCGGAACAATACTCTACGGACAATACTTTGAGCCAGCATCTAAGTGCATATTCTGCAAACTGAAGTTTTTCCTGTGACAGGAAGCAGATATAAACGAAGTCTTTACTCACCAAAAATTTGTTATTCTAACAATCTCTTTTATCTGAATTTGTATGCAGTCCTGAATCTACCAATGTCGAGGATCTTGAGAAAAGATTGGCCTCTCTACGACGCATTTGATCTGGAAAACTTGTAGCAGTGATGCTTTGAGCAGAATCTTAATGGGTGTAAATTCTTACAAAAACAGTCAGACGCATGAAATGCCAATTATAGTAGCAGCATTGTCTATGTCATACATATTCTACTTATGCGAAATACCACCATACTAGACTTGTTATATGAACAGGAGAAAAGGGTGTGCATATTGAAAGATATTCTGATTTTGTACTTGCATTTGTTCTCATTCTTTTACTCTACCCTTTTGGGCTAGAATGTCTTTTCATTTGGGTCATGGGAGGGTCTAAAATACCCAAAACACCTAAACTGCTTCCGTAGCCTCCTGGTCCTGGAGGCAAAAACCCCCTTTTTGATCATCTTTCAGCTTGCCCTAAAGACATGAAGCTACATAGAAGGGAAGAAAAGGAGATTTTGAGCATCGGGACAACATGTATGATCATCAAAGCTATTTAGCTGGTATTGCGTTCCAATAGGATTGGTTAAATTTTAATATATATATTTTTTAATGTTTTTGAATTGTAACGATATATATATTGATATTAAAAATAATAAAAATATTATTTTAATATACTTTAAAAAACACTTTCAAAATATCTTGTCCAAACATTGTTTTTAGATTTCGTTAGTCAACTTTAGTCGGTCACTTTATTTAATCAAAGTACTAAATCCAATAATTCCATCGGACAACCCATGGTGCACCAGCAAATGCTGATGGGGTAAAGCATAGGCACTGCAGTAGCCGCAATGGGGCTGCAGTAGCAACTTGCTTTACACATCTTGTCATCAGCATATTTTATGAGTAAAATGCAAGCTGGGATCCAGAGTAGCTTTATGCACAAAGCAAATTCATTTCGTGCAATTGGCTGAGGAATTGCAACTTGGTTTAGGTATATTCTAACGAGAATCTGTCTCCATTCTTGATTGATCCATGAACCAAGAATCAAGTTGATTTATGCATAGAATAAACTCCAAATGGTCCAAGCTCCAAGCAACTTCTTTTGCTGCTGAGATCGATTTGGGTCTCGCCTTGTTCTTATCATGATGAGATTTGTGGGATCAGGAGATTTTTGTAGGCTTCAAATTCTTTGTCTGGAATCATGATCAGCATGGTTTGACATTGGACCAGAAATATGTAAGCATAAATGAACAACGCCAAAATGGCCCTGAAGTTTATGTGCAGCTCAATTTGGGTCCCTCTTGTCAGTGAAATTACACCAACCACCATGGATTCTTCCTCTTCGCAGGTCATTAATGGCGTGCGGGAAGGACTTGTGCACTTCCCACAGGATTTAAAAAAGAAATTGATCGTCATTTGCATAGGATTCTAGAAGGTGTTCAGCTGGACTTTTGTAAAATCTTTGATTTTAGACCCATGGGATATAAAATATTGATGTTCATTTTCTTAGCTTGCAAGTCTCTCTCTCTTTTTTTGTTTATCTTTATTTGAAAGTCTTTGGATAAATTCTCCATACAAATTTTCAACCATTTTTGCTTATTGAGATTAAATCTTTTTAGACAACAAGCTAAGTTGTTGTCCATAGCCTAATACAAAACAAACTAGAAGTGCTCAGCTTTTTCCTGTATATGAGGAGAAATACTTTGGGTCAAAACAATTTATTAACTATTTTATCTTGAAAATCAAAATGTTATTTTTCAAGATAATTTAGTAAATTTATGTTTCTTATATATATAGTGAAATTATTTCACCACCCTTGAAGGCTAAGAAAATAAGCTTTTTGTCTATAGGCTGTATTTGCATAGTTAAAAGATGATGATACCCTTAAAAACTCAAAAGTTTTGGCTTTGTAGAGAGTTTTTTTTTTTTTGTATGTATTTTTTCTACAGTAAAATAACATGTCTAGCCTTTTATTATAAAAAATTTAAACCCAGTAAGGAAGGGCGTTTTCATCTTTACAACATTTTTTTATAATATTAGGATGCCCTTAAAAGCTTTTTAGTAATTTGAATCATTAAAATATTAATAAATCCATATAAAAGGTTGATGCGTGCTATGCACACCTCATCATCTCCCTCCACGAAATGGGAGGTGTGTGGTACATATTACGATGGGTCTTGAGTTTAGTGAGTTAACTTGGTTAATTTTAGTTTTTTTGTTTTTTTTAATTGATTTTTTTTTCAATTTCATCATTTAATGTTTGGTTAATTGAGAATTAGACTTCATAATTTGTTTTAATTTTCTTTCTATGAGATTATTCCAATCTCATGATCCAGGTCACGGATTTGATAATTTAACTCTGTTGATTTGAGTTATTTTTTTCAATTTCATTCTTTAACATTGGGTTAACTAAGAATTATGTTTCATAATTTATTTCACTTTATTTTTGTGAAGTTATCTTGGTCCAATGACTCGGGTCATGAAAATGGCCGGTTAATCCAAGTTGACTCGAGTTGTCTTTTTATCTTTTTCTAATTGATTTTTTTTTCAGTCTCATCATTCAATATAAAGTTGATTCAGAATTAGGGACCTGATTTTATTTACTTTCTATAGAGTCATCACAGTCTTATAATCCAACTTGCAGACTTTACAAGTTAACCCGGATTGACTTGATTCAATCCAATATGTTTTCGTCTCAATATTAAAAAAAATGTAACATTGAATCTTTTTTTAGTTATATTATGTTTTTATCGAGGTTGTTTTTAGACCCGCTAAATCAATTAGGTTATATCAAACCGACGCTCATTTAACTTAAGATTTTTTTTTCTACTAAAAAATACATTAACAATACTTGAATATTTTTTTTATTTTTTTATATGACCTGCATTGTAATGGTGGTAAATAATCTAGTATGAATTATTAGACACCGTTTGATAAATGCTATAATTCAAGTATTTTTTTAAATGTTTTTCAAAATGTTATTTCACATAATTTTTTTTTAAAATTCATTTTTACCGTGTGATCAAACACATTTTAATAATATCAATCAATTGATTTTTCTTTTTTCTTTCTTTACAAATAAAACATGTCATCTAATAATGTCATAAATTCGCAAAACCTATGTATATCTCTTGGCATATGACGTAATCATGAAAGGAAAAAAACACGTCTATATGGCATATGAACTTTGTTCTTACGGTGAATGAGTTATCCTCTTTTTTATTATTATTATTATTATTATTATTATTTTAGATTTGAAACTACATGTTTAGTTTAAAAAAAACATAAAAATTAATGTATTTTCAACTAAACACGTTTAAAATACAATATTATTATATAAACAACTGATACTCAAGTGTAACAACACGGTACAAATGATATTTTATAAATTTTTTTTATTATTATAATAATTTTTAATGTTTTTAGATTGTTTTGATTTGTTAATATTAAAAATAATTTATTTTAAAAATAAAAATATATTATTTTAATATATTTATAAATAAAAAATATTTTAAAAATAACGGAGAAATATTATCCAACAAGTAAAATATTTTATCCTCTAAAAAAATAAAATAAAAAAATAGGCTAGTTCTATAAATAGAAACAAATTGAGGGACCATAACAGGAAGCAGAAAAAACTTTAAGACAGAAATAAAAGGAAGCTTCTACTCATACCGTTGACAGGTTCTATTTTTATAAACATGACACCCCAAAATCTTTCACCTTATTTTTCACAGAAATTACAAAAACGCCCTCCATTTCCTTCCTTTTTCTTACCCGAATCAGAAAATGAAGTCATAATACATTCAATCTTATCTTTCTAAGCCCTCGATTTCATCAATCTATCAAAAAACCCACCGTGGTTTTTCCCTTAAAAATCGAACTTCTTTCTTTTTTTGAAGCAATTCAGGTTTTTTTTTTTTACTGCCAATTTTGATCGATATTCTTGTTTTGACGTTGAATTCATGCCTGCCCTTGAATTTTTTGCTGTTAACTATCATGTTTTGATGTTAAAGTTTGTTTCTTTTTAATGTTTCTGACCTGGGTTTTTGATTTATTTTTTTTTTTGTAGAGAGAAAGACGGAGAGGGAGAGAGATGCAGAGCCAGGTGGTGTGTAGAGGGTGTAGAAGTTTATTGTTATATCCAAGTGGAGCTACTAATGTTTGTTGTGCTTTATGTAGTACCGTTACCTCTATTCCTGCTCCTGGTATATAATTCAGTTCCCTCTCTCTCTCTCTTTTTTGTTGAGCCCTTTAATGTTTATGTTTTTATGTGAATGCTTTTCGCCTTTATTAATGTTCATGATAGGCGCAATGAATGTTGGTAATTTGGAAGATTTAGGTTTTTGGTTTTTGTTCTTCTTTCTAATTGGTACTGCTAAGTTTAAAAATTTCTTCTGCCTTTTGTTTTAGTGTGTTCTAGGAGATAATTGCTCGAAGAATTGTTGGTGGGAAAGATGGAGGCTGTGGGTTTTAGATGAATTAGTTGACTTGGGTTGTTTTAGATGAAATTAGGGTTGGATTTGATGATTAGCTTTGGAGGTTAGAATTTCATCGAAGTTGTTGCTTTGGATAAATTTGGAATTTTCTGCATTGTGGAATTGAAGTTTAGAAATGGATGAAAAATGCTTCTAGAACTTGTGTTTTTACTGTTAAAAGAGAGCTACCTTTTGTATTATACTGGATGTCAGTGTCATCTAAGATTAGCCATGGACTTGAAAACAGGAATGCCTTCTTGCGTAGTTCATAATCCTGCTGTTATCCACTGAGTTTTAAAGTTTCATGCTCATTGTCTGGCTTCCATTGCTTATACCGAGTGCCAATTCTGAGCTTTTCTTAAAATGAAGGGACTAGCTTGTTCTTAGATTCTAATGAGAATATGCATTTGTATCTGACATAGAAGTTAGATTGCAGTTCAAAAGGATTTGGTAATTTAAATCATTATAGCCTTCTTCCCTGGTTCTTGATATGAATAAACAGCCTTGTTACCTATATTTGTAGTACTAGTTATGAAAAACAACCAATCCCCCATAATGTCCACATTCTAGATGTTGAAATTGAAATGGTTGTGGAACCTCCACTCTTTTTTACGAGGATATAAAAATGCCCCAGTTCCGTTTCGTTCTCTTTCGACTTAAATAAAAAAAAAGTAAAGAAAAAAAATTCAATATGTGGTGGGAATTTCAATTTAGCTTGGATATAATTAAAATATATGGTGATAGGATATTTGGGTCCAATTGCAAACTTGCAGGGATGGACTTGGCTCAACTCATATGTCGAGGTTGCAGGACATTGCTAATGTATGCACGGGGGGCAACAACTGTGAGATGCTCCTGCTGCCACATAGTGAACTTTGCACCAGGTATAATATAAGCATTGTAAAATTATTTCATACTATTTGACAAATTTGGATTTGCAATTTGCAAGCTTAACTCATCTAATCTGCTCCATAACAACAGAAATAGTCTTGTGCTGTTTTTCTTTTTATAGTGTAAAGGTTTAGGTTGATAATTTGCTTCCAAGAAGCTTGGATTGCTCTTTTCTTCCATGGACATTTTCTGTGCCTTATCAAAACATTTCAGATACTCAAGGGGAAAAAAACTAAAAGACAAT
Organism: Populus deltoides; assembly: GCA_015852605.2. NCBI lineage: Eukaryota > Viridiplantae > Streptophyta > Magnoliopsida > Malpighiales > Salicaceae > Populus > Populus deltoides. The sequence continues at coordinate 19,596,872 of CM027580.2, forward strand.
AAGTATATAGAACTATCAGCAGGGCACCAATGATCCTAATTAATTATAGAATGTAGTGGTGAGAGTGGTATCTTCTTTTTGAGATGAGAATTCATTTCTAAAAGTTCTATCTCACTTTATTGCTTATTACTCTTTTCCATGTCACTTGCTTTCTTTTAGTAGTTGTTTGCACTATTTTCCAGGTTCCTTTTTTATCAGGTAATTGCTATTGAATTTTTAAAATTTGAACGTTTGGAAGGATTAGTAGCTGGTGCACTTATGGTTACTGAGAGTGGTGATATGGATTTATTTTGATACCCAGTTTCCATCAATTTATCTACTGTCAATGAAACTGGAAGTTGTTCCCATTGGCTTCATTTGTGTACTTTCTATCATTTAATTTCTAAATTGCATTTATCGGTTGTGCTAAGTTTCCTTTATCTTTCTCTTTTGTTTGGTGGTGTGTACTGATTTGTTTTCTCTATGTTTTTGTGGCTGTGTGAGTAGGACCTAACCAGGTTGCTCATGTCAACTGTGGGAACTGCCAGACTACACTTATGTATCCGAATGGTGCTCCATCTGTCAAGTGTGCGGTCTGTCACTATGTTACTAACATTAGTGTAAGTGCATTAACTGTAAAATTTGCTGTGGCTGCCAAAGATTGAAATTATCTTCGGTTTTGGCTCAAGTTTTTTGCTTCTGTTATTTAAATTAATTTCCATCTCATGATATGAACTTCAGTACTTCAAGTAGTAATCTGCCTTTGCATTCGTGCATTGGATCAAGATTGTCTCCTGTTAATGTTTGGGCACATGCTTGCTCATGAACAATAGTTTATCTAATATTCTGCTGCCTTCAAATTATACGAAGATCTTCATGTCTTTCTATCTCTGGATGCATATAATGATCTGTACTGTATGGTTGAAATATTTGAATTCCATAAAGGGATGGATAGTGGATAACGTTATGTAGTCATTAGGAGTTTGTCTAACATGATTATTGCCTCTCTTTTTAAGGACTGTCTTTACCATCATTAATTTTACAAATCTCCTCCCCTCCTTTTATACATCCTGCTACTCATTTCTTGGTAGTTCTTGCCAAATCGCCAACTTTCAATACAAAGTTAAAGCCTGAAGGTAGATATGTGTATGAACTCAGAATTTTTTTAGTTTTTTTTTGTTGAGGACACATAATAAGTTGCGAATGAGCTTTCCACATGCCATTGAAATTGATTTATAGCTCCTCTTTTTGACAGTTCTCTTTGCTATGATAATACGCAGTGTCTTTAAAAAACAATGTTTATCCACAGTGACCACCCAACCTGAAACTTCTTCCTTGATCTTTTGATAGTTCTAAGCATTTGCTGCTGTGGTTCGCTTTGTGATGTGTTGCAGAGATAATCTTGACATTTTTTTAGTAAATGTGCTTATTGTTTAACAAAATTTTCCTTTTCTTCTGAATGGATGTTAGCTCTTTGTGCTTGCCAGTTACCTCTGGAGTCAATTGGAATAGTCCAAAAGAGCCAAATGTTTTTGTATTCCTTGACATGGATTAGTTCCTCTATAAATTAAGATTATTATAAATATAAATTTCATTTTGATCCTGTCAGCTGGCTTTCAGTAAATTCAATGTTCTCCTGTGTGTGTGAAGTTAAATAGACTTGGAATGTATTTTCATGATCCAGATGATTCCCTTGCAGTGAGAAGTAACTTTCTAATACTGCTAGAGCATCCTTGTAACCATGAACAGACACCATAGCTTTAGATATACATCTCTGTTTTTGGCGACTGAATGATTTCTTTTATTGCATCAACCAACCACTGCACTTTTTCCTCATTTGGTCATTGTGAGGTCTTTAGTGAGCAATGATTGTTCTTTTCACTCCCTTGTGCTGTATCATGTGTCTTGCAGATGGCTAATGTGAGAGTTCCGCTTCCAGCAAACAGACCTAGTGGTATAGGTGGAACAATGCCGTCTACTTCAACAGTAAGTAACTGGACTTACTTTTCTTTCCTGGTGGAAAATGCTACAAAAAATCTTGGTAATTTTGTATCTAATGCTTACTAAATGTGTTATTTCCCTTCTCATACCTGTTTTCAATGCCTCATTCTCAGACTCAAACTGTCGTTGTGGAAAACCCTATGTCGGTTGATGAAAGTGGCAAATTGGTATAACTCAACTTGATTACTTTTCAACTTTTCTTATTAAAAAAATCTGATATATTTTTCCCATTCTTTGTTTTCCATTCATTCCTTTGGAGTAGAATATGTGCTGATAAGATTTCTATCCATTGCAGGTCAGCAATGTTGTTGTTGGTGTCACTACAGAAAAAAAATAATACGGTGAGATTTTGATATCTTGCTATACTTTTAGTAGGAAATGGCCCAGATTCATACTATGTTGTGAAGAAGGATATGAAAATTCGTTATGTATATTTTGTCTAAAATAGCTATGAGCAACATTTGTTCAAAACCATTTTGAATACACGAGCTGTTGGTGAAATTTGCAGTGTGGATGTGTACATTTTGAGGATATGAAGCTTTAGAGGGCATTCTTTCTGTCTCTCTGATTGCCGAACTGAAACATCGTTACGTATGTACTGATATCTGGTTGAGTGAATGTGCTTGTATCTTTCAAAGTGAACTATCATATACTGTATGCAGGGAATGTGCTTATTTGGTACTTCCGGAACCCTAGATTCTTGAAGATAAATTCTGTATAATTGATTGTTCTATCATTAAAATCATGTTTTAGCCTTTCCAAATTAGTTGCATCTGCGTTGTGGTTTGTTTCTCATCAAGGCAATGACTTCATTGCAATAAACAGTGACTTTTTTGGGAATTTAATCATTTATAGAAAATGGTTGTATTTCCTTTCAAAAACGAATTGGGAGGTGCACATTATTGATGCCAAGGCAATTTTTGATAGCTTGTGCTAAAAGAAAAGGGAGGAGAAAAGAAATGAGCCATAAGCAAGTCTCCATGAAATGGTAAAGAGAGATCACTTCCTAAGCTTGAATTTTGTCTTGATTAGAGTTGTGGATTACTTTTCTCGTCATATGACAATGCAAGTCCAAGCTCGAGAGATTCCATACGAAGAGGAGGCTGTCTAGCATTGAGGTTGAATTTATATAGTGTGTTTTAGCATGAAAAAATATTAAATATATGTTATTATAGTGTTTTCTATGGTTTTTATTTAAAATTATTTTAATGTATTTTTAAATAAAATATACTTTTAAAAATGATTTTATATCATAATATAAAATACACACAAAGCATTAGAGGGGGGTTTTGGAGGCTGAAGTCACATATTGTTAAACCTGGCTTGTTAACCTATGACATATAAGCCCATTTCCCCTTGAAATGTGAAACATAAGAGAGCTCACTTCCTAAGCTTAAATCTTGTCTTTGATTGGAGTTGCTTTTCTCGTCATATGACAATACAAGTCCAAGCCGGAGAGATTCCTCATGAAGAGGCTGTCTAGCATTGTGATTAAACTTATATGTTAATACTTGAGTGTGTTTAGCTGAAAAGATATTATATTGATTTATTTTTATTTTTATTTTTAATTAGGGAGGGTGGTTGAAGGCTGGACCTATGATATATAGCCCATTTCTCCTTGAAATGTGAAACATATGGGTGTTTTTTTTAATCATTTTAAAAATTAACTTGATGAATTAACTTATAATATGATTTACTTAGTTAAACTCATGAGACTTGACTTGATTAACATGAATGGATTTTTAATTTTTTTTAATTTAAAATAATATTATTTTAATTATCTTTTAAAATTTTATTTAAAAGGAGAAGTTTAAAAAAAACATCAAAATAATATTATTTTGGAATAGATTAACACCAAAACCTTGGACTTGATAAGATCTCCAACTGAGTTTAATATCTAAGATGTAAAACCACCCAAAATAGAATCCATTAAATAAATAATCAAGGTAAATATTCTTTATTATTTCTTAATCAGAAAATTATTTCAATAATCTAATAAGAGATATGAAACATTTTATATAATTTGTTTTATTCTTGTTCTCCTACTATATAAATTCTACGTAAATTGAACATAAAACATATATCAAACAATACCATTCTCTTCATTTCTTTCGAGAATGGAACCCAAGTTCTTCACTTGTTTAGCATCCAAAGGCTTTGTTGTTTATCTGGTTTTCTCTCATGTCAATGGGATTTGTTAGGAGGAGGAATTCTCCAACACAAACAAGCAATTGGCATGACAAGATCATGAACCTTACCCTACGTGAAAAAAATCTGATGTTTACTGCAAGGGGAAAAGGACTTGAACTTTTCCCAACCACCAAAACCAAAATTGTGAACTTTAAGTTCGATGGTTAGACAACCCAAAGAAAGTTAGTGGCACACTAAATGTGGCTTCCTAGACTCAGCAAAGGGATTTGGCCATCCATTTTCCTCTCTTAACCTATATATATGGCCTGCCTTGTGCTGGTCTGCCATCATCATTACTCCGTTCATCCCTTCTATCCCAGTCTCTCTCTTGTCTTCTGTCAACATGGGCTTGCAAAATGAAGAAAAGCTTGAGCTTGGATGCACTGGCTTACAGCCAAAGCCAAAGAAATGGGCTCTCTTGATGGTAAGGGTGGTTGCATTCTTGGCCACAGCAGCTGCAACACTTGTGATGGCGCTCAACAAAGAAACCAAAACTCTTGTTGTTGCCACTGTTGGGAATACCCCAATAAAAGTCACCCTCACTGCCAAGTTTCAACACACCCCAGCATTCGTGTAAGCCTAATCAACTCATCTCCTTCCTTTAACATAACTGTAATCAGCATTTGTAAGTACATGAACATAGGAGATGGGAATTTAGCATGGAAATGTTTCAGTATTTCTAGTTATGTGTGTGAGATATGGTGTAATGCAGGTTCTTTGTTATAGCTAATGGAATGGCTAGTTTCCATAACTTGGTGATGATTATGGTGGAGCTTTGTGGTCAGAAGCTTGATTACAAAGGAATGCGCCTTGCCATGGTCGCCATTTTAGATATGGTAACATTCTCACAACTTTTTTCCTTACCAAGAGACAAAAAAGGGGAGAGAAGACTCTTTGTTAAACAAAAACTATTTTGCTCAAATGTTTGCAGATGACAGTGGCTCTGTTATCAGGAGGGGCTAGTGCTGCGACTTTCATGGCTGAGCTAGGCAAGAACGGAAATTCTCATGCAAGGTGGGACAAGATTTGTGACAAATTTGAGACTTTTTGTGATCATGGTGGTGCTGCACTCATTGCTTCCTCTGCCGGCCTTATTCTCATGATGATTATTAGTGTCATGTCGATCATGAAGCTTCAAATCAAACCAAAATCTGACAGCAGCTAGCATTGTTGTCCCATAATGTAAGGACCAAGTGAATCCATTCACTTTGCACCCTTTTCTGCTCTGTGTATTACTCTTGCAAATAATCAAGAATGTTGCCTTCGAGCCGTCTTTGTTGCTATGGCCAGAGAAATGCTATCAGCTGCTTTCAAGTCTCAACAACCATGCATAACAGATAGAGTTTTTGAACATGAATATGGATTAATTCTATGGCAAGGAAAAATCCTTTTTCTATCCACCTCCTTCGAGCTTCCACAATCAATATACATAGGTAAATATAGGCTACACGCATGGCTGGATATATATATATATATTAACAATAAATGACTATAATAAATTGACCAAATAAAAAAATAATTACAATAACCTGAAAAAAGAAAAAGAAAAGGAAAAAGAAAAAGCGACTCCGTAATTAAACTGAAGGGGAGGGTCAATACGAAGAAGTTTAGGTTTTCTGTACCACTCACAATCTCTAGAAGCAGGACTCCAAAACTGAAGAATTCAGATTTCAGAGTAAAAATGCCCTTCATGGCATTCCCGTTATTCTCCAGCGCACCCCTCCAAATATGATCATTTGCTCTAATACAACGTTAAAATTCAAAAATTTAAACTGTTTAGTGAAGTTTTAAGATATAATTTACATTACTCTGACATGATCAAAGCTCTAAAACTCGCAGCACAGAAATTTATTAATTTTGAAATATATCAGGAAACTGAAGCGCGTAGCAGCATGGAGAGAAATTGTTGCTTACCAAAGATAAATGAATCCAAGCTTTTATTAGGCATGTATTCGTAGACTAACATCTTCTCATCCCCTTGAATGCAGCAACCCAGGAGCCTGACAAGATTCATGTGCTGCAATTTAGCTACGAGTATAAGCTCGTTTTTGAATTCAACAAGCCCTTGTCATGAACTTCTTGATAGTCTTTTATGTCTCTCTCTCTCTCTCCCCCTCTCCCAATCGATAAATTTCCCTCAAATAAAACATCTCACTAGTCATTACATAGATTTTACAGGGTTTTTGAATTTTGTTCTTTGAGTGATTTATATAAAACTACATTGTAAACAGGTCCAAAACTGCGCCGTCCAAGTTTATTCTTTGCTGAGAAGCAATCTGTGGCAGCCATGATTGTTGCAGCACTTTCGAGTTATGTCCCTTGTTCCCCATCATTTTCAAGTTCATGGATGTCATTTGTTCCATCCAATGTCATCAACTCATTCAGAAACTTTTCTTTAACACAGTAAGACATAAAACCCGGTGTGGGCCAAGCTTTGAATCGACAAATCATCATATTGATTTGTAGGCCGAGAAAATCACATGTCGTGTGGAAAAAAAATCACAATTCACCTAATAACGTTGCATTATCAAGTCATAAATTAATCACATGGTTAGGCCACTGACTTTGTTCTTTAACACAGCAACCACTCTCAACTGATTTATTCTGTGGGTTCAGTCATGTTGTAGCTCCAACCATTTGAACATACATGATTGGACGATGCTAAGAATATGAACCAGCAACGTTCAACGCATAATCACAGCATGAAGAGATGCCAAACGAAAAAAAAGAGGAGTGTAATTGCAAGCAAAAGCTGCGGCAGCCATATTAGCAGACCAACAAAGTAAGGAAAAGATTTAATCTAGATGTCGTGCCAACACGCAGGAAAAAAATGATGAACAGCAGACATGTTCACAAAGTATATAGATAATGGCATTCTTTTGAGGAGATAGTATTTGGACTTGCTATGGGATCATTCCTCTGTGCTTGTAGAAGTCACAAGTACTATAATATTATTCATCTGAATAGAACATCGACCCACATATGCTTAGGTCCTCTTATGTACTGATACATCCAACTCTCAACTCAATGGTTTTCAAAAGAGAAACCCTTTGTCCTGTTTGAGTTTCAAAACAAAGTGAGATAGTATCTGGACTTGAAATGGGATTGGCCTTCTATTATGATAAAAACAGAGAATTGATGTGCATGTTTCTGAGATATTCTTAATTCCTTCAAAGTTTATGAGCTTAAAAATCACAATTCAATTCTTTTTGCATGCTTCTGCTGTGAAACTTCGGTTGATTCTCTTGAATGCAACAAAAGCCGAGGCTTTCCGTGTTTGCAACAATGATAATCCTGTTGCATTTGGACAAATCATGATGCAAAAAAGGTCAAGCAAGGAGAATTGGTTCCTACTTATCTTAAATTTTATGGCAGGCATGATGTGAGAAAAGTATACGCAGAAAAACACAAAAGAGAGGGACCTCTGGTTGCGAAGATGCTCTGGTACGCATTTGTTTCTGGGGCTAGGGCAAAATATCATGGCTGAAACAAAAAACAACTAATATAAGCAACTCCATAATGGCGAAACCAAGTAGAAAGAGTATAAATTAAAGGGAAATAATATCATCCCACTTTTCTTGTCGAGAGCCAACACGACTGCAACAACACCAAAAGAAAAAGATGAACGGGATATAGAAGAGCTGCTAGTGATGCATCATGTTTTGTTTTTCTTCAAAAAATTCATGCTGGAAAGGCCTGGAACACCTCTGGACAGACATGCACTATTAGGCCCAAAAAACCACTGGGCCTAACATGGACTACCAGACCCGGCGCTTGAGCTTGACAAATGCGCCAGCTCCAAACACAGGTGAGCTTGACCCATATGCGAGACCTAGCAAGTGGATCTGGCATGACACCAAGCCCATTCTCTATCAGCATATAGGCATTGTGCCAAACCCACATACCCAAACACAGTTGGATCAGGAGCCTGCCACACTAAGGTGTTGTTGAATCTAGTAGTAGTTGTCATGCCCATGGGGTTAAGTTTGATGCCTTTGTCATCTGGACGCGGTCAAGCACTTCATATTTGTCTAGGCCTAACGCATGACTAAATCCACTACACTTAAGAATTCAAATATAATGTCTGAATATAACATTATACCTCCACATATTTTTAAATAAATCTAAAAGAGATTATTCTCAACAAATAAATTTAATTAAATAAGTCTATATTTCACAGATATCATTAAGTGCATTAAAATCTCTCGTGGTCTACCATGTATCCATCTCTTAATTGAATAAAATTAGTGGAAGACAGGTGTTTTGTTATAGTGTCTTGGGTAGACTTAGTGAAACACAACTCATGATACAAAATTAATCTAGAAGGGTGGAATGACTCTCTAGCCCCTCCACTTCAACAAAAAAAAAATTCACGTGCTATAAATACCCCATGAACTACCAAGATAAAGAGTTCTGAATTTCTTAATGCTCTATTGCATATATATTTTAAGAGCATTTCTCTTCAAAAATATCCTTGTTTTTTTTCTACGAAGATACTTTCTTTAAAAATCTTTTAACATATCATAAAAGATATTTCACATATACAATGCCTTTATTATCAAGCCACACCAATTTTGATCATGCAAGCTAAAGAAAGTGGATCAAATTACAAGAACAAATGATTAACCAATTTATAACTTATTCTAAGCACCTTGGGATTTTTAGGGATATCATTAACTAGCAAACTGTCAAGTCTTCATGAACTGCTATTAATTTAGCTAATTGCATAGCAATTTTTCAATGAGCAATTCTTTCAACCCTAATTTCAATATCTATCAAAAAAGTTCAAACAATTTTATCGAATTGAGTATTAAAAAAAATACAAAATAATAATTTTAATAAAATTCCTTTTGAAATGAGCTCGATTCATGCATGAAAACTAGCAATAGCACAGGTCTCGTAATGATGCAAGTGATATATCAATCACTAATACTGAATCTTGATTAGATTTTAATCCATATGATAATTAGTTTTAAAGAAAGAACTTAGAACAGCAGCTTGCAACAACATATATCCCGTTTATGTACATCGATTATATTTTACTTTATGCTATTTTACATCTAGTAGATCAACATCCTATATAGTGGAACCTAATTTATATCTAGACTTGGCTTGTGATCTATTTGATTTATGATCGAGTCTTGAATGAATTGACCAGTCGATTCAAATTTTTTTAAAAATTTTTTTTTTAACCTAGTCAATCCAAGTTAGATCGAGTCATAAAAGTGGCAAGTCACTAAACTAGAACAAGGAGTGAAGATGAAATGCTAAGATGCATGACTACACTTTTAATACTACTAGTGAAAGTGGATAACACATTTCATGTCCAACAAAGTACATTTATGTTGTTTTTTCTATTATTAAAAAAATATCTTAAGTTTTAATCCTGGTTATAAAACCTGAATCAGCTCGATAATTAACTCGAGACTTAATAAACCTAAAATCAGAACTAAACTAAATTAAAGAAAAAATAAAAAAAAATTAACCCAACTTGACTTATTCAATCCCCAGTTCTTAACTTATTAACTTTTTTTTAATGATTAATTCAAATTAACCCTCCCGAATCATTACCTAAACACAGCCATGAATCAGGTTTTAACACAATGATTTGAACCTCACCGTTTTGAAAAAAGAAGTTGCATGCGTGCATAGGAAGCATATGATAGTGTAGCATACAAGTCCTCGTATAAAGAAAGAAAAACAGTTGGTTGTTTTCGTTAAAAACCGCGTGCGTTTGAGCGGGTATCAACAATTGACTTGATCCTCTCTTCTCCTTTCTCTCTCTAAGACTTAACGACTTTCTCTCTCTACATCAAATCCAATTGCGTGCCACAAGGGTCTTTCTCTCTCTTCATCTAGTCTTACTCTTACCCCACTGTTATTTATTATTGTTTTTTAAAGAAAATTGAACCCCATTTTGTTTTATTGTTTTTTGATTGTTTTTTGTTTTATTATTGAATTACAATAAATAAAATGTATCAACTGAATTAATTAGATTGCCAAATTAAGGTAGGGAGGAGACTGATTTCTTGCTGCATTTAAACTTCTTTCAATCTTCTTCAATCCTAACCGTTCTTAATTTTATTAATAAGGCAATAAATATTTATATGTTGATTTCACCTGCTTTGTCATTATTATTATAATTATTATTATTTATTATTCCGATCTCTCTACCAATCAAATTAAATAAATAAAAAGCCCGAGTCTTTCCTTTTGTTTGTTTTAATAAAATCTTAGTATTGGATTTGATTTATTATTATTTGTTGACTTATATTTTTTTGTTCATGCAAGTTTTATGAGAAAAGAAACCTTTTTTAGACAATTGGGATAGAAGGGAATTGAGGGTTAGGTTTCTTTTTGTTAGGGAAATAGAGTTTTTCTTTCTGGGTTTTAAATTTTGTTTAGGTTAGTTTAAAAAATTGCTCGTATTGCAGGGTAAAGATTCTAACTTCTCGAGTCAAAATTCTTTCTTTGTTTGAACAGTCAATGGAACAGTTCAAATCTCCTGCAGAATCTCATCTCAAAGAGGTTAGTTTGATTCTGCCCCATGATTTATTTGTTCTAAAGTTTTGATCTTTATGTGTTCTGTTTCTCATTGACTGAATTGTTTTTATGTAAGATTGGTGTCATTTGGTTCTGGATATAGTTATTATCTGCATTGTACTAATCTGGGTTGTTGAGAAGATTAGATATTTGTCTTTCGATCGGAGTGTTAGGCGAAAGTTTTGATCTTTTGATGATCGTTCGTGTTTCTGTTACAAATCATTGAGAATACAATGTGTATTGATTATTTGGTTTTAGTGAGTGGAGGAATTTGATTATGTAAGGATCATGGAGTTTTTGTTTCATGATCTTAAATGTGATTGTTGCTAATTTTTTGGTTTCTTGCTAAATTGGATTATGATTGTCAATTATGATAAACAGTTCTTTTACCTTCCCTTGGTTGTTGTTTTAGCAAGATTATGTTTCATTAGTTTCAGTAGATGCGCTGTGCTATTCCGGATTAGCGCTCTGATTACATCGCTAATAAGACCAAGTTTAGGGTTTGCATACAAAACTTTAACTTGGGTGGTATACTAGGATCTGGTGTTCGAGGGCCTGGACGACGAGTATGAATTTGAATTTTAATAGAGCAAGTAATTTAATTTAATAAATAATGTTTTGAATAATCATTCTATTAAGCAATCCCCAAAAAGTGACAAGTCCGCTGAGGGCCCAGGAAGTCATCAAAATCAAAAGGTACACACAGTTGATTTGGTTTTCAATTGTGGCAGTATGTGTGTTTACTCTTTTACTACTGGACTACAGTGTTCTCAGATGCGTAATCAAATTCAAATGTAAATTTTTTCTTCAATGGTATTTGGAGAACCTAGTGTAATAACTCCTGTTTTTGAACTTTGAATTTTTTCACCATGAACAACTGAAAAGTATCTACGCAAAAACATACATTGCCTGTTTTTTATTTTATTATTTGGATTGACAAATAGACCGTCTGATTTTCTTCATGAAGCAAAATCCAAATGCTTGAAATTCTTATGGTGCAGAATGTACAAGCTTGTTTTTTGAACCATTTAATTTCTGATGCTTGTTTAAGTGTGATATGATTAATGTCATACAGGTAAAAGCCAGATGGGATCCAGATGAAGCTTGTAGGCCTATTATTGAGGATGCTCCAGTGTTTTATCCAACTGTTGAGGTAGTTATTTGGTACATTTGATGATAGTACTATCTTTTATTTAATTTTATAACAAGTGTCATGCTCCTTTATTTAGGAATTTGAGAATACACTTGATTATATATCAAAGATACGTGCAAAAGCAGAGCCATATGGTATATGTCGGATTGTCCCTCCACCTTCATGGAGTCCACCTTGCCTCCTCAAAGAGAAAGATACATGGAAACATAATAAGTTTTCTACACGAATTCAGTTTGTTGAATTGCTTCAAAATAGAGAGCCAATGAGAAAGAAATCTAAAAGTCGGAAACGGAAAAGAAGGAGACAATTAAGGATGGGAATCACAAGAAGAACCAACAGGAGACGTACCAATTCTTGTTCAGAAAGTAATGTTGCGTCTGAGACTGATGAGACATTTGGATTCCTTTCTGGTTCTGATTTCACTCTTGAAGAATTTGAGAAAGAAGCTGCTTATTTCAAAGAGTGCTACTTTGGAGTGAAGCATCTCATGGATGCTGTGACTGTAAACCAGAAATTGGAGCCTTCTGTCGAGGATATTGAAGGTGAATACTGGCGGATTGTTGAGAAACCAACAGACGAGGTTAAGGTATGAAAATAGGGTTGTTGATATGATTGTTTCTCCTGTGTCTTAATTTATATCCATGTTTAACCTCTATAACATTTCTCTTCTATCATATCACAGGTACTCTATGGAGCTGATTTGGAAACGGTAACATTTGGAAGTGGGTTTCCTAAGGCTTCAGCCTTGATTACCAAAGGTGATTCAGATCAGTATGTGGTATCTGGTTGGAATCTAAACAACTTACCACGCCTGCCAGGTTCTGTGCTGTGTTTTGAAGGATGTGATATCTCGGGAGTTTTAGTTCCGTGGCTATATATTGGAATGTGTTTCTCATCATTTTGTTGGGTAAGTCATCAGACTACTATTTTTAAAGATATTTGAGAATAGAGTGATCAATACAATAGGCTCTGCTAGGTTTAGTTTAACCAATTTCAACATGACAAGGGCATGCATCAAGTTTTCTTGGTCTGTTGTTTTAGTTATTGATTCTTTAAGGTTCATGTATCTCTAGCATTATCAGCCTAGTACTATAAATTGATCAAAATTATTCTTTAGATTCACGCTAGCATCAATTGTTTGTACTGCATCTAGTTCCTATGCAGTTGGATTTTCCTTTCCTTTTCATTTGTTTACTGATTTGTTCTTCCCCTTTTCACCATATGAATTGGTTTCCAAAACAGCATGTTGAGGACCACCACTTGTATTCGCTAAACTATTTACATTGGGGTGATCAAAAGATATGGTATGGTGTACCTGAAAGCCATGCTTCCAATTTGGAAGATGCAATGAGAAAGCATTTACCTGATTTGTTTGAAGAACAACCTGATCTACTTCATTGTCTGGTAAGAAGATGACTATTAAGTATTTTTAATATTTAGATATAAATTGAGCTGTTTAAGAGGTTATTTGTTGATAAAAGCTGGACCCCACTTTGCTTCTAATTTTTGTGAGAAGTTATCTAACATGGTAATTCCTTTTTTGGGTACAGGTAACTCAACTATCTCCTACGGTTTTAAAAGCTGAGGGTGTACCAGTATATCGGGTGGTCCAACACTCTGGGGAGTTTGTTCTTACCTTTCCTAGAGCATACCACTCTGGCTTTAATTGTGGCTTCAACTGTGCGGAGGCAGTCAATGTAGCCCCTGTTGATTGGTTGGCACATGGACAGCATGCAGTTGAGCTTTACAGTGAGCAGCAGCGCAAGACATCTATATCTCATGACAAGCTACTGATGGGAGCAGCTCAGGAAGCAATCTGTGCCCTTAAGGAACTGTTACTTCTTGGAAAGGAAACTCCTGAAAATTTAAGGTGGAGGAGTGCCTGTGGGAAGGACGGAGTGCTTGCCATGGCAGTTAAGGTACTCTTTTATCTGTCATGTTAAGATGCATACATGCTTGTATGTTCATGCACTTTACATTATTGAATATTTTAGTACCATCGGAAAGACTAATTTTTTCAAGATTATACTTTCAACAGACAAGGGTGAAGATGGAGCAGGAAAGAATAAAGTGTCTTCCAACTAATTTAAGACTACAAAAGATGGAAAAGGACTTTGATTTGCAAAATGAGAGAGAATGTTTCTCGTGCTTCTATGACTTGCATTTATCTGCGGTGAGCTGTAAGTGCTCCCCTAAACGATTTGCTTGCCTTAAACATGCAAGCCAATTTTGTTCCTGTGAAAAAGAACATAGGTATGTCCTCCTTCGCTACACTTTGGATGAATTGAACACTCTGGTTGATGGATTGGAGGGAGAATCATATGCTCTGAAAGAATGGGCATCTGGAGAACACAGATTGGTTTCTGTTGGTGATAATGACACTCATGTGCCTGAGCTTGAACTTGATGGCGAGGAATTGCAAACCAGCTATTCTAAGAGACAGGAAAGTCCACCTTGTTCTTCAAAAGCAGAAGAAAACTTAAGCACCAAAGGCTCTTGCAGTTTTAGTAGCAATACTTATTCAGAAGTAATCCAGTCAGGGAGTCATCACAACAACTTTAACAACGAAGCTTCGGTAATGAAAAACGAAGTTAAGATGAAGCAAGAGGGATGCATTGATTTGAACATTGATGTTATGTCTATTGACCGGGAAAGTAGGCTTCTGCTTGTATCTGATAGCTCTGGTAAAAATGTGAAGGAGACGCATGGTTCACCATGCATGCAAGACACACATTTCAGTTCAGATGCAGCAAAAGAACAAGGGAGGGAACAAGCTGCTGGAGACTGTAAATCTGAGTTGCATGAATTGTCAAACAAGAACCAGCTTTCATATCCAATGTTCGGTGCATCTTGTAAGAAGCTGTTTGGGGTTGATCTTTCATTTCCACCTTCACATTCAGTGATGTCAGCAAAGAGCTTCAAAACTGAAATGGTTGAGGGATCAAATGTAAGATCTGTAACAAACCAAAGCAGCCCAGTGAAGAAATTGAATCCTTGTGTGGAACCAAAAAATGTAGGATCTGTCATTTTTGGAAAGCTTTGGTGCTGTAAGCAGGCCATATTCCCTAAAGGTACACTGTTTTATGATGTTTTCTTGGTTTTCTTAATTATATTTTCCGTTTTTGTAATTCATTTTTACATATTGCAGGATTCATTGATATATTGTTTCATTTTTTATTTTTTGCAGGATTTAGAAGCCAGGTGAAGTTCTTTAGTGTTCATGATCCAAAAACAATTTGTACCTATATTTCAGAAGTACAGGATGCTGGTCCTCTTGGCCCTCTTTTCAAGGTCTCTTTTTTTCCCCCCCTCTACAAGTCTGCTTGAGTTTAGGACTGATGAAAAATGTGGATTTAGAGTTTTAGAGTTGAACTTGTCATGGATATCTAGCTTTCAAAATGACACGCTGAAATTTCAGGTATCTTTAGAAGAATGCCCTGGTGAGATATTTGCTGATGTTTCAATTGAGAAGTGCTGGGAGATGGTTCTGCAAAGACTAAACGGAGAAATTCTAAGACGAAACAGCCTAGGAGAAAGAGACCTTCCCCCTTTGGAGCCTTTGCAGAGCATTAATGGGCTAGAAATGTTTGGATTTCTCTCCCCACCAATTGTTCAGGTAAAGCAACCTCCGCATGCCATATTTAATTGATGCTTCTGTTACAGAGGCTTCTTGAATCTAATAGCATTTATCTGGTAAGACTAATGGAACATTTTCAAAATTGGAACTGTCATATATTTGAGGTTGCAGCACATACACGCCATAGAGGTATGATGTGTTGCCCACCTTAGATTATACTATCTGAATTCATATGTTGACTCTGACTCAATTACTTTCAGGCTATCGAGGCTCTTGACCCCGATCATCGGTGTGTGGAATACTGGAATCATAGGCTTGTGAATTTGAGGAATGCAAGTGAAGTCAAGCAGCCCTCATTTGGATCAAGTTGCTGTCTTGCAGAAAGAAAGGAAAAGGCTGACATTAACCTTTTGACACAGGACCCTGGTAGCTTATGTGTAGGAGGTCATCATTCGGTTGATGAAGACGTGCAGCATGTGCTGCGAGGATTATTCAAGAAAGCAAGTCCAGAAGAGTTAAAAATAATGCACAGAATACTCTGCAGTGACACGCAAAGTGCCGAACAGAGAGTAGCATTCACAACACTGATGGAAGAGATTCAGAAAACAAGTAGATAAATAAAAAGAACATGTTTAGGTTCCTTCATACTTTCTCAATGAGGGTAGCTTTACCACATCTTTCTCATAATTTAGGCCCATTCTTTCAATAGTTCATTAAAGGGAAACAGTTCCCAGGCACGAATCGCACAGAAATGTTGTGCAGAGTGCCTGCTCGTAACGTAGATACAGCAGCATCTTGATTTCTGCTGCCTTCTGACCATAAGGGAGATTTTGTACTTCAGGAAATTTTACCAACATGTTCAACTTGTAACTTGGGCTGACCAGAAGAGGGAACTCAGAGATTTGTCTACAATCCATTTAAGTTTCATGAAAGTTGAGGTGCCTGAATGAATACATGTTCCTCATGGTTATATTCCTAGCTATGTTCTTATGGCAAGTTCTCTTTGACAATCTTTCCTCTTTTCTCTCTGACCATATCACCTTCTTTTTCTTCCCTTCTGTAGCGTGGCTACTCTTATGGTTACTCGAAGGTGTTACAGTTGTGATGACAAACTATATCTTTGCCATTGTAGATTCAACAATGTTCCACTTCTACCCCGTAGTGTAGAATTTCCCAATGTTACCCTTATAATTTCTTGAAAGTTTCAATTCTATCCTTTACTAAATAATTTACAAAGAAATCTCTTATTCATATTTTATTTCAGTAATTTCTCTTATTTTTCTTCTTGGATCTCCATAACAGTTATAATATCTCGGATTGACACTTGAACTATAAAAAGAAAACTCAAAAACCAAATTAAAAAAGGTATGTGGTTTAATAATTAGGGCACTATTATAACAATAGCAAACACCATAAATTAATAAATACAAGTAATTTTTTTAAAAAAAATCTTCGATTATTATATAGTAGCCTAGCAATTTAAGTATTGAGTTCTCAAATTCAATAGGGAATTGATATAGAAATTTGGTGATATAGAACTAACTTTCTCCAGTTAAAAAGAGTTAATTTAATTAAATTTTATTAATTTAGTTAAAATTCAATTAACATTATAAAAACCTAATCGAATTCATTGTTAATTTAAATTTTAAAAAACAAATATATATATATATATATATATATATATATATATATAAAGATTTGAAACAATGTGATTTTTTTAAAAAAATCAACTCAGATTTTGTTTAAGTCAACAAGATAATAGATTCATTCAAATTTTTTATTAGTTCAGCATATTTAGAAATGCAAACGGTATTTTAAAATTTTTTTTATTTTGATGAAATAAATTTTTTATATATATTCAAATTGTTTTAATGTGCTAATATCAAAAATATTTTAAAAAAATAAAAAAATATACTTTTATATATTTATATATAAAAAACATTTTCAACTGTCACTATTATTATAATCTCAAACTGTATTTAATTCAAAATAATTTTTTTTATTTGAAATCCAATTAAAGCAGCCATGGATTCATGAATTCTGCATCAGGTATTGAGAACAAGCACAATTACACAAAAGTTTATTGCTTCCAGTTAAACCATGTTCCAAACCCCAAAAAATAATTAAAAAAACCAAATATCCCCCCCCCCAAATTTTTAAAACCCCCCTAAAAAACCCCTTAAAAAAAAACAACCCCCCCCATCTCCTGAATTAAAACATTAACAAAGAAGCACAAGACTATAGCTACAGAAGGTCCAACTAGCAATCGCAGTTCTTGATTATATTTTCTGTTCCTTAGCAAGAACCCATCAATGGCCAACCAGACTCGTTATTTCAATCTTTGAAGCCAAAATCATACAAAAAATCAAGAATACAGTCCAAACCTCAGTGCACATGCAAGTCGCGTCTGACTCTCCATGGTGAACAGTCAACTCCTCATCGTCTGCAGTACTTGGATCAAATATCCTTGGAGGAGGAGGAGGAGAAACAGGACTCCCTGGTGGCGCAACCATGGTTGGCTCTGAATAGTTCTTGCCAGGTTCAGCACCAAAAAATGAGTAATCAAGAAGATTGTCTATGCCATGAACAGAAATGGCAGCATTGGTGTAGATATCGGGATGCGTAAGGCGAGAGCCATCAAGAGTGAAATTTGATACAGAATTGTTGGTGATGAGTATGGACTTGTCAAGAATGAGAGTTGGAAGGCGAGAGAAGGCCTTAAATTGCTGGAGATCAGCAAAAGCGAGGCGTTGAGGGACAATATGGTAAGGGAAGATAAAAGGGTCAGAGGTGGTGGTGGTTGGAGAAAGAGAGTTGTCAGAAGGGATAAAGAAAGTGGCGGAAATAGGGAAGGTGGTAGGGTCAGCCATGGTGAGGACACTGGCCCAGTTCTTGAAGTCTCCAGCACCAAGTACTGCATCAATTATGTTGTCGATTTGTTCTTGAAGGACTGATTTGAGGTCTTCTTGTTTCAATGTTAATGGTGGTGGTGTAGGTGGTAGTGAGAGAGTGGTGGTGACGGTGGTAATGCTTGTGGGAGTTAGGGCAGGACTGGGGGCAAATGTGGGGGTGCTGTTGTCGGTGGAATTGTAGGTGGGAGTTTGGGCAAGTCTGAAAACAGATGTGAGGGTGAGGGTGGTGGGAATTGGAGTAGGGGCAGACGAGGGTGTGGGTGTGGAAGTGAGGGTGGTGGAGGTGGAGGTGGAGGTGGTATTGTTGGTGGGACTTGGAGCAGAGGTGGGTGAAGGTGTGGGGATGGTACTGGTGGGAGATGGAGCAGCAGTGGGGGGAAATGTGGGGTTAAGGGTGATGCTGGTGTTGGTATTGGTGGTGAGAGTTGGAGTGGTGGAAGAACTGGGTGAATGTGTGGGGCTAAGAGTGCAGATGAAGGTGGAGGTGGCTCTGGTGGCGAGGAGGAGGAGAGGGAGGAGGAAGGAGGAGAAGTATTTGTCCATTGAGAGAGAGTTTCTTGATTTTCTTGAATTTGGTTTTGTTCCATCGAGAGTGTAACTAACTTATAACCAACTATTCCCGCCAAGAACTGTTGAAGATCTCGAGGCAGTTTTGGAAAATGGCCAAATGCAATTCCGATTTTCCTATCTTGTTAGTGGCTCTAGAGCTTGAAGATATTACAGAGATGTGATGCTTTGTTCATTTCTGAAGAACTAGCAGGATCAACAGCAGTTTTAACCTGTAGCAATCTGTCAACATTATTCTTGAAATATTTGATGCCTCAGGTGCTTGCTTGTCTATAACCTGTGCTGCCTGCAGGATTATTTATCCCTATTGTCAAGATCCCCATAATTGACACAAGCAGCTCTAGGATTCTTTGAAACACGAGGGGCCAAGTAACTGCAAAGTCTTCTGATCCAACTTGTAGGCCTTCTAGCTGCCACAATCCCTTCTTCACCCCCATTTATTAAGTGTTGAATTTTGTATATGTTCCCTGCTCTATGTGGAAATGGAATGCTAGACTCTGACATCTCACTCATTTTTCCTCCATTTGGACTAAACATCAGTATAGGTGTTTGCGATGAGAGGCAACGAGCATCATTAGTTGGAGGTACCAATTTGACCTCTTATAAGCATCAGTTTTTAAAGTAGAGTCATGTCTATTTAAAAAACAAATTGTGTTTGTTTTAAATAAAATAATTTATTTCAAATTGAAATATAAAAAAAAAGAGAAAGAAAATGGTAATAGACTGTAGGTATTAAAAATACAAAAGAGTTCATGGCATTTTAGAAAACTTTTCCTTCTATTTTTCTCTTGTGAAAAACTAGCATATTTCTGTCCTTTCATCTTCTTCTTGCATGTGTTCTTACAAGGGTAGACAATTGATTGTTTTAAGGCCAAATGATTGATTTACATCTTTAAGTTCATATTCGGTTACGTTCGTTTTATTTTATATGTTGATTCATATGTACTTTCATTATATCATTTATCAGGGGAATAACAAGCACTTCCTTGATTTGGTGTATAGAGGCCTACGAGAGACTCCATTTGTAGCAATGTGCAGGCTCTTTGATTGCTGAAGAGAAAAAAAAATGGAAAACACAAAAGAAGGTGAAAGTTGAAAAACCTTGTTCCCCTATTTAGAGCAATATGGGAACAGTTCAAGAAAATCTAGAAATGAAGTGTCATCTTGCATGGCGAGACAACATGGAGCTTGACCATTTATGAATAACATTTGTTCATTGGCAAATTCTACAACGCATGGCTTGATGAGGCCACAAATAATTTCACTGCCCATGATTGCTGACTTTCAATGTATCTTTGCAAAATATTTAATGCATTCTACAATTTTCTCATTCCCAAAGTTGGTGAAAGTGTGAAAGTGATCAATCATTCATGTTCTTTCATTTTCCATCATAGAGAATGCACTGTTCAGTAGCATTATTTATTAGCTTAATGTACCTGAATTTGTTTTACGAGGGTCGAAAACCACCTGGTAAATGGCCTTGACATCTTGAGACTGCTGTATCAATGCTCACAATTGCCAAATTTGAAGACTCGGAAGATTTTACATATTAACACATTTTCAAGTACAAAAGGCTGGACATCAAATTATAACATGCTCTGGACATCAAATTATACCATTGTATGCTTTATACATGCTGTATATGACACCAAAATCCACCCATTTTGAAACAAATGTTACAAGCCATCTTGTGAACGAGAAAACTATGTGAGGTCATTCTCATCCAATGGCTCTTCCTCCTCTTTGGCAGCACCGGTCTTCAAAGCACTAACATCACCAGTTGGTAGCTTTCTTGCTAGCTTGATTACCTGAAACCAAGTTTTTCAAGTCACGTCAAGCAAGTGCAATTGGCTGGCAAAGTGGTTTCCAGGTTGAGGTACTAGCGAGTTGGTTAATTATGTTCTCAGGTTAAACAACTAAAGCCCTAAAGGTGGTGATGGCATCAAATCAAATGAAATTTCAGAGTCCATTAATCTGCCTTGCAAGCACAGCGACAATCATTGAATGGAAAGGTTACCAAATACCACTAATTATGCATCTAAAAAATGCCTGATTTCCCAAGTTTCTTGTAGATATGTGAGTAAATCCAAGACCAATAATCAATACATGACATATTACTGTTAATGTGAGACCAGCTGATACATTTTCAACTGGCAGGGTGAGAGAAAGATTAAAATAAGATTTACCACATGGTCAAGATTTGAAACAGTGTTGGACTGAGCCAGACGTTTGATTTCTTCAATATCACCTTCTGTGTAAGCTGAAAGCAGTTTACTAGCACAGCGGTTCTGGTCACTTCTTAGAAAAGCATCAACCCTGCAAAAAAAAAAAATATATATATATATATATATATAAATAATAAATAAAAACTAATCATTGTAAACTACTTCCAGCACGCAATGACAGGATATTAGAGTACCTCTTCAATATTTTTAGTAATGCTGGAAATTGAAGATACAAGATGAAGGTGATTTCACAATGTTACAAGTTCAATCTATTCATTCAACATAACATTAATTAGTAGCAAATGTATATAACCAGTTATAACTCTCTGGTACCAGCCAAAGTCAAAAGAAGCTACATGGCACAACAAAAGCATCATCATATAGATAGAATATGCTGCAAGAAATTTCAATAAATTGCCGTTAGCTAAAGGATACTGACAGAAAAATTAGCTTACTGTGAGCAATCATTGTAGCACTTTTCTGCTTGCTTGAAGTCATGAGCGTAAAGGTACACAATAATTGCACCAAGATATGCCTGAAATAAATAAAGATAATGTAAGATTAACAGAGATTCTTAGACAGAAAAAAAGAAAAAGAAAAAGAAAAAACTATATCATACTGCACAGTGTGAAGAGAGGCTAGATGTCCTAAACGCATAAAGGGAAAAGGTTGAGTTGCCTCAGAGCAAGATCAGCAGTAGGTGTCTTAGTTAATATAGATTTAAATACAATTTTGAATGAAGGAAAAACAGAAAAGGAAAAACACACATTGGAAAGTGAAAAGTAGAAAACACAAGAAATACATTGGGCCACAAGGGAAAAAAAAACCAACACTTAAAATCACACCTTGCACTGGCTATTGGTGGCATTGCATTTATCTGCTGCTAGACCCAATTGCAACAAAGAAGCTGCAGCATCACTATACCTGCAGGTAGGAAAACCATAATAACACTTAGAAGTTAGAATTGTACAATAGCAGCCTCAAATTAAACATTAGGCGGTCAATGAATTCTACAAATACATAATAAACCCTTACTTCTCAAGCTTTATATACACACTAGAAGCAGCACGGTATAGATCAAAGGCCATCTGTTCTTTGCCATCTTCTTCAAGAATAGTGGAAGCATCATTGTACAGCTGAACAGCAGCGTCAGGTATAGTATCTTCCAGTGCACTATGAAAGGGGAAAGAAAGTACTTTTCAAAGACAGCCTGATTTGGCGGGTAAATTACAATGACTATTTTATCACAAGGAGAATGCATGCATGTCAAATGGAGTGAGCAAAAAAAAAAAAATCAAGTGCAAATTTGTCCTAGTGTTGAAGGATAAGTTACTAAGAGAGACAATAAATTGCGAAAGGATAAAAAGAAGAAAATAATAAAATTAAAGGTAAATTATTAAACTATACAGACACTTGTTTGGAAAGAAGGGCAGGGGGGCACAGATCATTTTGCAATCATGAACAGACAACATGATGTAGCATATATGCTGCACGTCTCCTAGACTCGTATGCAGTTGTTTGTTTACAAATCATTCTGAAGTTAAACTGATATGAAGATTGAGTCATGGAAGAAATGCGACTATACTATACAGTTATTAGGATCTTGACGGCGTACGGGTTCTAAATAGAAAATGAAGTCAAAGCTTGGTGAACCATTAGAAACTTTATTGGCACTTTCCATAAATCCTTAAGTTTCTCCGAACCTTAAGTTTCACATGAGTTCCCAAGTGTTAAAACTGCAAATAGCTACATAAAAATGATTTATTTCAAATACAAAGCATTGGAGTTCTGAACACAAAAGGAAAAACCAAGTCCTCACCGAGCAGCCTTAGCTAGAGCATCTGATGCCGGCTGTGGTCTCCCACACTCCATGTACAACTCAGATGCTCTTCTATAAAAGTCAGAGACTTCATTCCAGTTGCCTAGCTCCTTTGCTAGAGCAGCAGCAGACTCCATATCTTTAGCAGCATCCCAAGGTCTGATTTGCTTATTAAGTATATAACTAAACGCAGATTTACACATCAAAACCAAAAAAGATTAATACTTTATGAATCACTCCTAGACTAGAGTCAACAAAAACAAGGATACGAAGAAAGCATCTCTTGTCCTTTGGAAGCCTTCTCAAATGCTTCTTTTGCTTTTTCATTTTTCTTTGCAACCCTAAACAAATTAGCTACAACAAAACAATCATTAATAAAAAAAACCCACCACAATCCATTTCATTTTGCATCAAAAAAACAATTCACAAACACACAAACTCAGTCACTAACCAGCTTCTTCATACAAAAGAGTGGCATTTCTCCAATCAGCACTCCATCTTGTAAGACTGAGTTTAGTCCTAACAAAACAAAAAATACAAGTAAACAAAATGAAAAATATTCCAGTCCAAGAAATGGGCCACCTTCAGATTTTCACAACAATGCAGAATCTAAAAAACCCAACACTTTTTCTCCTAACAGACATGCAAATCATCAAATATTTTCAAATGGGCAGGTTAAAATTCACGTTAACAATCAACCCATTTGAGCTTAAGCTATCCCAGTAAAGAAAGTCAATTTCTTTTCACAATTCTCAGTAATCTATAACTTCAAGAATTCAGTCTTTAAACGTCATATCTAACCCAAAAAAATAAAAATAAAAATCAAGAAACAACATCAATACATAATCATTTAAAACCATGAAAAAAAACAGAATGAATCCTTTCACGTAGAGAGAAAGAGAGAGAAGGGGGTTTACAGTTTATCAGCCTTGGCAATTAGCTTTTCGGGATCGGAAGCGGGCATGATGATGGTAATGGAGGACTGATTTTTCTTTTTTCACAGACTGGCAAAGCAAAGCTTAGCAACCTGGCAGTCTCGCTGGATTTTACTTTCTTTTATGCTATTTTTGTATTGTTATTTGATATATACCCATTTTTTACACACTCTAATTTATATCCTTTGCATTTTACTTTTCAAAATATATTTTCTTTTTTTAATTAAAAATATTTTATCCATATATGTGTGTGCGTGTGAAAATGGATATTAAATAGCGCTTTTAGATTTTTTTTGGAAAAAAAAAGTCTAGATTGAAATAAATAAAAAATTATTTGACATTTTATCACTATATATATCATAATTTTCAGGGAAAATTACATAATTATTTATAGTTTAATTTTTTTTTATATTTACTCTTTATATTTTTTAAAAATTATAATTTACATTTTAATCTTCTCATAAATATTTATCGTATGGAATTATATGCAATCTAGTGTAACTAATTAGATGTAAATAATAATAATCAAAGTCATCACTGTCTTGCACACGCCAAACTTGGTTAAGTAATTAGGTTTAGTGTAGAACTTCAGCACAACCCGTGAACACTAACCACCATGCACTCATACAATAACCAACACCCTCATTTCCCTCCCATAAAAGACCACTGTGATTTCCACTTCTTCATCACAGCTATCAAACCCCATTTCACCACTTAACTTGCTTGAGTTGATCAGTCTCACAATGGCTTCCAAGCTTGATCTCTTGCTAATTGCCTTTGCTTTCTTGTTTCTTTGCAGCTCCCATTACTGCTCAGCTTCTGGCAGGTCACTAAATCCAGAAATGCCAGCAACCACAGAATTTGGACTTGACCCACCTTACCTTCTAAAGCCAACTTTTCCATTACCAGAAGATGAAGAGACACAAACACCTCCAAGTTCCACACTACCTATGCTTCCAATGCCACTTCAACAGCCAATAACACCTCCTCCTCCTCCTCCTTTTCCTGCTGGCCAAGATGGGGCCAATTTGACTCCAGCTTTCCCATTTCCTCACTTGCCTCCTCTACCCAAATTCCCTCCTTTTCCATTTATTCCTACCATGCCATCAATCCCTGAACTCCCCTCAATTCCTTTGCCTCCACAGTTTGTGGATTCAGGCTTTTCTTCACCAGGAATTGGAAATGAAGGTAGCCCGTGAAGCTATTATTGCCTTTTCCAGGTGGAACTAGCCAGTTTGCAAACTAACTATATCATCAGGTGGTTTGAGTAGGTTGGCAGCAAATGTTATGTGTCATGTCGATCTTGTAGCTAGTTTCCTTTTCCATACAAATAATATGGGATTTTGCCAATATTGTTTTAGTAATTAATGAAGATCTATAATAACATGGTTGATGTTAACGTTGCAAATTGCCATGAACATACTGCTCCATGAGCATTCATCAAACTAATTCCATCAGCAGTTACAAAAAAGATAATGATAGGAAGGTTAAGGGAAACATTACACAGTACTAGTTAGATACAAAAATAGAAATAAGATACGAAAACACAGCAGGATAGACAGAAGCAAAACATGTCCCTTACATATGACTTGGTACCATCACAAAGTCACAGCTTATTGTTGTTTATTTATTTATTCTCCTCCTCCTCCTCCTCTCTTTTTCCATGGCTATTTAGAGGTCACAAGGTACTCAAAAAGGTTCAAAAATTGATCATGCCGGAGGAGATAGGGGGAAAGGGATGGGAGGGAAAGGAAAGTCAGGAAGTGGAGGGACATTAGGAATGTCAAATGGAGGTGGAAATGGAAATTGAGGAAATGGGATTCCAGGAATTGGTATGTTTGGAAATGGTGGCAAGTTCTTCATCTCTCCCAATCCCTTCTTGGCATTGATTTTATCAAACTTCATAGGCTTTCCATTTTCTTCCTTGAGTTGGCGAGCATCAATCTGTAGTGCAAGACAAGTGATCAACAGAAACAAGCCTAACAAGAATATAGGTTTCAAGACCACTTTCGAGGAAGTTCTGGTAGCCATGACTAGGCAAAGTTTTGATGTCTAGCTCTCACCCTTGTGGGTTCATATATATGCAGAGAGTTGCAAGTCACATCTATGAGTCAACCTTCTCAATCTCTCTTTCTTTGTCTGTGTAAAAACTGGTTGAAACTCGAAACCTCTTGATGATTGTGCCAACAAGTGGAAGAGTCATAGAGACGAGAGCAAAGAGGCCAGATTACTACAGAAATTAAATGCTGCTAAAGAGAATTGGAAAGAGTGCCAAGAAACATAATTTCATTGATCTTTCCGCTGAAACTTCCTACATACATGCCCTTTATTATACTAAAAAATAAGAAGCAAAAATGTCTTCGAAATGCGTATGCATAAAAAGTAGATACTCCTGCATGAAACCATTGCATGTGTCTCTATAACCAGCAGCTAGCCATATTTATAGCCTGCAATTGTATCCCACTATTGCAGGTAAGAAAATCACCAGACAGTCTTTAAGTTTTGGACAGTACCAATCCCTACATAGCTTATAACGATGACATAAAAACAAGGTTTTCTCAAATCCTAATATATCGTTTATCAATTCTCTCTGCGGTTTAGCTGTAATTTTTGTAAAAGCATGATTTCTTTCTGTGTCAAATTTTAGGCCTTTGTTTATGCATTTTCATCTCCGTATGTGGTAAAGAAAAACCCTCTTTAGATATATAAGTTCTTGACTCATGTCTCCCTCTCTGGTATACATGATCTCTTTTGAGAAGTTCTGAATTCTTTCGTTTCCTGGGTTAGCTGTGTTTTCTCGGTTGTCTTTCGACATCTCCACTATATAGACACGCGTAATGACAGATTCCCAAAAACCACAGCCCAAATTACCCCCCCTAGATGTTCCAAGGGTGGAAGTGATTCAAAAAAACTATTTTCTGCGGCAGTGAATATCCCATTACTTGGAACTAAGAGCATCGCATAGAGCCTCAGAGACAAAATGTGTCATCAAAATTGCCTTGGAAAAGGCCATTTTTTGCAAAATGTTACGAGGATCTCTCTAAATTTTCTTTATCAGATTGCTAATGAACTTATCTAGATT
The DNA here is from genome assembly GCA_015852605.2 of Populus deltoides. Lineage (NCBI taxonomy): Eukaryota > Viridiplantae > Streptophyta > Magnoliopsida > Malpighiales > Salicaceae > Populus > Populus deltoides. Next base: position 19,623,855 of record CM027580.2, read on the forward strand.
TCTGACAAGACATTCAGTTACATAATCTTAAACAAGGAAGACAAAATACAATTATTAATCAATTGTTATCAACATATCGCAAATGCTTTGACATTTACATGATAAAGAATGAATCAAAAAATTGGTTAAAGACATCTCACAAGCAAAAGGGAATGCTACAAAAAGCTACAAAAGCATATTACAGAAGACATCTCACCAGTCTCTCAGTCCTCAGCCGTTTGTCGTGGTATTATATGTGACTTTGACAATGACAGACAATGGAATGTTGAGAACATGACCCTGATCTCCAAATAGTCCTATCCTTCCATGGCTAGCAGTAGAACTATTCATTATTGCGTCAAAGAACACGCTCAAGACTTGCCCTTCCCCACTGGCAATAGAGAAGCAGGCCGGAACCACCTTTACAGTCACTCCATAAGGAGCACTCCAACCAACTTTATACGTTTCATTACCAGCAATGTTAGTCACGGATCTTTGGACCATTCTAGACTGATATAGTTTAGCGATTGTGATGGAGGGAAGATTCAGGTCAGTGCCATTGATGCTTGAGTTATAAGACAAACAATTTTGTCCTGTGTAGTTCAGGACCACAGGACTAGATCCGTTAATGCCACAAAGAAATGACATATAGTCATCATAACCTGAAAAAGCAGAGTATGAAGTTAGAATGAGTTGCATGAAGTTCACAAGTAAATTAATGGATCACAGATAGCAAATGCAAAATTAAAATCCAGATTTTTTCTAGTAATAATTTATACAGTATTAAATTGATCTAGACTGATCTAGACTAGCCAAGGTGCCTCTTCCACTAGCAAAATATGGCTCTAGATAAAGTTCAAGGACGTAAAGAATTTATGTTTGGACTACAAGAGTTTGAGCATCGATGAAAATCCTTCAATCAAATGTTCGCTTTTATTTAAAAAATAAACTATTTAAAATGGGTTTAAAGACATCTTTAAACAACAACAAAAAAGCTTCACAATCATAGAGTAGTTGGGGTCGGCTATATGGATCCTTTTAAGACATCTTCAAAGGAGAAAAGATGCATGATTAATACATCCAAGGAGGCAAGGATAATATAGGTGGATAAAATATTTTCTACAGTGACAAGATAATAATTGCTATCATTACCAGATTTTAGGTACTACGGTAACTCCGACATCCTAAGTCAATAAATGAAGATGGGAAAAAATTACTTGACAACTAGTAAACAGGTTTATATGATAAATGTAAACTTACTGGAATCGAAAATCAAACCCGGATCAAGAGCAGCAGTTGCATTCACAAAACCACTTCCCATGTCGAATGGCGTGGCTGGAGACTGATTTAGATCTGGGTTGGCATAAGCACGCTGAGCCATTATTGGCCCACCATTATTGTCATATAAAGAAGCAGTTGAGGAAAGCGCAGAGGCAATTGCTGAAGGACTGAAACTGGGGAATTTTTGCTTAATCAGTGCAGCAAGCCCAGCAATATGAGGAGCAGCCATACTCGTCCCAGACATCATTGCAAAGTTCTCACCTAGAGGGTTCAGTTGCCAGATTAAGATACATTTCACTTGTGTAAACCTTATAACTAACATGGAATCTCAATTGGACTGCTCCAGTATCCATATTCCTACCTTGAAATTCAACTGAGTCCGTGCCAAGCGAACTCCATGCAGCCCATATTGAATTTCCAGGAGCTACCAAGTTGGGTTTCAAAATGTCAGCATCATCAAGAAAACTATCTTCTGGATCCGGTCCTCTTGCAGAATAGTACATGACTTTGGGAGCAGAATTGGAGTAGTTAGCTTTAAGTCCACCTAAAATGCTTGCAACAGCACCAAATTTAGTAATTTGCTTTGTAGTTCTGTTCCTCTCCAAAGAAGAATTGTAGTATTGGAGTAAAACCTGCCACAAGGATCATTCAAGACTAAGATTTCACACAAGTGACAATTTCTTTTGAAGGGAAAAAACTCACAAAATGATATCATAGAAAGACCTTGCAAGCTAAACACTAAAAGAAAAGAATAGTCATTTGCCAGCAAATGCTAATGCACAGAAACCTTCACCTTGGAATCATCAGGGGATGGAATTATGATCCCAGGCACACTCATTGGAATTGGATTAAGCTGAAAACCAATTACAAAAGGATCCATGTAGAACACCACCCCAGCTGCACTGAGGTTTTTGGCTGTTTCTACAGCTTGTTTGATTGTGGAAAGTCCAAGCACAAATCGAATTGAATAACTACAGATCAAGAGGTTTCCTTCGATAAAATCCTGATTGAAGCTACTGGAATCTTGACATTCACCCACATACATATCAGCAGTAACTGTTGTCTCATTGTTCACGGCATGAAGTGCAGAAACAAGGGTCAACATGGTGTCTTCATCTGTTCCCGCTGAAGGAAAACGAAGCAAGTATATTAGACTCTTATCTCAACGGAAATATGTAGAAAACTATTGATTAACAGGAAAATAATAGCATCAATTGCTGCTATGCATTTTACTCTTGAGTTTCTTTGTTTGCAAGTTCATTTCAAAAGACTGTGTACAGAGAAACTAAGAAATGGAGTGATGATGATAAGCTTACGTGCAAGTCCAACTCCATGAATGGTTACATTGTTGCCGAGTATTATAGAGTTACTATAAACTCTGTCATGAGAAGCCGCACCAACAGTGAAGATCCATGGACTGAAGGAAGACATGCTCTTAGGTGATGGCCCAGTATTGCCGGCAGCTTGCACAGTAAAAATGCCAGCCTTCACAGCTGAGAGCAACGCCATGTCTATGGGATTAAAGAATGTTGCAATACCAGGAGGACGCCTGTTGGGAGTGATAGATAAACTTAAAACATCAACCCCATCCTGAGCTGCCTGCAAATACAAAATAGGTGATAAATATTTAATTATGATGACCATATGAATTGATATTCTAGCAAGGCAATCTCCAGAAATTTTCTTTCTTCTATCTGTTTGTAGAGTCGAGCTACTCCAACAATCCCAACTAGTTGGAAGGGAACCTTCTCTTGCTTGTCATTTAGCAAAATTGCTCTACTTGGAAAGATAGAGCAGTTTCCCAAGCAATTAGAACCTATTAAATCTGGCCATAATGAGGCAAACATCAAATTGGGTGGCCTGAAGACAAGAGGCAACAGCCATTTGATGAGCTCAAAACTGTCTAGATGAAGGCCAAGTTCAGTCACAGTCCATAAACGAACAAGACATATTGATAATCAGCAGCGTATAAATCGATCAAACACCCCAGGCAGTTTCAACTTTCAAAGTTCTTTCATCTTATGAAAAATTGTGTAACACAGTAACAGAATCATTTGCAGAAACAGACCACATTAAATATATGTACCTGATCTATAGCAGCAACAACATCAGCAGCGAAGCCTCCAAAACTCTTATACAATGCCTTGTAAACAGAAACACTGGAAAAGATGAACATGCAATTAATACAAAAGAAGAACTACTGCAAGTAAAAGCTTTACGAAAGTGAGATTTTCATTATATGATAAACAGCAATTACTGTGCACGAGGAGCCATCCCACTGGCATTCCCAAAACAATGTCCAGCAACTATCACTGGAATCCCATGGTTTCCTGCAGCAACAGAGGCAGTATGCCTGAAAATAAAGATAAGATTCACTAAGACTAACTGTGTATTGAAGAATTAGATGGACATGTTTACTGTGTTACATATCATGGAATCACAAGAGCTGGAATTGGATCAAGATCTTTACAATAATGCATGTCAAGGAACCACCAGTGTTGGTTCTATCAACAATGAAATGAGCGCACACTTACGTTCCATGACCATCACCATCAAATGGAGAAGCATAGTCCTGACTTGAATTGAAAATTCCCCTGGTGATAGCAGATGCTGCAAAATGGCGTGCCCCAATCAGCTTCCTATTGCAGGAACCAGAAGGGAAATCTCGAGTAACCTCACAAATGCCTGAAAAATGGCTAGGGACTGGATATGAGTTCAAAGATATGTCATCAGCGAAGCTGGGGTGAGTTGGATCGATGCCAGTATCAACAAAGCCAATCACAATTCCTTCACCGGCAGTTTCATATCCACCTGCTTTGACCCAAGCCCCTTGTGGCAGGCCCAGGAACTGTGGAGTGTGTGTGGTTGCAGTTCTAACAGAGAAATCCAACGCCACATTTGCCACTTCTCTCCTCCTCGAAAGCTTAGAGGCCTTAGAAAATGATATGTACAACCAAATTAAGAATTTCAGTTTTTTCTTTCCAAACAAGAACATAAATTCCCATCACAAAAATAAAGCTCGCAGGGACTTTGTTATGCTACATACAGAAATATATATAAAACAAGCTACAAATTGAAGATTTGACAAGTTCTGTAGCCAAGACCCAATAGCTATACATAAAAAATACATTAGTAATAGAAGCATCATCAATGTGCTAACCCACACAATTATGGTCACTTAATGATGATGAATGATGATTTATGCATACCTGTTCCGGGGTAACAAGAACAGCAAACCCATTAATCAAGTAGTGATAGCTGTACAGCTTGAGATACTTCTCCCCTCTCAACACCCTCCTCAATAATGAATCATGAACTCGAGCAACATATGAACTAGAACTCCAGTTGGATCTCGAATTATCCCTGAAAATACAGCAAAATCATTCAAAAACATAATTAATTAATCAAGTTTCTGTCAACTAGTTCATCCTCCCCAAAAGGAATACAACTGAAGGGACAAACTGTAAGGGGGAAGCATGGATTTCAAGCACAATCATTGGCTATGTTAGGTGAATTATAGACAAATAATTAAACAAAAAAAGTAAAATCTGGCTAAGCACTCGTCAATTCACACTCTGTGATCCTAATTAATCCCGCCAAAATATGGAGGCAACGGTCAATTCCTCAACTAGTTATTACAGAAGAGTTCAAGAAACAAACAATCAATAGTAAAGCTGGAAGGGATAGAAAGGAGAAAATAAATAAGTCATGTTTGTTAAGGAAGTAAATCCTTATCCAGTGATGTATGAAAAGCACAACCTTACACAAAGTCCATAGAAACCCCACATAAGGAACAAGAGGACCCAGTTAGAGCAGACAAGACAGCAGCAATAAAAACTCAAACAGTTAGCGGCAAACAAGAAACTTACATTTCATCAGCATCTAGCTACTTCTTTATTGGAGACAAAATGACCAACATGAAATTAAACTAAACAAAAAAGAAATATAAAAAATAAACCTAGTACATGCAACAAAAACACACAAAATTACCAAAATTTTCGTCATTAGACAAGAAAACACATTAAAGCACAACAATTTCACATATTACAAACCATAAAATGTCACCAATTTAACTAACCAAGACAAGACAGTCACTAAGATTAAAAGAAACACAAAATGAAGCAATAAAGTTAGTACCTTCGATTGTGAAATTGATTTGGATTTCTAGGAACACCATGCTTGAAAACATTAGTATTCTTTCTAAGCTTTCCATAGTAATGAGAAGCAGGAGCTTGTTTAAGAGTAACAATGTAAACAGCTGTAGTTTCATTGTCTGAACCATCATCAACCTGACACAAAGCGCCTGCTAACAACCCCAGACTAAGCACCATTACCATTAAATGCACCAAGTAGATACCTTCCATTGTCAAACACCAAAACACAACAAAACCGTAACTCTTTAACAAGAAGAAGATCAACAACAACAACAACTCATGATGTACTTCACTTTTCAAGAACCAAACTTTTGTTCAAGAAACTAAAGAAACCCCACAAAAGCAAAAACCCTTATGTGGAATAGTTTGGAAACAGCTTTGAAGAAGTGGAAGTACAGAAAGAACCCACTACGCTTCTTCCACTGGCAGAGAAGCTACAAGTGATCGTGGAGGGAGGAAGAAAGTACCCTTTAGTTCACTTTTGAGAAAGATGGAGAGTAGAAGTATTAATAGAAGAAATATTATAGCATACAAAAAGAAGCTACTGTTCAGAATTTTCTTGGGGACTGTGAAGATGAACGTTTTGTTTAATAGAAAGTTACAAAAATATTGGATTGATGACGAACGATTTCTTGTCTTCTTCTTTCCTTTTTCTTTTTTTTTTTACCGACATTGTTTAGGCCATTCTACGCGAATGACTAATCCCACAGACTGAAATTAATGATTAGATAAGTAAATGTTTTTAATAATCTTGTAATTTATAACAATTCAATCAGTAATTTTTAGAAAGTAATTAAATTAAATTATTTTTATTTTTATTATCATCACTGTACTTGTGGGGTGGAAATTAATTTCTTGATTCTCTACTTTGCTGGTCAATTGTTAAAACTTTCATGTAGATTTTCTTTTTTCTTGAGAATGGCTTGCTAATATTTTCAATGAATGCTAGGAATGCAAGGACAAGAGAGCTCTAACATGCTAATAATCTCCACGAGAAGAGAGTTTTTTTTTTTTCTTTATTGAGAAGGCAGCATTTTAAATTGTAATTAATATTATAAAATGAAATTTCAGTCGTGTTTTCATGAATTATATGATAATTTCTTTTTTATCTATAAGTCTAGTTTCACTTCCTTTCTTTTTTCTTTTCTCTTTTTTTTTTTTTATGGAGTGACTTGTAGAAATAAAAGTATAAGAACTTAATGGTGGAACCAACATAAAAGAAAAACATTGTAGAGTATTTAATAATCATAAAAAAATGACAAAATGAATTACTCTTTTTATATTTTAAATATTTCAAAAAATATATATATATTATACTTTTTTTCTAAATGGTGGTTGTAAAAAAAGTAATTTCATTGATTGATGCATAATATTTTATGATTAAATAAAAATCACTGTTTATAGAGTAAAAATAGCTCTATATATAAAATATATACATATATATATTAAATCAAGATTTTAATATATATATATATATATGCTCAGCAATAGATCTGGAGGTCCATGATCGAATGAGAAAATGTTATAAATGAAGGGAATATTTTTTTGGGGGGGCAGAAAATGTGGGGAAAAAAGAATAGAGCAAGACAAAAATGGGATGAGGAAATATGTGTGGAAAATGATGGTTAGGTCAATGGGTCAGCCTTTTATTTTTATTTTATTTTATTTTATTTTATTTTTTAGCCCTCTTCGTTTCATTATCCCCAACGTTCCAATTTCACGAGATTTTGTCTTTGCCTTCACCCGTGACACTATTTGTACCCATGCACAATTTGATTCATGTTTCGTACCTCTGTGGCAACACGTTAAAAATTTGATTTCTTTTTAAAAAATATTTTTTAATATCTTTTTTTATTGTTTTAATATGCCAAAATCAAAAATAAATTTTAAAAAATATATTATTTTCATGCATTTCCAAGCAAAAAACACTTTGAAAAACAACCACTACCACAATACCAAACATTATTAATCATGTCAATTTTATATTTATTTATTAAAATTATGTTGCATTTTTTAGTTTTATAAAAAAAAATTCAAAACTTGGTTTGACCAGAATCAACTCACCGAAAACTTACTGTTGGCCCGTAGTGTCTCAACCATTAGGAGCTCTCCATCAGTATCGAGCACCTAGTCTGAGGAGCTTATGGTCTTAAAACAACAATATGAACGACTCTCGACGGATTATTATTAGCTTCGTTAGATGATCATGGAGATTAGATTAAAGATGAGTGATGATACATGTGCAGCCCCTTCTTAGTCGTACGGTCCCGAGAACAACCAGCCTCCTCCTCCTTCTCCAACTCCACCGTTATTCTAGTTTAATTTTGTTTTTGAAACACATTAAATTTGTAATGAATATTTTGATGAATATTATTTAACATTATTTTTATATTTTTAATGTTTAATACAATTTCATTTGGTTAATTAGTTTTTTTACTATTAATAAATAATTTTTTAAAATATTTTACATAAATACCGACGACTTTATTAACGGAACCAAGTCGTCGGTATTTTACCGATAGTTGCAACAAAATTATCACACATGCCACAATCACCGATGGATATATTCCATCGGTGTTTACCGTTACTATTACCGACGGCCTATATCCATCGGTATTTGACAGGGAGTTCAAAAATATTTACCGTCCATGCCACAATAACCGACGGATATACCGTCGGTGATTACCGTTGCAAATACAGACAAAATTATTCCGTCGGTAAAGTTCTCGAGAAAAAAAATTTGGCACGCTTCGCCGTCTGTAAAACCGTCGGTGTTTGGCTTTTTTTATCACCGACGATCAAAATTCCGACGGACGTGTTCCATCGGTGGGGCCGTCGGTAAATATTTTACCGATGAATTGCATGCCCTACACCGATGAAATGAATTCGTCGATAAAACTGTTTAATGGTGTAGTGTTCTCAAATTGAGGCTTGTAATTATAGATTAAACAACAACTTTTAAGGTAAATTTTAAACTACATAAGTAAAAAAAACAAAAAAAGAATAATGTGAAGTCATAAGGGTTGGAATACAATTTACCCCAAAGAAAATTCATTATGCGTTTAATATATTATAATGTTCTACTAATGCAAGGGTACAAATAATATCACATTTAATGAATTAAATACTATATAATATTTTGTACCTTTAGAGCATCTAGTTACTGTCTCAGACACGATAAAAGGAGAAACAATACAATTAGTAAATAAGATATTTTATTTGTTTTTAGTATCTTAGAAATTATTCTAAATTAAATTATCTCGTAATATATTTATTCTATACGTACTACACACAACGTGGGACAATGCACAAAATATTTTGCATGATAATAAATAATCATTGTGAAAGAATGAGAGATGCTCTATGGGGTGTGTGTGGGGGTGGCAGGCAGTGCAATGAACACCGAAGCTGACGGTGGTGGTGCACATGTGAAAGTGGAAAACATGGGGGATTTTGGCATCGAATTCTAACCTCCATTTCGGTGGGATCCTTCTTTATGAGGCCATGATTTTCTTGGTGTCGAGGTGGTGGGCACGGTGGGTCATCCGATCATGCCATCATCATCTTCAACTGTGTTAATGGAGACTATATTCTTTAAATATAGTCGTTAGGGTCCCTTCTGCGCTCAAAAGAACCCTTCCCACTATCATTAGCATCACTTTCTCTGTGATTCTAATCAATGGCCGCCTCCATGTGAGTTGATGAAACTGGGTCAGCTTGACCATGCCATGTTTTGTGTGATAAAACCAAAAGGCGAGAGAGCAGCAGCTTCATCGCATCCTAAAATGTTTAGCTTTTATGCTTCTCAATCTCTTCTTCTTCACTTTTTTCGTCTCAGTTCATGTCCCAATCAAGATTTCCTTTTTCTTCTGGATTTAAAGGTATATTTTTCGCGTTGATATGATGCTTAAAGTAGCGTTTGATCACTCTTTTACTTTTTTAAAGAAATGAAAATAATGACGGTAGAGAAAAAAGGCTCCTCGAAAAGTTGTTTCAAATCAATAGAGTTTCCATTGAATCCTAATGTCAAAATTAAAATGTTTAATGTCGAAGTTAATGAGTTTTTTTTTCTTTTAAATATCATTAATTTAAATTTTGCAAACCTCAAGATCACTGAAATTTTTTATAGTCAATAATTTCAAAACTCATAAAATTAGTCAAGATATATATACACATAAGCTAACTCGAACATATTATAATAAAAAAATAAAATGTCCAAGCCATCAAATCTGTCCCTTAAAGAAGATTTTTGCTGTGTTCCATCATTATTATTTGATCTTGTTTGTTCTATTCATGTTAAAGGGATTAAAAAGAGTAATAATTGGAATGTATTCTGAATAGAATGTCCTTTTCTATAGTTAATCACGAGTAAAAGCCCTGTGACCTAGCTAGCCGTTGGACCTACTAACTTTGTGATTCGTGAATCCATGATGACATCGGTGGACATTATGAAGAACTTGTTAGAGATTTTTTGTTGGAAGTTTGATGATTATTTTCTGTAATTCTTATATTTCAGCTATTGATTTAATAATAAATGTAAGTATGCTATGAATATAATTTTAAGTTAATTTTTAATAGGGATGAGTAAAAAAACCGAGAAAACCGAAAAAAATAACTGAAAAAACCAAACCGTGAAAAAGAACCTATTAAACCGATTAAAATTTTGAAAAAACCGACTGGTTTGGTTTCGGTTTTATAAGCCTGAAACCGAAAAAACCGAACCTAACCCAAACCAAGCTAAACCGGAAAAAACCAAGCCAAACCGGTTCTGTTTTTGTCCTAAAAACCGAACTGAAACCGGTCGGTTTGAACCGGTTTCTGTTTTTTTTAAATTTCGGTTTGATTATTTTTTTTAATAAAAACCAAACCAAACCGAAAATAATCATCTCTAATTTTTAACATATATAAAAAAATTAATATTATAGATGCTACTTTCATATCATGAAAAAAATTAATAAATGTGAGTATGCTATGAATATATAATTTCAAGATAATTTTTAACATATAAAGAAAAGATTTTAATATTATTGACGATGGAAGACGTGATTTTAAAGAACTAAATTGAAAAGAAAAAATGTACAGTGACCGAAGTGCAAAATAATAAAAATCTCAAGGACTAAGAGTGAAAGAATGGGCTATGAACAGTAATGCGAAGGGAGCTACAAGCTATCAACAATGAAAAACATGTCTGTTTTAGTTTATTTGTTAATGTTAATTCCTTGGACCTGGGCTCTGCTGTTATTTGCAATGGAGAGATTTATTACATTGGGCCAGATAGAACAAGGCTATCCTCTAAAGTGATACCATGGCTTTGGGCTCTGAAACACCTCTCTCTTGGGGTGTCAATGGCAGTCTTTTTATGAAATCTGGTAGTTGTTTGATGTTTACCAGAAAACAGAAACGGATAAGAGAGGAGGGAAAACAACAGTCACTCAAGAATGGCATCATTAGCAACATCAACACTCGTGTACTCTACTCCTGTTAGAATCAAAACTAGTTCAAAGCCAAGGTCAAGTTCAAGAACTTGCAAGAAAACAGTCCCTTTCCTTGTTACTAGAGCAGACAGTTCTTCTCTTCTCCTCCATGCAGCTAAGCACACTGTATGATTATCATCCCTCCTCATTTTTTTCCCTTTGAGGAGCATGCAAGTTTGCCAAAAAAAGCTACTCTTTATGCTCTTTTCTTCATCACTGAATGTATGTGTTCAATACCAAGAAATTAGTTTCTGTTCTAGCTTTGATCTGGGATTGCATTTTTTATACGTTTCCTGATCTCAAGTGTGGATTTCTTGAAATTGGTTTGATTGGGATTTGTGTTAGGACTTTTGGGTTACAATCTAGAGTCTAAGAATCAACAAGAGACTGAGAAAAGAATTGATAATTCACCTGCATTGTTTGTAATTTTCCTTGCAAATGTTATCTGTGGTGAATTTACAGGCAAATTCGTTGCCATGTTCATTTTCTAGGTTGATAAACACATACAAAGTGGCATGGTTGTTGGTTTAGGGTCTGGACAGGCTTCTGGTATGGCTATACAGTATCTGGGTCGGCTACTCCGAACTGGGGCTTTAAAAGATATAGTTGGAGTACCCATGTGAGTTCATATTCCCAATTTCCTCAGATTATCAATGATGGCATTGTCTTTTTCACCATTCAAATAGGTTTCTGTGCTGCTTGATGAATCTATATGATCGCCTTTTTAATGTATACTCGAATATTAGAGAGCAGAGTTCAATTCCTACCTACTCGTCCTAGTTACGTCTTTTTTTTTTCTTTTCAAGAAAATTTATCATGATTCAATCTCATAGATAGATAGTATGCTATATACATATATATTCCTCTGCGGCCTTGCCTTCAGTCTTTATTTGTGCTCGAGTCTCGTTATTGTAGATGATAGCACACTTATACTGTTATACATCTGTTGTGTTCGGCTTTCACTATCTTTCAAAAATTTTGATTCTTTTGCTACAATGTAGATCTTGTTTTCATTTGCTTCCAGGTCTGTAACAAGTGCAAGTGAAGCAGCAAAGGCTGGCATCCCATTGGACGTATACCAAGATAGTTCTCAAGTGCGATGAAGTTCTGATCATTTATCAAAAATTCCTTCTTATTGATATTTCTCTAGTTCAGTAGAAGTTTTATACATTTGCAGGTGAACATCACGAAATAAAAGTTAGCTAGCCTGGACAGGAAGATTTGAAAACTTTCTAGGATCAGATTAGGTTGTCTAGTCAGAAGTTGATATATATATGAGAAGAAAATTTCTATTGAGAAGGAAGAAAGGAAAACAAATCCCTTTAAGAATTTGTACTCTAGTTATAGCAACGCAGCCAGTAGTTCGTCGAGTCAAGTGGTTCTAATTTGTAACCAAAAGGGAGACTAGAGTGGCTGGTTATGATTAAAATCTATCTACGCAGGTGTGGTGACTTTGGTCTAGCCACGATTGCGTGGAGTCACTTGCTTAGCATGCCCCTACCTTTGGGTTAAAGGGTTCCTCATCCATCATGGGCGGGTAGATCAACAATTTGTAGTAGCTCTTTTGCCTTCCATAGTTTTGACTGTTCAAATATCAGAAATCTTGGACCTTAGTCTTGTGTCACTTTTAAGTTGCTGTTTTGTAGATTGATTTTGCATTTGATGATGCTGATATTATAGAAGAAGAAACACTTGTTGCAATCATTGGACGTCAGAAATCACAGAGCGACGAGTCCATCATTCAAGAGAAGGTAAGTCTAGCTTTTGATACTCTAGGCATCTGATGGTAAGTTTTCTAAACCATTTGTGGATAATTTAATAATCAAATGCATCTACTGAGAAATTGTTCTGAATTGATATCTCGAAGTTGGTGTCTCAGTATCAAATTCTGACTGGTTAGCTTTCCTCCTCCTTATCTCTTGCAGTCAATACTCAAAGCAGCCAATAAGCTTGTATTCATGATTACAGAAAAGCAGTACATGGGAGGTCTTGAAGGTTCTATTCCAGTTTTGGTTCAAGCTGTAAGCCATAACAATTCTCATACATGCGAAGCATTAACTGCTGCAACAGGAGATTGATGACCTGACTAACACTTGCATCTATATTTCAGCTCAACTGGATGGAAACTGCTGAAGAGATTGATGACCTATTTTTAGGTGATGCAGAGGTATGAACTTCACAACATTCAACTCAGTGCCACTAAGTTGATTACCTAACAATTAATGGCTAAAAGATTAGAATAGTAGGCCATTTCTTCAAGTAGCAGAAAACTTAACTTTCCATGTAAGAACCTGAATTAGGGAAGCATAATCGGGGATAATATCACCTGGACAATAAGCAGTGGTCTATACCATGGTAGAAAGCATGCATTCTATTTACTAATATCTGTACCTTCTGATGTAATCTAATGAGAAATTTTGGTTCTCAATCATGTTCCTGCCTAAGGAGGATCGTTGCCGCAAACAGTTTTAGGCTATACCAAACAGGCTCTTAACTCTCAATATTTTTCTGATGAAATGATTTTTATTGAACCCTTCCTAGTTGAAACGACGGCTGATTTGAACAAACTAAATCGTGCAATAAGGGTTCTTGAAATATGGAGTTATGATTAGTAGCTTCATTCATACTCTAATGCCCAACTACCACCTTCCTCCTTTTGCTTGGCATTCAAAGGTATGGAGGAGATCATCGATAGGACAAGCTGGTCCGGCGGGGGGCGATTACCCTTTCCTTACAAGAGAAGGTCACAACGTTCTTGATGTCATCTTCACATCTCCAATACAAAGCCTTGGTAGGTCTATAATCATGAGTTCTTCTCATTCTAATAACTTTGTCCATGCATTAAGTTACTCTTTTCCACGACCGCACACTAATCCTAATCTGCAGCTGAAGTAGCTGAAAGTCTTGATAAAGTTGATGGCGTTGTTGATCATGGAGTTTTTTCCAAGTTCCCGTTAGTTCTCTTCTTGTCTCCTTCCAAACTCTTACCTGTTTCCTTATATTTGTTTACTTGTGTACAAGGTTGTAACAATGCAGTTTAAAGCAAAATCATGCTAAATTTTTCACAGCAGTTCACTATGGAGGAGTAGATCTGTGTTATTAAATCCGGCCCGGCCTGGTGAGTCAACTTGATGACCCGCCGACCCGGGCTAGGTTTTAAATTAAACTGGATAGGAATTGACCCGGCATGCCTAGTTAATCCGATCAAAACCTGGTTTGACTTTCTTCCAAATCATCTTTGTTTTAACTTTTTTTTAAAAAAAAAAAACCTTGAAACGAAGTTTTGATTTGGCTCGGGTCTAACCAGATTAACACCCCCGGCATGAAATCTAGGCCTTGGTCAGGGTATAATAACTTTGGAGTAGACTACATCACATTTTTTGAACTTCTCATGTACAAACTTTTGTGTTTTTTGGTTGCTTTTCCCAAACATGTGTTTTCAACTGATAACCATGAGACTTTATTGTCTTGTTGCAGATGCACTGTTGTGATTGCTGCTGAGAGTGGAGTTCTGAACATTGTTGATAGATAGTCTCCTAGTGTGGGATATGATTCTTGAGTCTGTTTTGTACAGAAAATTGAGCAAAGAAAAAAAAAACAAAGTGAAATTTAGACATCCTGTTTTTGGACCAAGGTTAAACTGTATTTAAGGTAAGGTTTAATCTGATATGTGCCACAAGATTCTTCTTTTGTTTAAAGCCAGTATTTAGTATACTTTGAATTTAATTTAAACACTTACTTTTCAGTTTAATGGCCCCAAGACTTACCAATATAGTTATCTAAATCAAAGATCGGGTTTGTTGGGTTAACTTGGACGCACGCTAGCAAGCTTAATATATATCTATTCTAAAATAGTATATAGTTTTGAATAATTTTTTAATAGCTGGGAAGATGCTTTGGATAAACAAAAAATTTTAGAATTAAAATTGCCGGCCTCATCCGAATTTAGAATGATTAAAAAACTTATTTTTAAACAATAACATATTTTATTGAATTGTGTCAACATTATTAATAAATATTGTTGCTTATTAGGTTATATACAGAAATGAGCCTAATTCTCAAGTAAATTTCCTTAGAATCTTCAAATATAATTATTTTATTTAAAAAAATATTCATACAAGTTGACTTTAACTTCCATCAACCACGTGGCAAGTCACGGAGAGGGACTAAACATATTATCTGGAAGGTGCATGTGGACAGGGCGGAAACAGGGAAGGCGAGCGAGGATCCGGTCCTGCAAAATATTTAAATTTTTGTATTTTTAGTGTTTAAATATAGAATAATATAATATATTTTTTTTATTTTAAATAGATAAATTTTTTAATAATAAATTATATTTTAAATTTTTTTCCTTCCTATTATATAATTACAGCTCCTCCCCTGCATATGAACCCACCCACTTGAATCTTTAGTGCATATTGTCGACTTGGTCAAATTATCAGTTCATCAAATTAACTAATTCACCCCTACTCTCATAATTAAATTATTATTATTATTCTTATTATATATTATAAACCTTATAATTTCAAGGAATCCATCTAATAATTAAGAAGGTATGCTTAGTTTTTTAAGAAATTTAAGTCCATCATTCTGAAGAATTTAATATTTTTTCATTACCCAGAAATTAAGGTGGTCTGACTTCACTTTTGATTTTCAATTTACTCTTGGCATACATGGAAAGAAAAAAAATATAAAGATATTGCTCTGGAAAATAAAAGAGCAATATAATCATTAATTTATTTTAATATAAATCTTACATCAAACAGATAAATAAAAACACCAATTATGAGCAAAAAATTTTTATAAAAAAAATAAAACAGAGTTATTAATTAATTTATCTTTCATCAAACAAAACAAGGTAATTTAAATTTAAAATCTATTTTTATTTTGTTTTGAGATGTTTGTTAATAATTTGATGAGGTTTTTTTTATATAATTCTACCTTTTTTGCTCATTTTGTTTCTCGGATCTACTAGTTCTATCAATTGTTTTTTAAATTCTTGTTATAATGATTTTTTTCTAATTAATTAGATATATTTTATTGGTTTGTTTTGATTATGCTTAAATTTTTATGGTTAAGCATAATGAACCAGCTTCAATGTGTAATGTTGAAGTTATGGTTGAGCAGCTCCAATGTACTTCAATTTACAAAGAATCTGTGTTGATTAGTGAGCAACCTCTTACCGAAATTGACATTGCTCATTTAATTAGAGATTCAAGTAATTATTTTTAAATTTAGGAATACCCGCTTAATCAAGAAGATGAGATTCAAAAGGCATGCATTAATCTGGGCTCATATTAATTTTTGATATCTAAATATTTATTGACCGGTAAAAAACATCCTCATCAATTCCAGTCTTATTCTCCATGACTTAAATATTTTAAAAAATAAATATTATATTTTATTATATTAATTTTAATATTTTTTAATAAATAATCCTAGCCCATCAATGTAGATACCCGTCAAATCTTATAATGAGGGGGTATAAACAACGTGAATATCGTGCAAGACGAAATCGGTATAAATATTTATGAGCAGCCCTCCTTTCATACAGAAGTACTGATCGTGAAACATTAAAGGAGGTTGAGGGGACAGCACTGACGACTTTGGAGATACTCCTGGATCTCACGTTAGATTTTTGTCTGCAGCCCTCTCTTTTTTGTTTTTTCTCTTCTTTTTGGAATGTTGCTCACCATAGAAAAAAAAAAAAGAGCTAATTATTTCTGGTTAATTAAATTTTATTAAGTCGGAGAACATAAGATAATGGAAGTCGAGTACGTGTATGTATTTTTACCGTGTATAAAATTATGATTATGATTGTTTTTTAAAATATTTTTTATTTATAAATATATTAAAATAATATTTTTTTATATTTTAAAAATTATTTTAGACGTCAGTATATCAAAATGATCGAAAAACACTAAAATAAATATTAATTTAAAATAAATAAAAAAATTTCAAATCAACTTCAAATTTTACCCTAAATTTTGATATTTTTAAAACAAAAAATATATGGAAACATATTCTTTCCATCTCTGGTATCTTTATTTTTTACATCTCAAAACAATAATTAAACACTACTAAATTAGAGTCTCCTAATAGAGAAAATTAACAATTTATTTTCTTCATCAATTACACATGGGATTAAGATCACTTTGCCCTGTTCTTTTAATTTCCATATCCAACCTCTTTTTTTTTTTTTTTTTTGTGTGCTTCACGTGCTATTTAATAACTTTAAAATTATATTTTGGGATTATTTGTCTTCATGTTCACGTTGCTTAGCCATTTTATGTTCTTTTCTCCCCCCTCTAGAGAGGGTTTGAGCTATCATCTTAGGTTTAATTCTTAGTGAAGATTCAAAATCTTTCCACATGAACTGATTTTGTAGATCTCTTTCACACTGGTTTCAAAATACATCAGCATGTTGACGTTAGACTAGTAAGTATATATCTCCAAAAAGTTTTTGTAGATTCGTAGTGATTAGTCTATGATATTAAGTTTTGATTGCAAGAACAAAAATGGAGAAAAGAATAATCACTCGTATGAAATATTCCCAAAAAAAAATGAGAGGAAAATATATGATTTGGCTATATATAGGTCTTAATTAGTTTGTCCAAAGTATTTTCCAACGCAAAAGAGCATGATAAAAAGCCTTAGAATCCAATGTTGAGGCATATATATGTGCATGATAAATAAAAAATAAAAAGCATAGCATTGATACCTATATATTGGGTTTAAGATATTCTTTGATTCTATATGACAAATCCAAGTGTTCAAAACCTTGTTAAAATCAGGATTATTAAATCTTATTTTTGACATATGATCATTAACATCATGATGAGTTAATATTTTTTTTATTTTTCTTGAATTTTAGAATATAATTAACCGATATATTAACAAATCAATTATAATAAATTGGATGACAAGCAAATTGTCATGAGGAGGACAGTCAAAACTATAATTTTTTAAATAAAATTGTTTGTTGTTTTTTTTTAATGTGGGTGTTTGGGCTAGCATGCGTACACTTCGACTAATCCCACGAGCCCTGAAGTTAACGACCATATAAACCTCTAGTTATCTTTAGGAGACTCGAAATTATGACAATTGAGGACAAATTGAATTACCCCTCAGAATTAAAGTTGTCATTTTTACGATGTCTAGTTGCATGTGTCGCATGCTTCTTATACATTGATAATAAAATGGAAGATTATGGAATTAAATAAATAGGTTAGGTCTCGAGTTTGTTATTAAATTAACTTTTAACATGTTAGCACAACTGGGTTTAATAACTTTGCGCCAAGTTTATTACTTTTGTCCTTTTTCTCATAGATTTCAGTTACTTCATCATATTATGGTTCACATTTGACTCCTAGATTATTGGCAGGCAGACGATGCGATTTTAGAACTAGCACGCTACTCATCTTTGCCTATATGAACCCACCATTCCATCCTCTGTAGCCTCAAATCTTCACAAGTTGCTCCCAAAGCTATTGAACAGATTCTTTAGCATAAAAAACAGTCATGGAGGTAACATGTTTATTGTTGTCCATGGTTCTTTTGGTCCTAGCACTAGCTATTAGCATCTTTGCTTTCAAGCACTCATCCCACAGTGCCAAGAACCTGCCACCAGGGAGCTTAGGATGGCCTATCTTCGGCGAAACGCTTGATTTCTTGTTTGGTAAGCCTGAAAAGTTTGTTTCTGACAGGATGAAGAGGTACTCTTCTGATATCTTCAAGACTAAGATTCTTGGAGAGGAGACTGCTGTCATATGTGGCCCTGGTGGACACAAATTCCTCTTCTCCAATGAGCAGAAGCTTTTCACTGCCTTTCGACCTCATGCGATGCAAAAGATCTTTCGTTCCTATCAAGCTGCTGCTCCAGCTCAAGCTCAAGTTCCACGCGAAGCTGAGTCGAAAATATTAAGGTCGCCAGGGTTCTTGAAGCCTGAGGCATTGGTCGGGTACTTGGGGGAAATGGACTCTATCACACAGCTGCATATGCAGACTTATTGGGAAGGAAAAGATGAAGTCAAGGCCTTTGCTCTAGCTAAGACACTGACTCTGTCTCTTGCGTGTCGCTTTTTCTTGGGCTCGGATGATCCTGAACGTATAGCTAGGCTTGTCAGCAATTTTGATGATATGACCTTGGGGATGCATTCCATTCCTTTAAATGTCTATGGAACAACTTTTTACAGAGCCAACAAGGCTGCAGCTGCAATCCGCAAGGAACTACGAATAATAATCGATGAGAAAAGGGCCGGTATGTCCAAAGGAGCACAGGTGCAGGATATACTATGCCATATGATCTTGGCCACTGACCCTTCAGGCAAACACATGGCAGAGGCTGAAATTGCTGACAAGATCATGGGTTTACTAGTTGCAGGATATAGTACAGTGGCTACTGCTATGACTTTCTTTATGAAAAATGTTGGAGAGAGGCCTGACATTTATGCTAAGATCCTAGCTGGTAAAGAAATCATTCTCTCCTGTTTTTGATGATTTTGAGTATCAACACACACACACATGTATGATTGTCATGTTACTGATCTTATCAATGGCCTGTGTTCTTGAAATCCAGAGCAAATAGAGGTTGCAGCAGATAAAAAGGCTGGAGAGCTGCTAGATTGGAATGACATTCAGAAGATGAAATACTCATGGAATGTGATGTATGAAGTGATGAGGCTCACACCCCCACTCCAGGGAACTTTCAGAGAGGCCCTAACTGACTTTACTTACGCAGGATACACCATTCCAAAGGGATGGAAAGTATGAGATAGTTTTTGTTCATGTCCATAATTGTCTGCACTGCTTTACACATCATGCTTTCCACTAACTCTTGATTTGCTCTACATTTCCAGATATACTGGACTGTTAGCACAACAAACAAGGATCCACAGTACTTCCCAGATCCTGAGAAATTTGACCCATCGAGATACGACGATGAAAAGGTTTTTCCTCCGTTCACATTTGTGCCCTTTGGAGGTGGCCCTAGGATGTGCCCTGGAAAAGAGTATGCTCGACTAGCTATTCTGACTTTTGTTCACAATGTGGTGAAAAGGTTCAGGTGGGAGGTAGCATTTCCTGCGGAAAAGATTACTGGTGACATGATGCCAACCCCTGAAAAGGGACTTCCAATTCGCCTTCAGTCACGCCAAGCCGAAAGGCTCGCTTACTTTTAACCATTACCGTTCTCTATTGTCAACTGTCAAGATTGTAGCTTTCCACCCTTTGGCCATGTCACTTTCTTTAGTTTATTGCAAAACTCGGAGTCAAGCACCATTTATATTCTGTAAGATGTGGAAAGTGCGATAGTTATTGTTTTTAAAGTTTTTTTAATTTATAAATACATTAAAATAATATTTTTTTAAGTTGACTAGGGACGCAGCCCAAGCTTTAACTATTTTTTATTCTTGAATAAAAAACCATAAAAACTGTCATTTTACTAAAAAACAAAAGACTGAGTTTTTCTATAGACCTGATTGAGCTACATCCCAAGTCAGACTTTATTGTATGTGTACAAAATTTTCCCTGTACAGCTTCATGTGCACATCGGACAGAGGTCCTGTTAGCTTCATGATTCCAACGTAAAACGAGAATAGAATTGCTTGAAAAAGGTTGCCGGATTCTAAGATCTCTACAATTGAAAAGGAGAAAAAGTAAGAGGAAAAACATACAGCGCCTGTGAATTACGAGTGGATTGATTACAAACAAGTCCATTATAATCTAAATTTTTTGGTTCCAGGTCCAGCCATCCAAAGTTTAAGTTGGCATTCACTTAGTGGGAGGGAAAAGAGCTGAACACAGGGCTAACTCGCCGCATGCAGAGAGCCTGACACTAACAGAAGTACACAACAAAGTGCCCCAAAAATTTAATAACACAGACACCACCAAACATCGAGATATATCACTTCAAGTCTCAATTTACTCTAGGCAAGAAATTGTCAATGCCACATTTCCACAGCATCTTTTTTTCAATGGACATCAGGCGATCAGCTTCATGTAGCTTGAGCACATGCATCATGCACCCAAAATCGCAAACACTATAACTTAGTTGAAGGCCTGCACTGCCCCAAGTTTGTTTCGTCTAATGATCAGATTTGCTAATATAACTTTTCCTCTTGGTAGTGGATACTCTGCTAGAATAACATATTGTGATATAACATCGACCAAATCCTACACTAGAATATAAGAGAGATGCACAGTAGTTGAAGTCACTTGCAAAGTTGAAATGAGTTCAAGACAAAATCAACAAGAAACCTTCACGACAGCACTTGAAATAACCTTCTTCTACAAATTCCATCTGAAAACGTTCAAGGCACATACGACCTGCAAGAGAAAGATGATCAAAGTGAGCTTTCCAGGACAAGCTTGGAGTACAGTGCAACTGGAATGCAATCTTACAATTGAGATATGTTGACAGCATTATAAGGTTTTTAGCATCTGATTTATATCTCCAAATAAATCTGCCTAGAGTTGGTTAACAAGCAAGTCTTTGGTAATATTAAAAGTCATGTCAATCTAAAAAAAGTTGGAACAAAAATATACAAATCTTTTAATAAATGCAAGCAAAACAAGCAGATTTTAATATAGCCACAAAAAAAGCTTTAACGAGCTAAGAATGTTACTCGTTCAGCAATGAAATCTGTGGGTAGTCAATGAATAAAATCACAAACAGAAGCAGATACAAAATGCTATCTTTTAGCACCGAGACTGAATAGGAAAAACATCGAACACTAGAATTAGTTTTAGCCATGTTTGTGTTTCCTAAAATACTAAGTGAACCCAAATATGACATGCTGGGTACCTACTAAAATGACAAAAGACCCATTCAAACCAACCCCTCCTGGAATTGGTGATGATGAATGGATGATTAGTGTACTGGGGAAAAATGCTTCAAGTTTGTTGGAATTTAAGGGTATATAGACACTTATATTTTAAAATTATGCACTTGGTGGCAGCTACAAAGTGGATTATGACTAAATGGCGCCACCACACAAAGTGGTATGGGCCAGTGTTAATGGGGTCAAATATTCCCTTGTCAGTACACTCCATATTCCACAGGAACAATGATGACGGGGAGCATTATGTATTCCCACCATCTCTAACGATATAGACATAAATTAAGAATCTAATACATCTGTACATATAAGTGCACTTTCATTTGAAAGCCTAACAGACAACCACTTTAAACTCATAGTTCAGCGGCATAACTAGCAAATAAAAGGCTTTAGTGCCTGTTTAGGGATGCGGTTCAACATGCTTTTCATGAAAATTTGAAAAAAAAAATTGGCTTCAAATTTATTTTTTTTGGATCGTTTTAATGTGCTGATGTCAAAAATAAATTTTAAAAAACAAAAAAAAAATTATTTTGATACATTTCTGAGCGAAAAACACTTTGAAAAACAACCGTTACCACACTCTCAACCACCCTCTAGTAAAAGAACCACATTCTACTTGGTTAAAAAGCATATGCCAAACTCATAACTATCCAAATCAAACATCAAGTTGGTGAATATGCAGACACTTGGAATAACAAACCTGGTAATAAATCAATTGATAACAGAAAATTCCTAACATTGCACAAAACACATTAGGGGTGAAAAATTAGAATGCCTGGTCACAATTCGAATAACTGTTTACTCATTCATCAACTAGAAAGAAGTAAGCAACTGCTCAGAAAGTTTGGGAACTACAGTTACTATAAGAGCAACAAGCTCAGTGTTTCAGAATTCCTCCCAAACCAAGATCTTAGACCAAGACCTAAACTTCAGCAGCATGGCAAACTGAAATAGGATCATCACGAAAAACATTTATAACTAGCTTCCTCATACCTGCAATTAATTTTTATTTTTTTTGCTTGCCACAGCTAAATTCAAGTTTCAAAATTAATTAAATATCCTAATGATCAATGCACATCAGAATAGAAACACTAAAAATCTATGACTAAGTTTATGTTTTCAACAATTCTGTTTTCATTGAAACAATAAACCCAAATCCTGTCACCCAGTTAGTAACATATTTCAATACAAAACAATCAAAATATCTGAAGATAGATAATACCAGTTATTGAACATATTATTAAATGGCAGAAATAGAAAACACAAGTTGCTGATAAATAAATCCATTCAATCCATGTAATTAAACAAACTCAATCCTATCAACTTCGTCTAAATCTTCAGGTCTAAGAGATTGAAAAGCAAGTAGACATTCAAAATCCATTAATCAAACATTAAAAGGAGGCATACCTAATCACTATTGCTGCTGATTCTGCTGCTGTTGGGAATTGGGAGGAGGTGGCATACCCGGACGAGGGGGTCCAAAAACAGGAACATGACCACCAGGTGGAAGTGGCATCCCAGGACGGGGTGGAGGTGGTGCTGACATTCCAGGTCTTGGTGGAGCAGGTGGTCCTCTCATCATTTGTACCTGTGGCTGTGGTGGCCCTCCCATTGGTCTCTGGGCAAACTGTGGTGGCATCGGGAAACCCTGTGGGGGCCTAGCAGCAAATTGAGGTGGACCTGGTGGAGGTGGACCCCGGCCCATTGGTGGACCCTGGCCAGGATATGGCATAGGAGGCATCTGACCAGGTGGCCGGACAATGGGTGCACCACCAGTTGGCAGACCACTTCCTGCAGGGTAGGTCATGGGTGGAGCAGAAAGTTGAGGACGAGAGAGTTGTGGCTGCATCATGCCAGGGGAAGGCCCACCAACACCACGGACAGGACCCGCTAGGCCAGGCTGCGCCTGAACAAGAGGAGCAGTAGGAATTCCACGGCCAGCAGCACGACCAAGACCGGGACCAGCAACAGCTGCAGCAGAGACAGCCTTGGCACGAGACTCTTCAGGAGGAGGAGGGCCCTCAACAGTCATAGAGATGACCTCTTCACCACGAAGGAGAACAAGGCCAAGAGTACGGCGGTCCTCACGCTCCTCATTATTCTTCTTGCCCTTTGCTGGTGGGAGCTTACGGAACTCCTCACAATCACCGAGTACAAGGTTCATGTGGCGATCAAAGGCCATGAATTTCCCTACCAGCTGCCGGCCATCTTGGATGGTCACACGCATCCGGTAGTTGATATATTGGAGCATCTTCGAACTCTTTGACATCGACATTTTTGCAATCTACAGTTTCTTCAGCAAAATGTCTTTATATATCCAAATTCTGCTTGCATTAGTTTAAAAAGTATCAACAGTTCTGGTCTGAACACAAATCGCCAAATCCAAAAGTAAGATCTTTAAAAGCCAGCTCCAAACACAACCATATTGCATCAAGAACAAGATACGACCAGAGAAGCAAAATAAACCCTCTTTCAGTTTTACAGAGATTCATTAACTGAAACAACACACCTATCATTCTTAGCTAAATACAAAAATCCAGAAAATTAGTTAATTAATTTGACACGATAGTACTGCTATTATTTCATTTTTCTTCACGAAAACCCATCCTTTTGTCTCTTCAAACATTTAATTACTTAACACATTGGAAAACAAAAAAAAAAAAGTTTCTCATATTACTTATCCTACTCTTAGATTCCAAAATTCAAGCACCAAAAATATTAAAATTCACTAAAACTACCATTCCAATCCACCCATCATCCAAAAAACGAAAAACCCATCAAATAAAACAGAAAAAATAAACCTAAAAAACCCAGATTTCAGCAAAACCAAATCTGGGTTTCATTTTCCACTCATCCATTACATAAAACAACAAAATCCCATCTCGTAAAACAAGAAATACGAACATAAAACCCCAAAAATAAGCTAAACAATGCACAAACAACAGGGTCTCAAAAATCGAAACTTCTGCTGAAAAATAATATCAGAAAAAAAACCAAAAGAAAACGGCAAACCTGAAAAGTCTGGCTCTTTAAAGGAGCCCTCTTGGAAGTGGTAAGCCTCTTTTTCAAGGTTTTGGTTTTCGGGTACTGAGAGATGGAACCTGTAACAATTAGGGTTTACGTGAGTGAAGAGTGGGGCTTTTCGTTTTGGTTTGAAAGAGGGAGGGAGGGGGGGGGTTAATTAGAACACGCACGCAGGGGTAAAATGGTCGAGTAGAATAAAGAAAGGATTCGGTGTAGTCAGGTATATTGTTTTCACAACGTTATTAGCGGTTAATTTTTAAAATATTTTTTATTAAAAATTTTATTAAAATAATATTTTTTTATTTTAAAAGTATTATTTTTCATATTAATATATTAAAATAATTTAAACATATTAAAAAAATATTAATTTCAAAAAAAATTTAAAATTTTTTAAAAACATTTTTAAAATACAAAAATAAAAAATTCCTTGAAATTAATAATCATTAATCATAAATACACAGATAGATTTTAGTATGGACAACAATTTAGCAGAATTGTCTGTCTAAGATCACTTTATTATATGATTTATTTTTAAAATAATTATATGTTTTTTGTGATTGTAGATTAATTTAGCAGGGTCTCTAGAATATTTTCTAAGTGTTTTGGGGCAAAAATTGATTAAATGAGTTTTCGGATTAAAAAAAATCTTATTTTTTCGGGCACCACAATGACTGGATTCAAGGGATAAACAAATGACACGTCATTTGTTGATGTAGGTGATGCGCTATTTTTTTTCTAATGCATGGGGCATATGATATCTCGCTCGTCCCATTAAATTTCAATAAAATATATAGGCTTGCACGCCAGGCGTTGCTTGATTGGGTTAGACTCTAGGTTGGGTCTTCCAGGCCCAGCAACACCTAGCCTGATTCTTTAAAAAAAGATTTTTTTTTAAATAATGAATTAGTTAATATTTTTTTCAAATAAATTTTGAGTTTCTGTTTTAATTAGTTTGTGATTGTTTTTTAATAATACTATGTATGTTTAGTTTTTAAAGAATTAGGTATGATTTATGTGATTTTTTTCTTAATTTTATATAGATTAAATTTTTTTTTAAGTATTGGTTTTTTTCATACATGCAGCCTTGTATTTTTTTATTCAATAAATTTTATCCGTGTGTCGGTCTCTATTATAAATTTTATAAGTTTTTCTATTACAATTTATTTTGATAAAGAAATTCATTAAACACAACAAGGTAAATTATCCGTGTTACAATGTTAAATATTTTGATTTTTATTTGTTACTTAGTTTTTTTATAGCATTTTAGTATTCGGTTGGTATTTTATTTTGTGATTGTATGTTTTTTTATTATATAGTTAAATAAAAAATAGTTTTGGAAAAAAAATTATAATTTTGTTGGAGTCCATAAGCCGGTTGAAAAACGCTTCAAATTAATTTTGCGTTTCAAAAAATATTTTTGAAAAAAAATTAGAATTTGTTATTTTCTTTTTTGATTCAAATTAATTTTGTTTTGGTATTTTCAAATTGTTTTAATGTGCTTATGTCAAAAATAAATTTTTAAAAAATAAAAAAAATATTATTTCGATATATTTTCAAGTAAAAATACTTTTAAAAGCAACTACTACCACAATACCAAATGAATTCTTAGCGTGTATATGATATTTTGGTAAATTTTTTAATTGAGATTTGAGAAAATAGGATTAAGAAAAATTAAAAATTATATTTTTTTAACCAAAGTTTAAAAAGAGAGTATTTAGTAGAATTCCTTTAAAACTGTTGCGTCAAACACTTTGAAATCGTAATATATCGCATCACATAAACAAACGGATCTTGAGCCTAAGAAATGCTGCAAAATCCATGGTTATGAGATCAGATTTTTTTGTTCTTTTGCTGTTACCGACTACCTAACATGTATCAGGGCAGGTTCATGAGCTGTCGACGTACGGGCAATGCCAGGGACAGGCAATCCCTGTAAATGAAGTAATTCATATATCTTTTCTCCCATGCTTGTTCAAACTTAACTGAGTCGGTTTAGGTACTCCACATGATCTCCACCAGTAATGTGGCTAAGAACTGAGTTAGAATCCGAGTATGGAGTGAAGACAGGCTAAGCTAATGACCCTAAGCAGACAGTGAATTGAAATTGGGTTGCATCTCATCAGGTGAATGCAGGTGAGTACTGTTGTCATCAAAAAGTTGATGCCTGATTCCATGGACATGATGATGTTCCCTGGGAGGCCTCTTCTTTTTCTTTCTTTTTATCATAACAAATCTCGAATTTTATCAGCAGCTGTTGAAGGGATTTTCCTTATTCGCTGGGTAAGTATTCTATCTCATCATCCCTGTTGCCTGTAGCGACTCTCTCCAAATTAGACCTGCAGCCCCAAGGATTCGTAAGGCCATGGTGGGTTTTTTCCTTCCTTCACTACACTCTTTGGGATCGAGAGCTAAACCTAGCCCCTCTCGCTCAGTCTCAAACCATTATTGCCTGTACATTCCATTTCCTGATGCAGAGAGTAAGGGGGGAATTCAAAATGGATCGAGCAAACTCAAGTTTTGAAATTTAGTCTCTCGTTAAAGAGTTTTAGGTTTCTGTTTGAAATTTGATTGCCATTTGTTAGTTTTAGCCACATTCAGGATATTGAAATTAACATTGTCATGGAGCAATTATTCCTTAAACCCTCGGATCGGATGCTTCTGCTTCCTGCAAAAATATTAAAGCCTGATCGCATACAGGTTCGTAGCTATGGTTCATAAATCTTGTAATTGAGCAAACCAGGAGACAAACATACTGGAGCAGACAGCAGTGCGAGTACGTACTAATTTAGCACTAACAGAACCATTGACATGCAGAAACAGTACGCTTGTTGTGATCATATTAGGACAAGATCTATAAATCTGTTCATAGTTTTTCATATCTAATGTTCTCTTTACACATGCATTTTGACTCGATTCTCTCATGCATTATTTCTCTTATACATCTACTTACTAATGTTAATTAACATATCGGAGAGTCGACTTCTTTTTTCAAGAATAACAAAGTTCAGACACCAAGTTCATATTCAAGCTCGCGTGACTAGACCAAAATCACAGCCCGAGAAAAACCTAATTTTTAAGTGAAGACTTTATCAATTGATATTCGATCTTTTGAAGTGAAAATTATCTGTCGTGTTATAGCTAGATTGGAAACAAAACCCCTATCCATTAATTGGTATTCTATATTTTGCAAAGAAAGTTGGTGCCATTGTTTTTATTCTAATTAGAGCACCAGTAATCAGCAATATGCCCTGTGTGTTGATGCTAAACAAGGCAAAAAAACCTAGCTAGCTAGTGATGAGTAGGAAACAAACCCTAGAGAGAAAGAATACATGGTGTTAGGAAACCCTGAAGGAACTGTAGCCTGACTCTTTCTCCTTCTATATAAACATCTTATTCACCAAATCTTTCATTCAAAAAATGTGTGAAACGGCAACTGCCACCTTTCACAGTGTTTCCTTACTCAAAGAGAAGAGAAGTGATGAAGAAGATGACATGCAAAAGCTGTTTAAGTTTCTTTCATTCACATTAATGATATACCAGAAAGAAAAGTTCAGGTTAGGGTTTCATTCTAATTATTCCTCATTGAACTTTCAGCTTTTTTGCTGAAGATATATAGCCTGAAGTAATATCCCTGATCTTGTGCTGATTTATCTTTCCTTTGACATTGCATGACATCTTTTCCACATTAATAGCTTTTCTATGTTGACGAGGATGAATGGAGCAGAGCAAGAGGGCTTCCATTTCCATTTGAATTAATTTTCCCTTGTCAAAGTGAAAATTTCTGGTTCATGCAACGAGGCCTTATCCTTCTCTTCAATCCCTCTACTAGAGTCTTCAACTTCCATATATTCTCGGCCGGGTTTTGATATCCCCATGTTTGAGAGTTCTAGCTTAATTTCGCCATGGCTGTGGTTTGGTTATCATCAACCACAAGGTGATAAGATGTGTTTAATCAATCTTAATTCCATCTTTAAAGAGATGATGGTCCATGAAGGATTATGGTGTGAAGGAAATTATTCCACTCAATTTCTTTATTTTTTAAGCTACACTAGTTATAATTCGAAGTATTATCGAGCTAATTTTAATTTAAATTAATTGTAATATTAACTTGGCTAAATTTAAATGATCAAGTAGGCTAACTAAATTCTACTAAACCTAATCCAAATCCATTCAAATTAACACAAAATAATATTTTTTTTAAAATTTAAATAATAACATTAAAAATAATAATAATAAATTCAGAGTAACATCATATTGACCCAACAACCTAACCCAGGGCAATCCATTCTCCACCACTATCCATGTTAAAATCTCAAAAAATTAGCCCAAATAGGTTAATGGAAGCACCATTGGATTGGAACATTTGGGATCCATTGGGCCATTCTGTACTCTATTGAACCTCTACTATTCCATCAATCCAAGCCCCCCCAAAGATAAAATTAAATCCATACCATTTTCTATTATGCTTCCTTGATATATAAGGATCAACAACAAAAACACTCCCGTATTCACCTTCTCCAGATCTACCAGAAACCACAAATCAGTTACTACAAGAAAGGCAGAGACCCAGGAAGAAGAAGAAAATGGCAGGAGCACCAGATCATCTTTTCAATTTGCGTAACAATTTCTATTTAGGAGCATATCAAGCAGCAATCAACACCAGCGACCTTCCCAATCTCTCCCCTGACGACGCCGTTGAGCGTGACTCACTTGTTTATCGTTCTTACATTGCCCTTGCCAGCTACCAGGTTTAAAAGTCTTAATCTTTTGGTTTCTTTTTTGGATTTTTGATCTGGGTTTTTTTTTATCTTGTTGGGGAAAGTTGAGAACTTTTTGTGTTTGGTTGTGTGCAGCTTGTGATTCATGAGATTGATGATGCCGCTGCTACTCCACTTCAGGCTGTGAAATTGCTTGCTTTGTATCTCTCAAGCCCTGAAAACAAGGTCCCATTCTGTTGGATCCGTTGTTGTTTTTTACCAAGTTTTTTAATTTTTTTTATGATCTGTTAAGATTCTCGCATTATTGATTTGTTTTTCGTGCTGGTGAGTGAGATCTGTTTTTTATTTGTGGGATTTTAGTTAAGAAAATATTCTGTTTTGGGGCTCTTAATTTTAGGGAATTCAAGTGTTTAGAGTGTAATGTTGTTTTTGAGTTTTGGCGAATCGGTTTTGGGTCGAATGATCTGATTTTTCTCAGTTTGGTTCTGGTTATATTTTGCAAGTTTATGTGAGTTGCTGATTAGTGTGTGCAATGTGGGATCCCGGTGGAGTTTTGAGTGATTTGATAAGATTTGCCCATTTGAAAGAATGAAAGAGACAGATAATAAAATTTCCATGGCAAATGTGGTGTGAATCTCACCATTGTGTTGGCTCAATGTATATTCTTATATGTTGATTCTTGTGTTTGCACATGTAGATCTAGAAAGGGAAGCTATGTGTTAATGATCTGTGGATTCTTGGTGCTTGTAGCATAAACTGGAAGATATATAAACCCAAATTGCTATGCTTATTTGAGAGTTGCTAAATAGCGTGTTAAAAATGGGATTATGGTAGAGTTTAGGGTGATTTAAAATGAACCATTTGAGAACGGATGGTTAATTTTTTTAAGACTGTACATCTTTGGTTTTGAGAAAATATAATCAAACTTTGTTATGGCAAATATTGTGAGAATCTTACACCTGTGTCAGTACAACATATATTCTTATATGTTGATTTTTGTGCTTTTGTGTGCATGCCTACTTGTTTGCATGTCTAGAAATTAGAAACAGAAGTTGTGTTTTAATGATTTGGTTATTTTATTGTATGTAAGGTGAAGTAAAAGAAATAAAGGTTAAGAATTTGTGAAGTCTGTCTTAGTGATTGCTTGTAAATTAAACAGGAATCCACGATTTCAAGCTTGAAAGAGTGGTTGGCTGATTCAGCTATTGCGAACAATGCTATCTTGAGGTTGATTGCTGGAATCATATTCATGCACGAGGAGGATTACAATGAGGCTCTGAAACACACCAATGCTGGAGGCACAATGGAACTGTGAGTTCAATTTGATGTAGAATTGTTTAGCATATTATGCACCTAAGCAACTAAACATACTTGCTCCCCCTGTTTGGAATGCTTAACATTTTCTTGGTTCTTGTTCATTCATTAAAGTGTTGATGCAGAAATGTTTTTGATATTCTGGTGTATCTACACACGCATGTATGTTGTAGGAGTTAGTTTTCTTGGTTTTGTTATGGCACTT
Source organism: Populus deltoides (assembly GCA_015852605.2). NCBI lineage: Eukaryota > Viridiplantae > Streptophyta > Magnoliopsida > Malpighiales > Salicaceae > Populus > Populus deltoides. Next base: position 19,654,842 of record CM027580.2, read on the forward strand.
ATCTGATTTCTTTTCATGTTTGAGTTAAATCAAAAATACCATGGACCAAATGATGGGAATTTTCACATACTTAGGCAAGGAAATCCCAGCAGATCATAAATTGCCACATCTGTATGCACATGTCAATGAGATAAAACAAAATTCTTGCTGGGTTTGCCTTTTATTGGTTTTTAATCCTGATGCATACTGTTTCTCCCTTTGCAGACATGCATTGAATGTCCAAATATTCCTCAAGATGCACAGGTCAGACTATGCAGAGAAACAGTTGAGGATCATGCAGCAGATTGATGAGGACCACACACTAACTCAACTTGCAACTGCATGGTTGAATCTGGCAGTTGTAAGTGCATCTTCCCTGTTTAGTTATAATTAGTTAGGTTTTAAGGAATGCTGACATGCTGTTATATAAACCAGGGTGGTTCAAAGATACAGGAAGCATATCTCATCTTCCAAGATTTCTCTGAGAAGTACCCAATGACAGGGTTAATCTTGAATGGAAAGGCTGTTTGTTGCATGCACATGGGTAACTTTGATGAAGCTGAAACACTGTTGCTTGAAGCACTAAACAAGGCAAGTTTAAAACAAAGAACCTTGTAATGTCTGCTGAGATCACGACTCACAACACCATGTTCAGTTTTCTGTAACATGACAAAACTGACTGACTGTTTATGAAATGTTATACTAATACATGAATGCAGTGTGTAATTCATATAACTGACTGGGTTTTCCTTGGTACCTGCAACAGGATGCAAAGGATCCAGAGACACTAGCCAATTTGATTGTATGCAGTCTTCACATTGGCAAATCTTCGTCACGTTATCTCAGGTTAGCTATCTCTTGCATGATCAAGTTTGACATCATTCTATACTTTCGTGTCACATCAAAATGAATTATTTTATGATCCAAATCACTTTGTCCTAAATGCTTTGCCAAAATAAGAAATTAAAGTATGGGAAACAGGGCAAGCCAGAAAGTTTGTCAACATGTTTGTACTGTTGTTAGGTCAGCACAAGGCAATGATGTTAGGAGCTTAGGCATTTTTAAAAAAAGTTATTCAGTTTACCTTTGTTGTGACTTGTGATAACTGTCCCCTAGCACTAGCTAGGAATTGAGTTCATCCGAAACCAAAAGGGAGCATAGTGTCTTGCAGGGTGCACTACCCTTGAAGGATATATATGAACGAAAAACAGAATGAAAGAAGTTTTAATGCTGCTTTCAATTAATTGTTGGGACAACTTTGGGCATGCTGCGTGGTTCTTTTTCAATGATGCTTGCCTATTATCCATGCTGCAGTAAAAGGGCGTAGACCCATTGCTTTTACATTCTGCTTCAAGAAGTTAGCCTTGCATAGCATCAGGTCTGCAGTTTTTCAAAATTAGTTACCCAGTGCTCACCCCCAATTGCTTTTGCATCTTCTGGAACTTCTCTCCTATTTTCTATGACCATATCTACCCAATTGTGCATAATCTTGTTAAATCATATTAATGAAATTGCCCCGTGTTCTGCAGCCAACTGAAGCTTTCACATCCAGACCACGTTCTTGTTAAACGTGCGTCATCCGCCGAAGACAACTTTGAAAGAGCAGTTCAGTCAGTTGCTTGATGTTTGTGGTTTTTGCGGTAGTTAACAAGGTGAAAGCTGTTGCTTCACTTTTGTCACAGTTGTTTTTTGGGATTGTGCAAAACCTTTTATAAAGCCAAGAAATATACAACTGAACCTGGAAAGTATGCTTTTGATGTAGAGCTCAAATCTACTTAGTCGTATTTGCCGAAGTCTTGTTTGATAAAGTATGTTATTTTTGCTGCTGCATGTAATTGAAACTTGACAGTGCTATTTTTCTTCTTCTGCTGATGTGATCTTGTAATATGTCGTTCCATCCCTCTGCACATTCAATTTTTTTTAAATTTTTTTTTTTATAAAATGAATTATTTTTTGATGTTGAATTATTTTTTTAAGTTTAATAATATCATAAAAAATAAATTAAAAAATATTTTTTAGCGTTTAGTTATGTTATAAAAAAATAAGTTAGAAAATAAATTGTTAATTTATTTTTCAAGTTATTAAAATAATAAAAAATAAATTTTACAAATTGAAATAAAATTAATATTTAATAATAAAATTTAAAAAATTAATTTTAAATAAAATAATTAATAATTAAAATAATACATAATTAAAATTTAATAGATAAAAAGTTAAGAGTGGAATTTAAAAAATTATTAATTATAATTATAAATTTGAAAAAAATAAATAGCAATAAAAAAATAAAGATTAAATTTAATAAAAAAAAATTTTTAATTAAAAAAAATAATAAAAAAAAATAATAATAAGGATTAAAATTGATATAAAAATCAAATTAAATTTTAATAAATAAAATTGAAAAAAATCAAAATAAAATATATAATAATAAAAAATTTAAGGATAAAATTTGATATAATAAAAATAATATAATATTTCTAAATTTTTTATAATTTTTAAAAAATATTTTTCATAAAAAAAAAAGCTTTTAGAGAAACTAAACTAAATTTTTTTTATAAAAAATATTTTTATTAACTCACTTTTTTTAATAATAATCAAACATAAAATAAATTAAAAAATAAATTTTATTCCACGTAACAAACGAGTAATTAGTTTTCATTTGGCTACGAGGGGCACATTTTATGCGAAACGCAGTTTGCACCGCTAAATAACCGCAGCAGTCTTTCAACGTAATACGTTAATCAAAACCAAACCACTTGACCATGGAAATCTTTGCAAGAAGGCTGTACAAAACTATAGGAACTTGACCTTGAACTTTCCATCAATATGAACGGAACTCATGGCTCAGAGAGAAAAACTCAAGCCATCACTGTTTCTTTCTTTCTTTCTGTTCTTTTCTTTTTTTGTTTACTGAGGATTATTCAGCTTCTATTATTCTTCAGAATTAGCATTTTATGGACTTTGATACAAGGTGTCCATAGTTGAAAACATGGATTGTGGAAAAATCATACCACATTAATGGAGGAAATTGATGCTGGTCTTTCCTTTAGGCCATTCGTCAGAAATTACTCTTTGAACGTTTGACGAACCTCATATTAGTCCTGCAACCCTGTAGAGATTCTCGTTTTCATCCCTAACTACAGATGATCTTATCATTCTATCCTTTCTTCAACTGTATCTTTTTGTTAAAATAATTGGAGATGGTGATATGCATGCATGCTTGTGTTTCCTAATTGAACCTGTTTTCTAGAAATCGTGGGTGCAAAAATACCAAATCATAGCTTGCAATTCAAGATGAGTTTAGGCAAACTGTATCAAAATTGAAGCAATTTTATACTACCTAATGCTCTTGTGTTTTGAATGGAGGGAAAATTGGGCATTGTCACATCTAAGATTTGAGCAAACTAGGGTCGATAAATATTAGGAAGCAGAAGAATTTGATAAGGACTTGTATATTCCTAATTTGTTGAGTTTAATAAAATTTTTGAAGGATTCTTATAAATTGATTTGCACTATATATTTTCCTGCAGGGTGTGAATTATTTAGTTGTAGACAAACACAAACGAATTGAGCGAAAAAATATCTCATTGATGGAGGGCTCGACTTATAAATTGATATGTAGATGAATAAATCAAAAAACTTTTATATTCGAAAACTAATTTGAGGTTTGCCCTAGAACTATCAAAGCATGTATAATTAAAGCTGGCCAGAGTGTTTTCAACCACCGTATTCACAAACTTGTATTGTTATGACCATAGCCAAAGCTTGCAAGAAGTTTCCTGTGAATCAACAAGAAGCCTAGCCAAAGAAACTTGACCTAGCACAAACAAATGAAAAAGGGGAATTTTTTATGATCACGTATATTATCGGATAAGTATGCCCACTCATGCATGACTGATGAGGGGAAGAAAATTAAGCCATCACAATGTTATTTTCTTCTTTTCTTGATTAACAATGTATAATCAAATCTGTTCCTTCGACATGTATATATGGATATCTATTTTTTTAAAATAATTAATAATATTTCGATGGAATATTTTATTGGTATTTAAACATTGATTTCGTTGACGAATACCAATAAAAATAATGAGATGATATTATATCAGTAAACATTAGTATAATTTACGTACTGACAATATTGTTTATGTAAGTTTGAATTTAACAATTTCTCATTGATTATGATAATGATGGAACGATTAATAGCACAGTAGCATGCCTTTTTCTTTCGTTTATATATTTTATCATTGCCATGCATGACTTCAACCATCCATGCTTGCATATATCTACGCTCATCTTTATTGACAATATTGCTAGGTATGCAAAATATTCAATGAAGGCGACGGGGTCTAGAGGAATTGTACGTTGTTGGGAATGGTAAAAGTATGCATTAGCATTGATAAAATAGGGTTAGGGTTACTTGCCCTAAAACAAACATTCCTTGGCTCCCTCCCATTCCATCTATAAATACAGCCATGCATTCAAGGTGTAACAACCCTCAAGTATTGCATGCCTTAAAATGAAGGTTTCAATGACTGTAATTCTCTCAGTATTTTCAGCCCTCTTGCTGTCTGTATCGCTGGCAGCTAATTCTGATCCAAGTCTTGACAACTTTCTACAATGCCTTCCAAATAATAGCCTTCCCTCTTACCCTATTTCTGAAGCCATCTATACCACTGCCAACCCCTCTTTCGAGTCTGTTCTGCTGACATACATCAACAACCGTAGATTTCTGACCCCAACAACACCGAAGCCACTTGCGATAGTCACTGCCCTGCATGAATCCCATGTCCAAGCGACAGTAGTTTGTGCAAAGTCTCATGGCTTGCAGGTTAGAATCCGGAGTGGCGGCCATGATTACGAAGGTCTTTCTTATGTGTCAGAGGTCCCATTCGTCATCCTCGACATGTTCAATCTCCGATCCATCGACATAGACCTTGCCAGCGAAACGGCATGGGTTCAAGCTGGGGCAACTCTTGGTGAAATTTACTACAATATTGCAAACAAGAGTAACGTGCATGCCTTTCCAGCTGGTGTTTGCCCTACAATTGGTGCAGGTGGTCATATTAGCGGAGGAGGGTACGGGACTCTGATGAGGAAATATGGTCTTTCGGTAGATAATGTCATTGATGCGAAAATAGTAGATGTGAAAGGTAATATCCTTGATAGGCAGACAATGGGGGAAGATCTATTTTGGGCCATCAGAGGAGGAGGTGGAGCAAGCTTCGGAGTCATTCTTTCTTGGAAGATCAATTTGGTTAGAGTTCCGGCTAAAGTGACTGTTTTCAAGGTTGATAGGACCTTGGAGGAAGGTGCAACTGATATCTTTTATCAGTGGCAACAAGTTTCCACTGAGCTAGACAAAGAGCTTTTCATCAGAGCAATGCCACAAGTTGCCAATGGAAGTGTCGAAGGTACAAAGACGATTAGAATCTCTTTCTATGGCCTCTTTCTCGGACAAAGTGGAACCCTTATTTCCATGATGAACAAGCGCTTCCCTGAATTGGGTTTGCAGCAAAGCGACTGTATCGAAATGAGATGGATAGAATCCACACTTTTCTGGTTTGATTTGCCAAATGGTACGTCCATCGATGTTCTCCTCAATAGGCCTCGTGGAGCGCAAAGCTTTTACAAGAACAAGTCTGATTACGTGAACCATATTGTTCCAAAGGAAGCTCTGGAACGCATATGGAAGATGATGATCAAGGCCGAGCCAATGTGGATGCAATGGAACCCTATTGGAGGAAGAATGAGTGAGATTCCGGATACCGCAACTCCATTCCCTCACAGAGCAGGATACCTCTTCAAACTCCAGTACTCCATAAACTGGAGAGAAGAAGGGACCGAGGCCACAGACCGCTACATAAGTCTGATAAGAGAGATGCATGATGCAATGGCTCCATATGTCACCAAGTTCCCAAGGGAGGCATTTCAAAACTATAGAGATCTTGATATTGGCAGCAGTCCGAGCAATCAGACCACCTTCGAGGAAGCTAAAGAGTATGGCCTCAAATACTTCAAGGGTAACTTTCTAAGATTGGTGAAAGTCAAGGGAATGGTCGATCCAGATAATTTCTTCAAGCATGAACAAAGTATTCCTCCCCGTTGGATGTAGTAAAAGCCTACAAGTCTGTATTGTTTTGAAATTAAGTTTAATACTGTGTATTGTGATTGTTTCAGGGCTTTGTTCCCATAATAAAACTGTATTGCAAGATTTCTTTAAGCTAATAATAATCTCACCGCTCAGAAAATAACATCAAATTATATTTAAAAGTTTCATTCAAGTTTTTGAATTGATCTTTCTATTACACACCAAAAACACGATCTTTCTATTAATTATAATTTATTACATGTTAAGATGAATATGATCAAAGCCATTTTCAGTTTACGGAGCTAATAATTTATTCTTGGAACTAAACAATTTCTTTTTTGCTTAACTACTCATTTCAAACTAGCTGGAATACTTTGTTCATACTTGAAGAAATCATCAGGATCTACCCTTGACTTGACTTTCACCAATCTTATAAAGTTGTTCTTGAAAAGCTTGCTGCCATAGACTTTAGCTTTCTCAAAGCTGGTCTGGTTGCTAGGGTTGCTACCAATATCAACATCTCTATAGTTGAGAAATGCCTCCCTTGGATTGCTGCTCACATATGGTGTCATTGTATCATACAATTGTGTTATCAAATCTATGTGATGGTTGGCAGCCTCAATTCCTTCTTGATCACTCCAGTCTATGGAGTACTGAATCTTGAACAGGTTTCCAGCTCTGTGAGGAAATGCAGTTGCTGTAGCTGGAATCTCATCCATTCTTCCTCCATAAGGATTCCATTGCATCCATACTCGCTCTACCTTGATCATCATCTTCCATATTTTTTCCAAGCCTTTCTTTGGGATGGCTCTTTGTACATAATCAGATTTCCTTTTAAAAAAGCTTGCTCGGGCAGGCCTATTGAGAAGAGTTTCAATGGATGTTCCATTTGGAAGACCGAACCAGTAAAGTGTGGATTCTACCCAGCTCATTTCATTGCAATCTTTCTGCTGCAAACCCAATTCAGGGAAGCTATTTTTCATCAAGGGAAGAAGTTTGCAGCTCGGTCCTAGAAAGAGGCCAATGAAGGAAACCCTAACAGTCTTGTTACTCCCGGAGCTTCCATCGACTACCCGTGGCATGACTCTTATGAAAAGTTCTTTGTCTAGTCTACTAGCAACGTCTTGCCACCGGTAAACAACATCCGTTGCACCTTGCTCCAACGTCTTAGAGACAGTAAATGTTGTCACTTTGGGAGGAACATCAACCAAATTGATCTTCCAAGAAAGGATGACACCAAAGCTTGCACCACCACCTCCCCTGATTGCCCAAAACAAATCTTCTCCCATGGACTTTCTATCAAGGATCTTGCCATTGACATCAACTATTTTCGCGTCGACGATATTATCAATCGAAAGACCATGTTTTCTCATCAAAGGCCCATAACCCCCACCACTGAAGTGTCCTCCAGCACCAAGAGTCAAGCAAACACCAGCCGGAAAGGCAAGCACATTGCTCTTATTGGCAATATTATAGTAAAGTTCACCGGTAGTTGCCCCGGATTGAATCCAAGCCGTCTTCCCCGCAACATCTATGTCGATAGAACGGAGGTTAAACGTATCAAGAATGACAAACGGAACATTAGATACGTATGAAAGGCCTTCATAGTCATGGCCACCACTACGGATTCTGATTTGCAAGCCATTAGACTTTGCACAAATAACAGTTGCTTGGACATGGGATTCATGCGTGGCAGCTATGATTGCAAGCGGTTTCGGGGTTGTTGAGGTTAGAAATCTGCTGGCTTTTGCATATGCTCGCAAAGTAGGTTCGAAAGAGGAATTAGTAATACTGTAAATGGCTCTAGAAACAGGGTAAGAGGAATCACTGTGGCTAGGAAGGCATTTTAGAAACCTGTCAAGAGATGTTTCAGAAGTTGCTAGCGGTACTAAGACCAATAGAAGTGAACATACTAAGAGTCTCAGAGACATTGAAGCCTTCATTGTTTAAGGATATTATGCTTCAGGCTTCATTTGCAGACACATTGCATGCCTGTACTTGTAGGAAGCAAGAGAGGAAGGCAACTCTCTATTAATTAGTCCAAAGAAACTGCATCACAAAATATTCAATGCTTTCTCCATTAATCCAAAGTAACAGTAGCACAAAACATTCAATGCTTTCTCTATCTTGCGTGTCAAAAACTTTGAATATTTAATTTGTATATATCTTGGAATGTTTCTTTTCAGAAATTCAAGAGGCTGACTGACGCATAAAAAGTCTTGTATACTTAGCTGGCTCACACATCATCATAAATGCATTGCAAAGGAAGAACTTTCGCAATTCTATGGTCCATTATGCACACTTGTAGGGGTATGTTCTGGCTTGATAACAAGTTGTGAGAAAGTTGAAAAAACCCGGCCGGTTATAATTGGGTTGTAGATTGAATAAGTTAATTCGGGTTAATTAAAATAATATTATTATAATTAAAAAAATCAAATTAAATTTTAACAAAATTAACCTAGTTTGACTTTATCAATTCTTACTTAAAAAACTTGGTCCGATCAGTTACCAGGTTAATCTGTTGTATACAACTGGGTTTAAGAATGCTGATAGGAAAGACTTTTGAATTAATAGCGTTTAAATATTTAAAAGAAATTTTAAACTCCTTATAATTAAGATTAAGATTGTTACGTACGTTCCATAATTTGGTTTAAGTTAATGTTGTTCAGAATTATTATATCAAAATTTTCAGTTTATAAACCAATCAATGAATGAATATAGAACAGTAAGGAATCAAATATAAAATACTAAATATTACGTTTAATTAGCGAGATAATTAAAAGGGGTTGAATCATAGTTAAAGAAAACCAACTGTTATTTGACCTATTTCAAGTCCTATTTCAGAGGTTGGGTGGGTACAAGTTAAGTTAGATCAACTTAAAATGTTATCGTATCAAGATTTTTAAAAAATAAAAATCAAAAATCAAAATAAAATGATTTTAAAAAAGTTAAACTAAGTTTAGCCGGATAAAAAACCAGATTAATCACGTTTGATTGGATCAATTTTTATCTAATTTGATAAAAAACTTGGTTTAAATTAGGTTTTAGATCAGTAGATTATTGAGTTGATTTATCATTCAACGCCGAATTTAATAACACTGGATTGAAGCAATGAAAAAATTACTATGAATTATATGTCATATTCCAAACAATGGAAATAATTATTCAATTTGAATTTATGATAGCTACAAGCATTTCTATGTGAAAGAGATGAAGTCAAGACCAGATATATAGTTCAAAGCTACGGCCTGTTTTTGCAAATTATACAATTTTTCAACATCATGTCGCCTTCATGAAATATATAAATTTGCGGACCAAAACAAATATATAACTGGTCATTTAATCAAAACCTTTGTTTCCAAAATTTCTGTACCTTTCTTCTCTTTTGGAGAGATCTTGTCGCTATTAAAATTTAATTTAATTTTCTTTAAAAAAAATTAAAAGAACATCATTTTGAGAGTGTTGTAGACATTGAAGCATTCATTTTCAGGTTTTGTCTCTCAGTTCCAGGCTGCATGTTCAGACAAATTTGATTGCTGTGTGGGAAAGACAGGAAGCCAACTGTATTAGTGCAAGTTAGTGCAAAGTTACTGCAGAGAACTGTTAGAATTCTAAAATGTTAGGATCACCCTGTAGACTCGAACCGCACGGTAAGGTTTTATAACTAGGATAATCTTGACTAATCTTCCAATTTCTTATGATAATTGGAGGAGTGCTGCTATTACATAAACAAATTATTAAACCTAGCTGGTTGGTTCACACATGACCACAACTGTCAATTACAAAATATATTGTCCGAGAGAAAGAACAAGCTAGCTATATATAGTCCTTGTTATAATGATTGTCTTGGAATGATTGTGGCTCACAGTTCTCAACAGAACCATCACCAATCATGCAATGCAAGCCTGTGCCCTCTAATACATTAATGAACATGTTATTTCTTTTACTATAATTCTCAAAGCCTAGCTAGTTGGTGACAAAGCAGGAGGGGTCTTGCTCCCTCCTCGCATCCGCGCACGCATGCTCGTATATAACCATGCACTGCTGACAATTAATTATGAATAAATATAATATTTCGTCAAAATCTTTAAAAAACTCAAAAAAATAACTATTTATGCATTTGATTCTTTATTTATAATTAAACATTTATTCACTTTGCATCCATAACTATCTTGTAATAACTTACCATTACTATTATCATTATTGCTCAACACTCAGGATTTGGTGCCTTGTCTTAGGGGACCTGCAAGTGGAAACCTTAAGCCTACATGCCTTTCTTTCATGCCTGCTTGGCTTTTTTCCGCCAGTCAGTCTTGTGCATTTCTCTATTGAAAGTGGCATTAATTGCCCTAACTGTTTGGAGCTTTTACCCATAGTTTTATCAATCTAGGAAAAAACTCGAGTTTTAGGTTGCGAGAATCAAGTTTCATAAAAAACCAGTCTTAACCCCAGATCAACCCACCTTAACATTAATCTAGTTCTAAAACAATGCTTTTACCATGCAATCTTTTAGGTCTTTATATTCCGAGGAGCTAGACTAGTGTTGATCGCGCTTAATTTGGTACTGTTTAGCTTCAAAAAATGTCTTTCATTCTCATCAATCTTTTCACATCTTCTACTCTCTTTTTTCTCTATTTCTTGAAACAAAAAAATAACATAATAAATTGAAAAAAAAATGAAATAGATGAAATAATTAAGCTATAAATGGATTTAATAACGTATAAATTAAATATATAGTTCATGAAACTATGAACACTAGTTAGTCAGCCAACATAACCTACAGGGACTTGGTTATAATTGAGTCCTGCTCAAAGTCTGCATTAATTTCCAAAAAAGAATTATAACGTAAGCATAAATGATAAGAGTGCAATGACAACAAAGCACCATTATTTTCAGAATATTTTGCAATGGCAGCCAGGAACTGGCAAGGTCAAGAGCCATTTGGTCAACATTCTTATAAACTAGAATCTTGTAACCCTAGCAGCTTCTTCAATGATCTCTTTCGGTGCTTCATACACCCACTCAAGGTTTGACTATGGCAGAGCTCTACGCAAAGTTCAGTTCAACTTGGCTAAATGAAATGATTCTGGAGGCAAACAGCACAGTCCCCATTCTCAGAAAACCAGCTTTATTGAACATGAACTATGATAACCGATGGGTATGAAGAAAAGGGTAGAATCAATATAGAAGCTATACCAGCGCCAGGGCATCGTATTATTGAGATATTATTGGTTGGAATACATGTAATGAATTGGCCGCTCCTAACACTATATATTAGAAGTTGAAAAAATTTCTTTATCTGAAACCCCACTTCTAAGGGAGAATATAGAAGCACAACTAGAGTCGGTGCTGCGTGGGGGTCTGAGTTAAATTTCTGCTATGGACTCTTCCCTAAATGTTCAAGAAGCCATCACCAAAGGGGATCCATACCCATTTTGATGTGATTTTTGCCATCTCCATGCAGTCTGTAAGCTCTTCTGGAGATCCGTGTATTGCGCTGTCCAGTTCAGCTCACGGTAAATTTTTGATGGGTCACTGAATACTTCGGCGTAGTCACCAGGACGGCGAGGTAAATAGTCAACTTTGATATCTACACCAGTTGCCTTTTTACATGCCTTAACAAACTCCTTGACTGATCTACCTGATAATAGTAACAAGAAACAAACAACAGCTTGAGAACACAAGACTGAAAAAACACTTAGAGAACAGTGAAACTTGATCACCCACCCTTTCCAGTGCCAACATTGTAGATTCCTACTTTACCAGGCATTGCCTTTTCAAGTGCTTTAACATGAGCATCAACAAGATCAGTAACGTCAATATAATCTCTTATACAAGTTCCATCATGTGTCTTATAGTCTGTTCCTTTAACCTGCAAAGTGAAAACAACAACACATTCTGAGAATTTCATTCTGAGTAATGTAAATACAACAACAGATCAGGGCATGGCACAAAGAATATGGAATCAGGCAGATATTAGCAATCTATAGTTACGAAAACTCAATAAATGTCCCAATAGCCTGATTCCCAGACTCCCAAAGAGTCCAAATTTTCAGCAAGGAAATCAACACCTAAAACTAAACCAGCCGAGTTCTGAAAATCAAAGTAACAACAATTACAAAGCAGGAAGGCACAGTGCTCTACATTCTTTTTCTGAAAGATTGAATGAAGAAAATCTCCTTTTCACCAGGAATTGCAGAATCATACATTTCTACCAAAATACAAACTGAAATTTCTACTTTTTTCGCAGGTTAGCCTTGAAATAACTCAACAGTCAAGTTGCAATTTTGGTCTAAAAGGGAAAATTCAAGGTAAAAGACAAGTAAAAGTACCTTCAGCCCAGGAATAATACCACGAGCTGCATCGAAACAAGCACCGGAAATTCGTCCATGCTCACGCAGTTCAGGTCTAGGAGCCTCACCTAACCTGCCATCTGGATCTGATCCAATCACATTGAAGTATCTGAAAGTTGATCGAAAAAGCATTCATCATTTCATACCCTTTTAAGAGTGAGCAGTTCTCATTATTTAACTTTCATTTAATGGCGGGATGTTGCTTTAAAATATCAATTTTGTATTCAAAGCCTCATCTTCTGCAGTTAGTTCAAAAACTGAAGGGCATTTGAGGAATACTTTAAAAAAAACGAGAAAAAAAAACAGAGATCAGCTAGTAAATTGAACGAAAAGCATTTGAGAAATACTTCAAAAATAACAAGTAAGAATATGCCAGCTATTGGAAAGTCAATAATTCAAAGAAAAAGGTATAAGGATACTCAACACCAACCTCAATATCATAATTGCCATGTCTGAGTTTTTAGAAAAATCAAGGATGATATCTTCTGCCATCTTCTTAGCTTTTCCATATGGATTAATGGGTACCTGAGTTGAGGGACAAACATAATTCAGTCATCTATCATGTAACCTGATAAAAAGGAAAGCAAGTTGTAGCATTCATTCTTGCGCTCTCTTGTCCTAAATGAAACTGTAGACTGGACAAACAGAAGAAAAAAGAATGCCAGTTAGAAAGTTTTTAACTCAAACCTGTGGAGTTACTTCAGTAATCGGCATCTTTTCAGGCTCCCCATATGTTGCACATGTACTTGAATATATCAAAGTCTTTACATCATTTGCAGCCATTGCCTCCAACACCACCAAGGTATTTGATGTGATATTGTGATAGTACCTGCACAACAAGGACAAGCATATCATCATTTTGGTCATTTTGGACACATGATTAAGGGTATTGATTTTGACAGAGAATATAGGTTTTCAGTTAGAAGATGATCCATATCTATACAAAGTGAAATATATGATAAAAGAAAATCTCAAGACTTGATTTACATTATATCAGTTTTCAAAATCAATGTTCTGTACGTATTCTATAGCTTCCAGTGGATTTTCTATGATTATTGGACTAAGAAACACAATATGCAAGATACAACAGAATTTTCAACCAAAATTGGCTTCCCTGAGCTATTAGGCAGTAAGATGCCCAGTAGATTTTAATAACAAGCCCCAAAGAAAAGGTTGTCATGGAAGAATTGGTATCATATGAATACTGCAACAAGTGATGGTATTCTTGTAGATAGGAACCCTGAAGGAACTCATGGTGGTAGTAATGGTGATGGAAACAGCACTACCAGTGGGAAATGCAGCAGCTGGTGTAGTAGTGTCAGTGGCATAATGGGATTGTCAACTTTAGAGGTGGAAAACAAAGATTATTCCAATTAGGATTAGTAATCAGGAAATCAAGAAACTCTACCAGCCAAGCAAAAGTTTGTGGTCCCCGATACTTAGCAGATAGCCAGTTGTAGCAGGTTGAAGAAGGGCAATGGGTATTCATATTTGTTCTGTGCATGAGTCACCATAGGCATAGTGATACAAATACTCATGCAAGCTAAAGCAGCAAGTCTTATAAACCCAGGCTGCACAGAATATGTGCAGTTACCTGTCAAAGAACACAACTTTTTTCTATCCCACTGGCATAAATTTTCACTTTCAAAGAAAAGAGATTTTAATCATGGCTAATTACTCTTCTAATTCTTTCCTTACATTTACTTCCCCCTCATTTTCCCTAACTTATAGAAGGACACGTAAAGTATCAAATAAACAAAATAAGATTCAAGGTTCCATTTAAACATCCTTAAAATAACATGATTTCTGGAAATTCCATTGTCATGCTTTTAAGTTTTGAACCCTAATATCAATGATTACCAGCATTAGAAGATAATTTCCTTCTATTCTTTTAATGTTTGTTCACTTCTTAAAAAAGAAGTTCCTTTGCCTTCAATTTTTTCAAAACAACACCATGGAGCTGCTATTCTGCAATAATTTGATGCCTGTTATCCCATCATCTAAATCTTACTTGCAGTTCTTGTATGCAAATCATAGAATCAGGCTATCCCAAAAATCCCTTGTATGAAAAGTGGTTTCAGTGATACCTTCCTTAAACTTCTTATTATTCCATGTGGCAACGGGAAAAGAAAACCTAAACTTGTAATCACACAAACACAAACTATTTTGCACCAAGTTCAACAGGAAACCAAAACGAAAGCTTACTTCAGGGGTTCCATGGTGCTTTCCCCAACATATGCAACTGCTGCAAAATGCATCACAGCATCAAATGCATTTTGTGAGAAGATAATGTTAACCTGGGATTTTGGTGAAGGAAACATGTTGCAACATCCAAGTTCAGCTATCTTTATAAACAACCTAAAATCAGCATTATACATTTTATTTATCAAATTGTAAGGATACAGTTTTAGGATCTCCCAGGTCAGCATATATAAACTGAAGCCTCCCGGGCTCTGGAAATAATTCTTGTAAAACCTTGACTGCACCTATGTTTCCTCGAGAAAGGTTGTCCTGTTAACAATATGAAAATCTTTACATTAAATATATAGAGATATTAACATCACAGGTGATAACAGGATCTTTCACGTGATAACAGATCCGAAAGGAAGTCGATATGTTTCATGTAAGGAACATACCACTATGGTTACTCGGTAACCATCCTTCAAAAGTCGCAATGCAGCATGGGAACCAATGTAGCCAGCACCACCTGTCACTAGGACATGGATCACCCCTTCTTCATGCAAAGAGAACTGAAAAACAAATCATCAAGTACGTTAAAAAAAATGTCATAAACTCAATTTGTAATTCAATGGCCGAACATAATTGAGATTTGGACAACTGATTTCACGTTTGAAAGAGGCGCGCAAAAAAATCCAAATGCCCTTTACTGGAGAAGTAAAGGTGGCAATACAATTCTGAGAGTGAGAGACCCTGTATTTTCTAGGGGCAAATAATAAACATGCTTCAAGTTTCAAAATGCTATTTCTGCAGCTTCAGGGGGAAAAACAGGATGCCTGGACGCAATCAAAATGTCTGTTAATTATTTTTATGTCAACTCTTCCACACCAAAAGAGTATTGACTTGACAGAAGACAAATGAACAAAGGATCAAGGAGTTACCGGGCTTGGAGAATAAAAGGTCGGAGATTGCTTTAGCATAATTATACATAAAGCTGTGAGGGTAGCAGCCAAAAGAATCTTTCCTACAACGTTGTTTTTCCTTTTTGGATCTGAATAATCCATGCCTGCAACAGAATGAGCAAAACCAGAAAATCAAACCCCGAGAGCAACTAGCAGCTTCATATAATTCAAGCAAACAGAAGCCAACCAAACAATTGCATCACCATAAACATCAAGGGAGTAAAGAGGGAGCATTTTGATATCAAAATGTAGAGCCATGAAACAGACCTCCAAGAGATATAGATCTATTGGACCTTGGCTGAGCTCTGGTCCTGCCAAAGTTTAGCATTTGGAGAGTCCTTCAATTCCAGTCCCTTTCTCTCTCAAAACTAAGTTTCAGTATCAGTGATATTCTGCTCCAGTCTGCTGCAATGAAATCAAATTCAAACAATTAGCAATGATAGAGTTTGAAAAAGAAGAAACCAAAAGACATGAAAGGTAAAATCAGAACCAAAAGGAAGAACAGCTGGGCCCTATATAAGTATTTGAAGCCAAAACAAAACAAAGAGAGCAAAAGCTTAAACACTACAAGTAAAAAAAAAATACAATTCAAATGGGGAAAAACAAAAACCCAGGAAAATTCACCACTCAATTCAATTCTTTACAATCTGAAACCAGTTAAAAGAGAGAAAAGGAGAAGAATTTCAAGATCCAAAAAAACCAGTAAACACAAGAAATCACTCCTCAGAACTCCATTTGTTACATAAAAAATAAATCAATTAAAAAAAATGCACAGACATAGCAATTGTTTGTCAGGGCATGTCTGATACCAGAGATTAAAAAAAAAAAACAAAATTCTGATATCAGAATGTCCACCATAGACAACCCAGAAAGACAGATGATGAAGCTTCTAACAAATATAAAGGGAAAAAAACATTTTACAGAGAGAAGAACAAACCAAATCCCAAAATGGGAATTCCTCGAGATCCAAGAACACCAATCAATCAAAACCCATTTCCAAAAACACTGAAAAAATCCCAAAAATCACACCTTTATCAAAAAAGAGCTAGTCAATCAAAACAAGAACAACAAAAAAGCTCAAATATTTAGCAGCAGCAGTCTACTTAAAAGAAAAATACTTAAATTCTAACATCAATACCACTAACGAACTTCCCGAAAGAAACCAATTTTCCTTATCAAGAACCAAAAAAAGATCTATCTTTACTGTAGATACAAATATACAGCAAAGAATGGAAGAAAACGCTTGAAATTTAAGGACATGCACTCACATGAGAAATGACGCAGAACCCACAAAAAGATGATCAAGAAAACGTAAAAAAGAGAGAATTCTAACTACAGAAATAAATTAAAGATTTTTAAAGAGAGAGTAAAACTTGTAGGAATTTAGAGAGAGAGAGAGAGAGAAGCGTACAAGTACAAGAAGAAAAAAAGTGAAAACGAGAGAAAGGAGGGTTCCGGTTGTTAAGGTACGTTTGAATGTGTAAGAGAAGAATTGTAGTCATAGGCGAAGAATTCTCTGTGCATTCCATGTTGTCATCGAATGAGAACATGAGAAAGAGAGCGGAGGTTTGAAAATTCAATTAGAAAAATAATTTTTTTTAACACTAATTATTTCGTGTTCAGTATTTGGATGTTATTTTTTAAAAATATATTTTTTAATTTTTTTAAGTATATTAAAATCATTTAAAAAATATTAATTTAATATTTTTTTCAATTTAATTATATTTTTAAAATACATTTAAACTTCATGAAAATAAAATTTTAAATTAAGTGTTTGTTTCGAGCTGTTTTGTACCGAGTTTTAATAAATTTTATTTTTTTATTAATATTTTTATGTTTTTAAATTATTTTAAAATATTAATATAAAAAAATTAAAAAATATTATTTTAATATATTTTAAAATAAAAAATATTTTAAAAAACAAGACCACACTTTCCATTCTTTATATTCCAACTTTTTAATATCGGTTTGGCGACGTGATAATTGTGGCGCAGTCTGAATGTAAAGTGTTTTTCATTCTGAAATGCATCAAAATGATATTTTTTTTATTTTAAAAAAATTATTTTTAAAATCAGCACATCAAAACAATCTAAAACATAAAAAAAATTAGCAATGAATTCAATAATCAATGAATTCAAAAATCTCAATGGAATCATTTGCTACATGTGTACCCAAAAAATCAATTCAAGAAGGATTGATAGTATTTTGCATTTGTTTTATTGATTTATATTTTGAGCTGAATTTTTTTAATTTTTTAAAGCACTGGATTCATATGAAAAGCTGTATTTTTAGAATTATTATAGAAAAAAAAATTAATATCGGTCTAAATCTCCAATTCCATTAAATTTCACAAAACAAGAAAAGGTAGTTAAAAGAATGTAGTGAATGAACCCAAATCCTTGTGAAGATTAATTTATATATATATATATATATATAAAATAATTAAGGCTATATAATTTTTCTAAAATTGAAAAAAAAATACCAAGAAATTGGAAATCTATAATGAAATATCATGTCCTTCTAATGTGAGATTAAGAGCGTGTTTGGCAGTGTGATTGCGGGTGCTTTTCAAATAATTTTTCGTGTCAAAATACATATCAATGATGTTTTTTTATTTTTTAAAAATTATTTTTGATATCAGCACATCAAAACGATCCAAAACATATAAATCATATTCAATTTTAGTAAAAAAAAATTCAAAATTTTTAAGAACGCAGCCGCAACCGCAGCCGCGTTCCCAACCATAGTATAAAACCATAGTATAAATCTTAATTTAAACGGTAGCAAAAACACAATATGATATATTTTAAAAGTAATTTAATATAAAAAAAAAAAACCAATCTCTTGAAATTTGTATTGGGAAATATATTTTTGAAAAGGATGCATGAAAGGGAGAGGCAGTCAATGACAAGCGAAGCGGAAATAGCGGGGCGAAGGCTTTTTCTTGCGTACCTGTAACTCATCTACTCTGTCTGTCACCAGTTACGTGCCTCCGTGTCATTGCTCTTGTCTCTGCTTTTTCTTTGTCTTTAAATTAATTTTATAATAATTCAATGATTACCGCTTGACTTTCTTTAAAATTATATTGCTCCCCACATTTTATAATTAATCCAATGACTTATCACCTAGAAATCTCATTCAAGTCACATTTTATATCAAGTTATATATATATATATATATATATATATAAACGGTGTCCTTTTATTTTATTTTTCAAAATAAATTATGTTGTTTTATACTTGTTTACTGAAAATTATTTTTTTATCAAATATTTTTTTTTAAAATTATATGTTAACTATGTTATGAAATAAAAAACATTTTAAATGAAGAGTTCAAAAACTAAAGTGGTATAATATTTTATTATTTATATATATATATAAAAAAAGTAATTTAGAATATAATATTATTAGAAAATAATAAATTACTAGTATATTTATATGAAAAAATCTACAATATAAAAGTACATTAATTTGATATATTGGTGCATATAATACTTTAATCTATGTAATATTACTAGTAAATACATTCCAATAAAAAATATCATATATTATACAATAATAATTAATTTTTAAATCATATTAATTATGTTATAAAATTAGGATACCATAAAAAAAATTTGATGATCTTCAAACATCAAAAAAAAATATTTGATAGAAATAAAAATTCTATTAATTTTAAAAAAGTTAATAACTCAAAGTGTATTATTTTTTAATTTATTTTTTTATATGTCCGAAGACAATTTTCAGCTCATACAATTAAACACTGAAAAATAATATATTTTATTGAAAAATCATTTTTTCTGGAGATCATTTCCCAAAACGAATCAATTTTTGTGGCCTTGATACGGAAAAAAAAGTATTTTTGAAGGTTTGAAAATAAATAAAAAATTACTAGATCTTATTTAAGAAATATTTAACAACAAGGTTAAATGTCTAGAATATTATATTTAAAATATTTAGAGTATATATATAGTTACATCTTATAAAATAAATTATATACAAATATATGATATAGTAATTTTTAGTTTATTTTCTATGATATTTTTAAATACTGAAAAATATTTTATAATTTATTTGTTATGATATTTTTAAATATAAAAAAAATAATTTCCTTTTTAATAACATGTTTTTATTAAAAAAATATTTTAAAGAACAAAAACTCTTTTTTCGACAAGAAAAACGAGATATTAGTAAAAAAAAAAAAATAATGAATTGATTTGACAAAATCGAGACACTGATTCTGAACCGACGCTTGTAAATATGTTTTTTTGAGATATTTAAGCGGGACCCATATAAATAAACAAAAAGAGAAGTGGGCCTCACAAAAAAGAGGACGGCTGGACTGGTCGAATACGTGGGCAGGTTGTTTTTTACTGCATGTCTGAAAATTCATTGGTTTTTAAAAAAATTTAATGTTTCGATATTAAAATTAAATATAAAAAATTATTTAAATATATTTTAAAATAAAAATTATTTTAAAAATCAGCCCCAATATCACTATAATAATATAAATACGTTACAGTAAGTCAATTACTATTCAACACTAGTAAACATCATTTTAAAATTTGATTCAAGTGGAGGTGAATTTAACTTCCAGTTAGACTTAAGATTTTATTTTTAAAAAATAAAAATAATAATTAATAATTTACAAGTGATGACAACAACAGATATTAATAACAATTCCACCTGCTCTGCATAATTAAAGCATTGCTTCTATTCATTTCTGTAATGGATGATCAAGAGACATGCATGTCTCTTCGCTTGATAAAAAACAATTGTTGGTAGCATAGTTTTCACATCTGTTCCGATTCAAGATTCGGGTTTTGTTCGGGTAAACAACATTATTTTAGTGAAAAAAAAAAGTTAATGGAATGTAACCGGGTCTTACCGAGTCACACCAGGTTTTTTCTTTTTCTATTTTTTTTTCAACCCCGGTTCGGTCTCAAGCCTCAAGTCGGCTGGTTCCGGGGTTGACCACGGGCTGGACTAGATTTCAAAATTATGGTTGGTAGTGTAGGAAAGATTAATTTTTAAATTATATTTTTGTTTCGAAATATATAAAAATAATATTTTTATTTTCTAAATTTATTTTTAATACCAATATATCAAACCGATTTAAAATATAAAAAATTAATTTAAAACTATAAAAAAATTATTATATTTTTTTAAAAAACACCTAAACAAAATAAAAACTTCTTCAAAAATAAATTATAAAGCTCGGTTGCTCTAGGTTTTATTATTATTATTATTATTATTATGAATTTAAGATAAGCCATGGATCGATAGAGGTAAAATAAAGCTCATGGTATAGAGATGGCACCACGTTCTTAGTCTAGGCAGATCCCAGTATAGATCAGCAGTTGGATTTTTCTCTGTAGTCAATGGAAAATATCTTAGCACTAGTTTGTGTGTTTTTTACTAATTGTTCTTGTTAAATAGCTTTAAAGATGTATTTCTCTAATCCATTTATGATCTTTTCAAGAAAATACTTCTTTTAATAGCTGATTTGTTAGGGATTAACCTGGTTTAAGTCTCGGGTTATTGCGTTTGTGGTTTAATCCACGGGTCATCGGGTCAACTTGGTTTTATTATTTGTTTTTTATAAAATGGACATTCATCTAATAAATCTCCTTTATGAATAAAGAAAAAAAGCATCATATGATCATTGACAAATAAACAACCTTTCCCTAATTCTTTTTTATGGTGATGTTACATGAAGATTAATTGATTTAATATTTCGCCCTCCACCAATAAATAAATATATTGGGGCACACAAGAAATGGCAATAATGTTGCACATGTAATGGCATAATTGCAGCATGGTCTAACTTGTTCTAGCGTAGACATAGTTATAAAATTCAACTTACTCCATGACTTGATTAAAATCTTGATTATAGGTTGAGTAAATCAATTCAAAATATTATTATTTTAAAAAATAATTAAATTTTATCTCACTCGAATCTTAACCCCTTCAACTAGATTACAAGTTGACTCATCATATCAATTACCACTTAATTTAACATGTTCAAGCAAAGTTTTGAATCGGTGAGTCATTGAACTGACTCTCCAGTTCAGATTTTAACTTAATTGATAAGATTGTAAGTTAACTCATCATATCAATTCTCATTTAATTTAAAATATTTGATCAAAATTTTAGATCGATGAAACCGAGCAGAGTTTTATAACACTCAATGACTAAAATGGTTTTGGACCCTTCATACACTAAAGGAATCATTCCTTTTCCATGCAGGTAATGGGGGGCCGGTTGTCTAAGTCCTAGTTGAGGCTGGAGACAAATATTAGAAGTAGTGATTTCTAGGATTTGGCCACCTTATTATTTTTCAATGTTCTAATTTTTTTAGTACCTAACTTGGTGTTGACTTCAGACTTGCAGCCACTTGCATTGTTTGACTTTTCAATCACACTCAAGACTCGAAGAAGAAGAGCCTCGTCTAAGTGACTTCCAAATCCCTTCTCACCATCCCTTCTCGATGAGATCTTCAATTTGGTGCTTCCATTTAAAGGAAAATAATTAACTATTAATCCGTTTCTTAATCCTAATATCTTGCTTGATCAATGGATAATCCATGAAATGTTTCTATCATCTCAAGCAACACGACCATGGGACACTTGTAGTCCTTTAGAAAAAGAGTGGATCGATGGATTCATGAGAACTCGAAGAAGAAGATTATGTGTTTTACTTATTCTAATTGTATGCGTTAATTCCTCAATGCCTTCAATTTGATTGAGTTAATACTGTAGATTAACCTAATTAATCTCTTCTTAAATTCCCATGGCCCAATTGAAGCCTACATGATATAGAATTTGGGTTAGGTAAAAGGACAAGAGAGGGAGAGAATGATCAAATGAAATTGATTTGAAATACTGAAAATTCTAGATTGCTTTGACTAAGTAGTGATTAAGAAGGAGATATAGTGGGTATTAAGCCACTTAATTGATGGACATGGACCAAACTTACGATATCTTAACAGAGAAAATCAATAAATTTTTGACCAAATCATACTCATTATATTGGCTCTTCGATGAGTCTAAAGGTTATTTTTATGTTTTAAAAATATTTTTTAAAAAAAATAAATATTTTTTTACTTTAAATTAACTTCTTTTGGTATTTTTAATTAACTGTTTTTGGTATTTTTATATTGTTTTGATGTGCTGATTAAAAAAATAAAAAAATTATTTCAATGTATTTTCAATAAAAAAACACTTTGAAAACAACTACGGCAATACCAAAATTGTTATGTAACACCTATTTGAGATTGTGGTAGCGGTTGCGGTTCAAAGTGTTTTTTGCTTAGAAATATATCAAAATAAAATAATTTAAAAAAACTATTTTTGACATCAGCACATAAAATGATTTAAATACATAAAAAATAAATAAATAATTTAAAATTTTAAAAAATATAATTTGCTTTGTGTTTTTAAACACAAAAAAAAAATTTATATGCCTTGGTTTTCTTTCCTAGGCAGGGGGGTAGGTAAGGTTCCTGTTCCTATATACAATTTTCTTCTCCCTATTCCTTTCTTTAATTGCCATTAATTGAATTGGACTTAAGATTTTAAACATCTAAATCAAGAAAAAAAATCTTCACGTAAATTATGCCAATTATACGGCTGACAAGTATTGCCACATGCACGCATATAAGTGGACAGGGAGGCTTGAACAATCAAGAACTAGAAGTATAACCGTATAAGATTTGAGCAGAGAGGTTAAGATTGACAGATCATAAACTTAAGGGACCACAATGCTATTTACCCTGTAGAGTCGTCGCCATGCTCCACCAGCAAAGTGTTGAAAAGTCGCCCATTTTAGTTGCCGATCTTGGCCACCTGTTTTCAACACGAAATGGCAGATTCCACAGTCAATCTTTGCAGGGAGTGGATGTTGATTGAAAGCAAAGTTCCTTAATTTGTAGGTGGCTGAAGTTGTAAGACAGGTAGGCAGGCGACCTTTCTTCTCAAGGTGTGGTTAGATGGGGTGTTTGATTGTGATTTGTTGGTTAATTTGGGTGTTTGATTCAAGTTTATTAAATGAGGTTGGATTCATCATCTGCCTCGAGTCTCGGGATAAAAGGTAAAAGAATTAATCCAGGTTAATTCATATAATTTTAATATTTTTTTAAAAAAATTAAAATGATATTATTTTAAAATAAATTTTTAAATCAAACTCAATTTTAATTAGATCGTGTCTAAGGATTGAATTAACGAGTTATCGAGTTGACGTACTAGGTTTAAACAAATATAATAACATTGGTTTGATTATGATTTGATGGTTAAGGGATCCATTTTTTTCAAGCTATTAAAAAAATAAGCATAAAAGGAAATTAGGGGATACAATATGATGCTTAAGGCTTGGCTCAAGTGCTTCATAGTTTGTAGTTTCTCCTCTTATATAACACATGCTTGAGTTAAAGAAGGATTGGTAGTAAGAAATTTATGATATATTGTTTGCAAGAAATTCTATTACTAGAAAATATGATAATAATTTTTTTTTAAAAACATGTATAGATTGTTGGATATGGAAGATGCAACTACATATAAGGGCATGTTTAAGAATATGATAGCTGTTGCTTTTTATTTGAAAATATATCAAAATAATATTTTTAAAAGATTATTTTTGACACCAATATATTAAAACGATCTGAAAACACAAAAAAATATTAATTTGAAACAAAGAAAAAAAAATTTGAATTTTTTCAAAAGCGTTTTTAAAACGTAAAAACAAACAGGCTTCAAAAAAAGAGTGGAAAAATCACCCCCCATAATTTCTTAAGAAATCATAATAGTCCTTGATAATCTTAAGATTTTCAATATGCTTCCTTTCCTAAACAAACCCTAATAGTTTTTGAAGCTCTCTCTCATTACTCCACGACATTTCTTGATTTAACATTAATTTCTAGCTTAGCTTAAATTGTCAATGATTTTTTTATTTTTAAAAATAATTTTGACATCAAACAAAAACGCACACTCAATACTTTAGTAAAAAAATTCAAAATTTACAAACACAATACCAATCAGACCCAAAACTCAAACAAAAACGTATTTACTTTCAATTCGTGAGCAGGGATCTCAAGCATACTCTTCTCTTTCCATTAATTTTTTTTTTAAAGAAAGAAATTGTTGTGGACGAGTGAAGCTATCCATTGCCCCCTACCCTACATCCTAGACATTTGACAGAAAAAAGAAATGGTCACGTCCTTTATGCCTTTATGGGGGGCTTTGCCCTGCACAGATCCATCTCTTTCCAAGTGCTTGCCATGAACACACCAAATCACTTTAAAAGCAAAAGAGAACATAATTTGTGGCATTGTTTTTTAGGCACTCTTTAGCCTTTTCTTCTGTTTATGTCTAAACTTTATGGCTCTGTTACGTTCGCCATCAGAAAATGATGATAATACTAGCAAAAATGGACTTCAATGCAGGAAGATTCAACACGACGCGCTCAAGGACCTTCAGGAAACCAGAATATCTCAAAAACAGAGGAAGCAGGCTGGTGTACGGTCATAGAGATATTGTGTAAGTTACAACCCGGTCTAAGTTAAAGGATAGGGTAATCTTTGGTAATTTTAATATTGTGAGTGATTGTTTTTTAAAGTATTTTTTTTATTTTAAAATATATTATTTTTTAATTTTTAATTTTTTTTAACATCATTGTATTATAACTGAAAAAAAATTTAATCTAAGTAAAAAAATAAATTCAAAAGCGCTTTCTAATTACAAGAATAAAAAAAATATCTAAATTACAAGTTTCTAATTCCAACCTTACAGATGGAATCAAATTTAATAATAAACATGGAACCAATCCACCGACTTGCTCCAGCTGTCGTGGGTTTGAACAAATATACAATGACATTGTCGGGAAAAGCAAACACGGTTCACGGTTTAGCTCACTGTAACACATTGGTTCGTCTGCGCAAGACAACTTGGGTTTGAAACTTTGAACTGTGTTATGTAGTATCTTTGGTATGGATTTCTACGCGTGTGATTGCTATGAAGGTAATCTGCTTCGATGGGAGCTTAAAATAACCATGGTTGTCAAACTAGATTCTTGAATGATGAGAGATAAGAGATAAAGTCGCCCGAAAAAAAGAAGAGAAGTGATCCTAAATTTCATACCATTTCCTGCTGCAGTTTTTCTTTTAAAAATGGTCGACTGCCACTTCCAGGCTAGCTTCGAAAAATGACAGCAAACCAACCACGTCTAACCACCTTGCGAGTCCAGCCGATATGAAGTGTCTAAATGTAATTTAGTCGAAATACATGCTTCAGATAATATATTATCACCAGCACAAAGCAAGTCCAACGGATCCGAAGAGGAAACATATGAAACAAGACAAGGCAGCAAGACAACCTCGCTCATACATAATTATCACCGTTTGAAGGAACAGCATTTCACTAGCATTCTAGCTAGAGCTTGAGCAAGAAGATACTCACAACCAGTTTCACAGCTTGAAATGCTCCAATGCAGAGATCCCATCGAGCCCTTTTGCGTAGTAGTGGGTTACCAAGTCCTTCACAGTGGTTTCTCGGTAGATTGCGGGACTTTCTTCTGATAGCAACTCCTTGATTGGCCCATATAGTCTCGAGGCATTCTCAGGCGGAAGGTGTTGCCTTATAAAGCATGCCACAGAAATTCTTGGACCTACAGTTTTTGCTAGCACTCTGTGCTGGACACTAATAAATCTGTCATTCGAAATTAACTGCACCAAGACATGGAGAAAAGGTAAGACATATGGACCTACAGTTTTTGCTAGATCATCTGGTTATCATGAGCATGGCATGTTGCAGCTCTCATTTAAAATTGTAATAGAATTGTCTCAGAGAGTGGACATATTCATTATTTACGACCATGGTTCCAAATTGAAGTACAAATTCTAGTCATCATAACTCTCTGCTGGTCAGTTTAGATCATTCATCAATCAAGTAGAGGTATTAAACTTCACATAATCATTACCTGACAAGCCAATGAAGTATGTATTCGGACATGAACTTACCTGTAACATGTCTCCCAGGTTTATAACAAGAGCTCCTGGAATGGGTTTAAGATCAATCCATTGATTTTCATGAAGGACTTGGAGGCCACCAATTTGGTCTTGTAGAAGAACAGTGAGGAAGCTACTATCAGAATGGCTGCTAGTGCCAAAAGTCAAATCTGGTTCAGGACATGCTGGGTAGTAATGGCCCAGAAAAAAGAGTCCCTCTGCACAACGTATGTCTTTAAGGTAATTAGGATCAAGTCCTAGTGCTTCTGACAGCAATTCGAATAATCTTTGTGCTAAAACC
Source organism: Populus deltoides (assembly GCA_015852605.2). Taxonomy (NCBI): domain Eukaryota; kingdom Viridiplantae; phylum Streptophyta; class Magnoliopsida; order Malpighiales; family Salicaceae; genus Populus; species Populus deltoides. The sequence continues at coordinate 19,681,698 of CM027580.2, forward strand.
ATTACTTTGTTTGAGTAATCAATTATTATATCTCTGCAAATCGATTAAATAGACATATTAATAGAAGCATAGCACAAACACCTTAAATGAAACAGCTAAAAACTACTTTATAATTATAAGCAAAAATCACATCTTTTTTCTCTCATGAATCTTATCAACTATTACCAACTAACCTGCACACATCAGGCAAGTCTTGGGGATTCGGCTGGCGAGGAGCCATGGCACAACTCAAAGTATCTCTCCAATTGGCAGCTGGGGCTTGATAAAGATCAAAATTTGAATTATAAAGCACCTTCCTTGTATAATCCCTTGAATACCATTCTTTCTTCACTTCACTTTCTTGCTCATGAAACCTAGCTACCCCACGAATCATTTCCTCTAAAACACTAACTGGGATTCCATGATTGACCACTTGAAAGAAACCCCACTCGGCACAAGCATCTCTTACTCCCTCGACTACCTTTGCACGTTGACTTCTATCTTCATCTATGCCTTCGAAGTCTATCAATGGAACAGCCGCAGATTGATCAGAATCACTTGAAACATCTGATCTTTTGTCATGAACGAATATCTTCGGAATCTTGGTTATTCCATTATCTATTAGACCCTTCACTCCAGTTCTTGTGTCATCAAAAGCTTTGATTTGACTTTCTTTGTCGTAGTTTGATTCTTGAACTTCAGCTGAGCTTGTGATCACCATGTTGTTCTTGATTTTTTATGGTAGGAGGAGGGGCAATTGAGATTTTATTTTGACTTCAAGACATGTAAGGCTCTTTAGGATTTGTACAAGGAGTCTCGTCACCTTTGAAAGTGACATGGCTGGTTCTGTTCAAGGTAAAGGTAAAACTATATTATTTTTACCATGAAAAGGTAAAGATCCAATAATTGACGATGAAAAGTTCAAGATCCATCATTCCTAAGCTCAGTCAGGCACGTTCAAGATCCATCATTCCTGATAAGAAATGTCAAATTTTCCCAGGCACCTAGGGGGCTATAAAAAAAGGAAACAAAGATGATTATGTCAGATTCAAAATTTTCTCCCAGCTTTAACATGACAATTTTATTATAATAGAAAAACCCTTACTTCTTACTCAAAGGGATAATTAATTTTTTTTTAGCCGATTCTAATTTAATCATTAGAGAATCTTTAAATATATAAATAAGGATATAGGTAACGAAAATGATCTATCTATGTTTTTACTGATTGGTTATATCGCCAGAACAAGACCTCATGATAAAACAAGACCTCATGATGATTCATTAAATTAGTCCATCCAAGCTGGGTTGGGCTTACAGTTGTTGGTTGTTGGTTGGTTGCTTGCTTGCCTGCCTTACACCAAGGCAGGAGTTATGGCACTTGTTCTTCCATTGTAGGGAATTTTTTTTATTTGAATATGAGTCAGATCCTTCTCAATTTTTTTTTCTTTTACTTTGGAGATTAATGATGTATTATCAAAATTGGAACTTGAACCTAGTTTTAGTTTTTCATGTTCCATTGGAAATCCCTCAAAATGGAGTGTGATTAGCTTCAACAGATGCTACATAGTCATGAAGATAGTTCATCACCACTGTAAAGTATTGCAATAGATGATTAGCTCATCTCCACTCTCAGTATTGCTATTAGAGCTAGTCTATCCTTCTAATCAAAGAACTCTACGCATGCATCAACATTGGCTAGGGGAACTATGAATTGATGCAGTACAGTAGCAAGAATTTCAAGAAGCTCCATCATTACCAATCAGACTCCAGCAGTCCAGTAAAATGATAATAGCCTATCAGCATTACCAAAAACACAGATGTGCTAAAATCTCCTAAAAAATGAGATTAATTTAAAGTACCCAGAATCCTAAATGCAAAGATGGCATCATGTGATGATTTTACAGTTACATCTTAATGCACTCGAGATGGAATATCATAGACAGATTGAGATAAATCCCAGCAGATCATGCAATAAATCAATCGTAACTCAACATTCGAACAAGTCACTAATGCTTCATTCATGTCGAGTCATGCCCCAGACTTCACAAGGTCAAGCACATTAGACTAGTCAATTCTCTCAACAACAAAAAAGAAGAAGAAGATCACACCCCACTCTTCGCCTAAACTAAATTCACTTTCATAGCTAATCATCCATGAACCCCAAACAAAAACAACAGATACTTAACAACACAAATAGGGAAAAAAACTTAACTAAATTTCACAACGAAAAATCCACACATCTAGCCATTTCCCCCGCAAACAAGTGCTGAGTATCTGGCGTAATCCGATGCAAAAATTCAACATAATCTCTGAATGAGACTGAGCAAGCTCAACCGGATATGCCTTGTGGGGTCTCTGCATAGCAAGTTCAACACAAACAAAAACATCCCACGTCATATTTTCCAAAAATCACACAGCAAAACAATAGAAAGTTCGAATCTTTAGCATAACTAACATACGAAAACTTCCATCTTCTTGTAAAGCTCATAAGAGAGAACAAGATGGTGTGTCATTCAAAGCCTGTGTGGTTTCATTGGATGGTTTGGTCCAAAATAAACACTGCCCACATCACCTACAAAAAAAGATCCCATCTTTATAAAACTTCCAATAAGTTTTGTTAGCTAAGAAGCAATGCATAATAAAATTTGGATGCTACGTTATTCACTATTATTGATAGCAAAGAACAAAACAGCTTAAAAAAAGTTAAAGGCTTTTTAACTTAGAGCGCATTTTTTCAGACAAAAGATATACTTTTTAATTCTCTTACAGCTTAATAACTGATAAGTTTTCAATATTGTTTTTTAAATTATTATTTATTTTAAAAAAAATTAAATTCAACATTAACGTATTAAATATCTAAAATTATTAAAAATAAAATTTAAAAAATTCAAAAGATTTTAAAAATACATTTTATACACAAAAACACTTACTCTTGGAGAGAGAGAGAGAGGGACGGAGTGTATAGTGCAGGTTTATGTTTTGAATGTTTATATACCTGTACAAGATTGCTATTTTTTCATAAGGACATAAATACCCTTTGTTTTTATTAATATTACAACGGTAGCACTTTAAAAGGTCTGCTATTTCCGTCTAAAACCCTAAACCAAAGCAAGCAAAGCTCGCATCTTTGTTTCACTCTCGTTTATAACCTTCTCTTGTTCCTTGAGGTAGTAAAGGAGCCGCCTTTCGTAAACTAACCATGCCTAAGTCTAAGCGTAACAGGCCAGGTTTGCTCTGCCTTTCTCATATTTGAACATATACATGACTGTGACCGTATCTTGTGTGGGCAATTTAGTCTATGAGAGAAAAACTGACTTGTGGGTGTTTGGGATTTTGTTGTTTTAGGCTTAAAAGACAACTGGGTATAACTTATTCTGGGTGATAGCTGTAGTTTTTGGGTTTAGTTTGTTGAGTAATTGTGGGGATTTTGAACTTGTTTTGATAAACTTTTTTTTAATTGGGGTCTCAGTATTTTGGATCTTGAGCTTGTGTTGCTCTTGAATTATACAGGCAAGAAAATCTGCGTAATTTCATGCTTTATGTTGCTGCTGGAAAAAAAAAAGAATAAAAAAAATAACTCTTGAGGTCATAGAAGATGAGAATTTGCAATATGGATTATCGGTTTTGTTATTTATAGAGGTTTCGTTGTGTGATATGCAGTTACATTATCAAAAACAAAGAAGAAGGGGAGGGAGCATAAAGAGTCTATAGTGAATTCGATAAGGGATGCTGTGGAGAAATACAATTCTATTTATGTGTTTAGTTTTGAAAACATGAGGAATCTCAAATTCAAGGAGTTCAGAGAACAGCATAAATTAACCAGCAGGTAGCTTCTGTTTTTCTTTTTGTTTCTTTTTAGTAGAAGACAAGCCACCAGAGATTGTCTTCTCATCAATAAATGAAATTAATAATGGTAAATGTTGATCGGTTTGGGGTTAGATTGTTTGCTTCTGGATTGTTGAATGAAACTCCTTCTGTTGTTTGGGGATGCCGTTTAACTATATGTGATTCAAGATTGCCGTCTTCTTGAATGAAACTCCTTGTGTTTTTGTTTTCCTCAAAACTTTACCTCATTTTTTTTTAATACAGTTTAGTTCATGGGAATTTCAAGCACTTGGCTCTTCAACATCTTACCATCTTGTAGAGCACTTGGTTTTCTATACGTAACCAACTTACTGTTATGGTTTTGTCAGATTCTTCCTTGGGTCAAACAAAGTGATGCAGGTTTCTCTGGGCCGATCTGCTGCTGATGAAATCAGGCCGGGTCTTCACAAAGTTTCTAAGGTAGCATGAACATATACACAGCCATAGTTTCTACATTTTTCTATCTTGATAAAGAATTCTGATGACTTACCTTTTCTTTATGCATTTTTTCTCTTAGCTTCTATGTGGTGATTCTGGACTTTTTCTTACCAACTTGTCAAGAGAAGAAGTTGAAAGGTAACCCGAGTACTTATTGTGATAAATGTTACATCCTGTACTCTATTGGGTTGTTTGGAAATAGAGGAACCAAATAGAGGTCCTGGTGTCTTGCTGTTATCAGAATTATACCAGTCATCTTTTTGATGAAGTAGAAAGAAACTTTAATTACTCAAATAATTTTTATTTATGTTATTATTTGAATATAAAGAAGAGGAAACCTGATGTTCCTCAGTAAGAAAATGATAACCACTCACATATGTAATGCCTTGTTACCTGTGACAAAAGGGCCATATTCATAATCTGGTTCTAAAGATGTAAGGCAGTGCCATATGTAATGGGTCAGCGGGGGGACACATACACTGATCATTTATAATAAAACACATCTAGTTCTTTATTGGGAGCTTGTACTTGAAAATATGTTTATGGATTTGGTCGAATTTCTGGCAATTTTGCGCACCTATTCTGTGATAAAAATACTACTTCATGAGTTAAATGTTTTTAGTTGTTTTTTTGCAGGTTGTTTAATGAGTATGAGGAATATGACTTTGCAAGGACAGGAACCACTGCAACAGAAACGGTATGCAAGATCTTTTATGGCTGGCAGTAGACTTACATACTGGTTGAATAGGTTGAACCGTGTTGCCGCATTGAATTAAATAACTAGATACATCCATGCACATGTATAATGATTACTATATACATACCCTTTTTGTAATTGACTAAGAAAAATATCATCGTGGATCTTTAATTTGCTATTCAGTCTGTCCTTTTTTAACATCCACTTGAAGTCTCCAGTTTGGAAACAGTCAAATTTTTTATTTCATCTTCATCAAAATATGAATGCTGAGTTTAGATGCATTATAAATCAATGACCTACTCTTTTGCACTGTGTATAAGTTCTGTAATTCTAACTTGGTACTTGGTTTTTCAGGTGGAACTTAAGGAAGGTCCCCTGGAACAGTTTACTCATGAGATGGAGCCCTTTTTGCGCAAGCAAGGGATGCCTGTTCGGTTGAATAAGGGTACATAATTGCTTTCTGCTATTTTCTGTCTCTTGCATACCCGCACAACTCACATGCACAAAGGACTTGAGGTCTGTTATTAAATTTATCGTGGTCTGCAGGTGTGATAGACCTTGTTTCAAACTTTGTTGTCTGTGAAGAGGGGAAGCCTCTCTCGCCTGAGTCTTCTCGCATACTGGTTAGTTCTGGCATGGCCTTTAACTTTGCTTGCTAGTTAGCATGCTCACAGTGTGTTTTTCTTTTCTTCTGGTTAAAGATACGTGGCTGATGTATTTTACTTATTTCAGCGCTTGTTAGGCACCAAGATGGCCACCTTCCGACTTCACTTAATTTGCCGATGGAGCCCTGAGGATTTTGAGCTTTATAGAGAAGGTCTAGATGAATCAGATGTTGAATCAGCATAAACCTATGCAACTCATTTGACTATTTGCAATGGTATTCATGTGAAATCAATCAAAATCGTTGAGAGAATACCTGTGTAATTGAAGTTAATTGCAGTAGGTGTTGAATTTTTGTAGTTCAAGTTGATACAGGAGCAAGATCCTTGCTTTATGTAAGTTTTGGTAATCGAAGACAGCATGCTATTTTATTGTTGAGTTTGTTCTATCTTTGAGCAAAATTACTGTAACATTGTTTTTTAAAGTTTTTTTCTTAAAATATATTAAAATAGTTTTTTATTTATTTTTTAATACTTTTATATCTGCGTGAAAATACTGAAAAAAATAATTTGAAGGAAAAATAAAAACAAAAATTTTCATTTTATTTTTTCAAAATGCTAAAACTAAAATAAACTAAGAAGAAAAAAAATCATTTTATCTGGCATTTGCTGCCTCAAAAAATGTTCCTAGGCCCAAATGCTTGTAAAGTTATAATTCACTTGTATTTTATTCATTTTAAAACAATAATTAATTTCTAAAAAGTGATCATTTGTTGAAATTTCAATATCTTAACCCTAAGGCGCAAGAGAGTTAACCCATGAGTGGGAAGAACACAAATGAAATTCTAGTCAGTAACTAATAACAAAGGAGCAATAATGAAGGAAAAGGGAATTGAAGAAGAAAACAATCAAGCAAAATAACATTTCACAAGAAAGAAATAGCAGCATCAACAATATATTACATGAAAAATGTTGCAGTCTTTGAATTATGGGATTAATTTAGAAATTAATTAATTCCACTAATTTAATTTAACTAGCTTTCAATTCGTTTTTCTTAGTAATTCAAATTGCAAAAGAACACTATACTAAATATTTTTAAATTAATTTTTTGTTTTTTTCAACAAAATTAATTCATGGTTTGTTTCTCATATTGGGTTTGAATTCAACTATGAATAATCTGTCTAAATACTTCATTGAGAAGGAAATTAGTCTCTTTACATTAGAAATTGTTGAGAAATATCTATATGGGAAGAGAAAAAAAAATATTTTTTAGTTTGTGTGAAAATATCCTTATTAATAGTGGATTTGATTTTCTCTTTCAATTTGTCACAGGTGATGGTGTAATTACACAGAACTATGGGGCAAAACGTGTAATTTAAACAAAAAAAACCTTTTAAAAAAATAGACCTTCACTGTGTTTTCTCATTCAATCCTCCACAGACAAACTTCTCTGGTCTCTCTCTCAGCATCCAAATCCTAATCAGACTTTCTTAAGTTCCATTCATCAAGGTAATCCCTTTTCTCTCTCAATCTATCCATTTCAATATCTTCTCTCAAAACCCTAACCTTTTTGGCTTTTTAATGGACTGTTCCTCATTAGGATTATTTGAATTAATCCTTCATTTAAATTTTTTTGAGATTTTATTCAGTTTGGTACTGCAGAATTTGGATTATAGGCTTTGATTATGGTCTTATGATGTTTGTTTGTATCTCTCTCTTTTTTTTTTTATCTGAACGTAGATTATTGAACGTTTTTAGTTGATGGGTTTCAATTAAATCTGAGAGTTTCCATGTAAATATTTTGTCTTTAAGGCACCCAATTAGTATCTAATTCATGTGAAGATTGTTTTTTTAATTACCCAATTAGTATCTTTTCATGTCAAGATGGTTTCCCTGGGTGCCAAATTAGAATTCTATGACTCTTACTGTGAATTGGGTTGTTTTTTCTTTTAGTTTAACGTGGGTGTCCGGGTCAGCTTGCGCGCACCTCGACTAATTTCATGGCCTTAAAGTTAACGAACATATAAGCCTCCAGTGGTTATCATACGAGCAACCACGAGGCTCGAACCTAAGACCACATAGGGAGCAAACCTCTTGGTTCTAAACTCTTATCATTGGCCACTATCTAGATGGTTAATTGAGTTGTTTTTTTTGCTTCTGCATTTAATGACTGAAACTGGGTTTTTTTTGGAGAGACCCTATTGTTTGGTTATTGTGTTTATTCAATACTTGTTCGATGTTGTTTATGTGTAAACATGATGGATTTGTGCTTGTGCTTAAAAAGATTGGGATTTTTTGTTGTAATTTGAAATTTAAGGATGACGATGGAAGAACCTTTTCGACCACGTGAGAAGCTAATAGAGAAACAGAGATATTTCCAAAGCATTCACAAGCACACATATTTGAAAGGACCTCTTGATAAGATCACCTCTGTTGCCATTCCATTAGCATTGGCAGGCAGCACACTTTATCTTATTGTGAGTAGTCTAGCATGTAGTTTTACGTACCAACTCTTGTTGATGATTTTCCATGCCTTAAGATGAATTTTGAACATGTTATCTGTTTTTACTTCAGGGGCGAGGAATCTATAACATGTCTCATGGGATTGGAAAAAAGGAATGAGGAGGCAGTTTGTGTCATGATCGGTTTTATGTTCTTTGTGCTCGTGTTTTGAAGGATTATTTGCTTTTGCATATGGATAGTGTTGTTTCTAAGGTTCTTTTTAAATAATTGCATGGTTGCTGGCTGGCTGCAGCTACCAATGGAAGTAGAAACTTCACCGGTGAAGTCTTTGTTCTCTATTTAACCTTTAATGCCTGCACGTTTGAATTTCAGGGTTTCCCTAGTTGTTTGGACCTCTTTGCTAGCTCCGTGTATTCTCATTCAATTTCTCTCTCTTTGCGTCGTTGCATTGGAAGATAAGAGCTGGGGGGGGAGGGGGCACCGATCTCACCAGGCAATCATACCTTGCTTCTTACTTGTTGTGACTATTCGTGCGAGTTACCGAGCGCTTGGTTAGATTTAGATTTCTTGTGCGTTTTTTAAGAGTATGTGGGGTTCAGGTCGACTCGGTCATCTGTGAGACAGTTATTTGAGCAGTTAAGCTGTTGGACCAAAGCCCTCACTGAATACCTGACAGGGAAGACTGAAAATTTTGTAGCCAATAATCTTTTGTACCTTTCCCAATTTATTGCATATTTCCAGGCTTCCAAGCTGAAAATGGGGTGCTGATGTGCAACCAGAAGCTCATTATTGATAATTGATGACAGGGAAGTGCAAGGACTAGAGTCGTGATGAATGCCAGTTCATGAAATAGCCTTGTCAAGGTGAAGTTTAAGGTTCATTGTCACGTCATCAGATCCCCCTAGGCCTCATCAGATTTCCTAGGGATCAAGCCCTCCAGGTTCATGGATGGCTTTAAAAGACCAAAATTTGCTCAATGAGACCCTTTTGAGAGGATTTAGATCCCCATCATTAACATCCTGCGGATTGTTCAAATTATAAAAGAGAATTTGATGCAGGACAAAGAGATATTTGAAACTAATAAAGAAAGAAAGAGAAGAAGCTATGAAGATAAGCCAGAAAAAAGAAGAAAGGAGCTGAAGAAGAAAAAAGGTAAAGGAGGAGAATTGCAACTTGTAATAAAATAATATCATTATACACGTGCGTGAATCTTGTCTAAGATCTAGTATGTGATGTTCTTTTCTTGTCCAAGATCTAGTATTTTTGTTTTTTTTTTTGAAAGATATAAAATCACAAATTCTATGTTAGCAATCACCATCAATCAACTATCTTAGGCTTATTGGGATATTGGAGTGGTTACTGATCTATTAGGTTCACACTTTTACCTTTGAAATTGTTAGAGTTTGAATTCAATTTGTGTAACATCATTCAAGATTTAAGTTAATCAAAAAGAGTAATTTAAAGATAATTAAATTTAAATTATATTTTAATTGAATTGATATGTGATTTCAATTAAGTTTTGATAGAATTAATCCTCATCCAGGTTTGATTAATGAATTAATCGTGAATTTTATTGAATTTATATTTTATTTAGCATTGTTATTAAAATGTATTTTTTAAAAAATTTTGACTTTAATTTTTTAATTTTTTGAATCATTTTAATGATATCAAAAATAAATTTTTATAAATAAAATAATACTATTTAATACATTAAAAAATATATTTTTTTAAAAAAATTCTGCCGATATCTCTCAGCTCATCATGGAGGAATGAACAAGCTGACAATTTAATAAATGTTTTGACCTCACTTGTATTCCAAACCCTATCGTGTGGAATGTGGATCCCACCTGGCACAGAAAACGACCGTTGCACACTCTCCCTCGTACTCCTCAAACCCTAACAAAAATAAACTCAAAAACTACAAAAATGTTTTCTTTTTAAAGAAAAACAAATTCAAATTTCAAACGTTCAAAATCCTGTGATAAAGAGAAGCTGCCACCTTTTCTAACTAATAATCTACTTCCTTCACTCTCTCCACTCTATGAGTCCATCTTGAGAACTGGACTTTTTTCTTCCATTTCTAGCGCTGTACACTCCAACATTCACATAGCTCCACTTCAAATTCAAGTTCTTGCACCATCAAGGCTCTAGCTTTCTGTTCCATTGAGGACCAACCCATGATTTCTGCTTTGATTTTTTGTTACCTTTCTTAGCCTCTTGGTTGAAGAAAACCCATTTTTTAGCTTCGAAGAATTTATGGGTTTTGATTGATTGTAGGTTGAATGATCAGAAGTCCAAACCCTTTTTTGTTTTTTGTGTAGGTTTTATAGAGGTGAAAGTTTGATCTTTTTTTGTTCAACAAAATGAGAGAAGAAAACACAGTTGAAACTAAATCGAAAGCAGTAAAATTTGCTGATCAAAACCAAGCACCAAAGCCACAAAACATTAAAGGAAACAACAACAACAACAACAATGGTTCAAAGATCAAGTCTTCATGGGGTTCACATATAGTAAAAGGCTTCACAGCAGATAAAAAGACCAAAACGCAAACAATCACAGTAACAGCCAAGAGACTTCCACTAGCAAGCTCAGAGACCACAAAACAAAAGAACTCTCTTGTGAATTCTCATTCAAGAGTCAAGAGATCACTTATTGGTGATTTAACTTGCTCAGTTACAGGAAGCCAGGTGCACCCAAAAGCCTACCAGGCCAATCACAGGAGACAATCTTCAGGGTCAAGAGATTTGTTTGTGGAATTAGACCAATTAAGGAGCTTGCTTCAAGAATCAAAAGAAAGGGAATTTAAGTTACAAGCAGAGCTATCAGAGGTTAAGAGGAATGGAAGAGTAGTGGATCTTGAAAGGGAACTTGAAGCTAGAAGAAACGAAGTGGATGAGCTTTGTAAGAGAATTGGGGTTTTGGAGTCTGAAAAAAGTGGTCTTTGTGAACAAGTGAATGAGTTGTGTTTGATTTCAGAGAAGAGAAGTGAAGAGGTATTGAAAAGGGAAGGGAATGAAAGTTCAGTGGGGAATCTTGAAATGGAAGTTGTGGAATTGAGGAGATTGAATAAGGAGCTGCAGATGGATAAGAGGAATCTTGCTTGCAAGCTCTCTTCTTTGGAGTCTCAATTGGCTTCTCTTGCCAGGTCTTCTGAGGTACAAACATTCAACTCTTGTTCCTTTCGTTCTGTATGCTTTGTTTACTTGATGAGAAAATTTTCTAGTCGAAAAGAAAATGAAGTTAAGTTTTTCAAATTTAGAAGTTTTCAGCATTAGGGACTGGAAAGAATAATGATTTGAGATAAACTAAGTAGAATCTATGGTTAATTTATTTAGTTTTTTTCTAGAAAACAAAATAGATTTAATTTGGCAATGTTTAATTCCGTCTTGACATTAAAAGTTTAAATTCTTTTGGCATTTTTTAATCCTGTCTTGACGATGACAAGTTAGTTCTTTGATCCATGCTTTAGTCTACATCCATTGTTAGTTACTTTTTTATGATGGGTTCAAGAATTTAATTGGAAAGCAAACAGAGGGCCAATGATGTCAAATTGATGGAATTCTCCTTTCTTTTTGCTTGAAGAGTCTAAGTTTAACATAGCTAGCCAGGATTCATTACTAAACTCTCTCTTGAATTTATCAGAGTGATGTTGTTGCAAAAATAAAAGCTGAGACATCTTTGCTAAGGCACACAAATGAAGATTTGTGTAAACAAGTTGAGGGTCTACAGATGAGCAGACTAAATGAGGTAGAGGAGCTAGCTTATCTGAGGTGGGTCAATTCTTGTTTAAGAGATGAATTGCGTAATTCATGCTCAACGATGAATTCTGACAAGGCCTCAAGCCCCAAATCGGTAGAGAGGAGTAATGAATCTGCTGGCTCAATTTCTTGCCAGAGTAATGACTACTTAGAAAGTAATAGTAAAATGAGACTGAATTTTATTAAAAAGTTGAAGAAATGGCCTATTACTGATGAAGACTTGCCAAATTTAGAATGCCAAGATAAAAATTGGGTCCACTCGGAAGATGGGAGAAGTCCTAGAAGAAGACACTCTATAAGCGGATCAAAGTTCTGTTTAGAAGATTTGGCACCGGATAGGAGAAGGCAATCTGATGTTTTTATGTGTATAAAGGAAATGGAAAACGAAGTAGAGCTTGTATGTTCCGAAAAGTATGAGTTGGATATAATGCAAAGACCCCAAATCCTTGCAAACTGCCAAGAGACCAAAATTGTAGGTCCATTAGATGTCGAGAAAAGGACTTTGCGTGTTCCAAACCCCCCTCCAAGACCCTCATGTTCTGTTTCTACTGGACCTAAAGAGGAAGTTCAAGCTCAAGTTCCACTCCCACCACCGCCTCCGCCTCCCCCACCACCGCCTCCGAAGTTCTCAGTGAGGAGCACTACAGCAGGAGTGGTGCAGCGAGCACCTCAAGTTGTAGAGTTTTACCATTCATTGATGAAGAGGGACTCCAGAAAGGAGTCTTCAAATGGAGGAATCTGTGAAGCCTCAGATGTTGCGAATGTTCGGAGCAACATGATTGGTGAGATTGAGAACCGGTCATCACATTTGCTTGCTGTAAGTGATTTCTTACTTCTAATCCCAAGGTCAATGACAAGTAATTTCATTGAATAGCTTGGATGCCCTTTCATTAAATCGCAGCTCACTATTTGTGTTAAAAAATGTTGAATTTTATTGTGTTACTATGAATAGAGAGGAATGGAAAAAATATTTGTAAGCTGGCAACATTCTAGGATTAATTTGCTGCTGTGAGAATGCAAGTATTGTTTTCTTTTCGACTATTGTCAGATGGATATGAAATGAAAGAAACAGTTCTGAATTTTTTTCTTTCCATAGAGTTTGACATTTCTGCGCGGTATAGAAGTTCAAATGCTTAAGAGTGATTCTTTCTTTTTCTCTTTTTTTTCTCTCTCAGATTAAGGCAGATGTTGAAACTCAAGGAGAATTTGTCAATTCTCTGATCAGAGAGGTCAACGATGCTGTTTACCAGAACATTGAAGATGTTGTAGCATTTGTGAAGTGGCTTGATGATGAACTTGGCTTTCTTGTAAGTTTTTCCTGGATAGAATAACTTATTTGTAAAAGGATTCCGTAGAATTTTATTGCCATAGGCTACGAATAAAGCAAGTTAGGAAGAAAACCCACAAATGCTGTCACGGCTCCGCAACTGCTATAACACTTTTTACAGCATGTACTTGATATACTTTGAAAGCATTTACATGGGCTACAATCACCTTGAAAATCCATGAAACATGGAATTTGAAGTAGGGAACTTCTATATGCACATGGGATCTATACTTCTCGAGTTGAATTAACAAGGGAAAATAGTACACAGTAATGACAAAAGGATTTCATATCATCCTCGTAATCCATTCGTTTATGTGAAGGTGGATGAAAGGGCAGTCCTGAAGCACTTTGATTGGCCAGAAAAGAAAGCTGACACATTGAGAGAAGCAGCATTTGGGTTTAGTGATCTCAAGAAATTGGAGTCTGAGGTGTCTTGCTACAAGGATGATCCCCGAGTTCCATGTGACCTTGCTCTAAAGAAAATGGTTGCTTTGTCCGAGAAGTAAGAATCTGAAATTTTGCACTGTGGCAGATATATAGTAATTTTGTGCCGAATCTCCAGTTTATAAATATATATTAATTGGATATCATCTGCAGGATGGAACATACAGTTTATAACCTTCTACGAACAAGAGAGTCCTTGATGCGCATTTGCAAAGAATCCCAAATTCCCTCGGATTGGATGCTTGACAATGGGATTATTAGCAAGGTAAGCTTCACTAAGTCACTCCATTCTTTTTTTGTTTAGTTTTCAATACTATACAAGTTAAACATTACAAGATTTAGGCCAATAAAGGAAAGAAATGAATTATGTTCCTTCTCCTTCATAAGAGGATTGGATCAAAGCACTAGAGGTGAACAAGCAGCAAAGACTGGTATTGATATGAAAAGAAGTGGCGTTTGGATTAATAGAGTTGAGAAAAGGAAAAAATTAGTCTTGACAATTTAAGATTTTATACTTATGTTAATGCCAAACCTACATACAACTCTAGGCTTTTACTTTCTAAATGATTTCTGGAAATGCTAGACCTACATATGACTAGGGTTTTACTTTCTAGATGCTTTCTGGACATTTTCTAATAACAGATCTTCCTGCCAATCCTTTCATGCTTCATTTCAGGCAAGAGGTATTTACTGACTTTCACGTGGAAATGAATTCCTAATTTTGTGTTGCAGATAAAGTTTGGCTCAGTTAAGTTGGCGAAGAAGTACATGAAGAGGGTAGCCACGGAAATCCAGTCGAAGGCAGCAGCAGCGCTAGAAAAAGACCCTGCTCTGGACTATATGCTACTTCAAGGGGTTAGATTTGCTTTCAGAATCCATCAGGTTTGCACCGTGATAAGCATTTTAATGGCTGTTCATTTTATATTTTCTTGTTCTATTAAGCACCAATAAGATACCTGTTTGTGCTAATAGAAAAGTAGCATTTAGAACGTGATTGTTGAACTGAACTGTTTGGTTTGGTTGGCATTTACTAAGAACATAGATAGGGGTAAAGAAACAGATGAGACTAACAAAGGAAGCGTATGGCAGAAACATCTAAATAGTGTTCATGAAGAGGAAATAGAACGATGCATGGCAAAAGTTATTGATTTTTTTCTTGCGTTATGCAGTTTGCTGGAGGATTTGATGCAGAAACAATGCATGCGTTTGAGGAACTTCGCAACCTTGCTCACCTGCTTAACAAAAAGTAAAGATGAATGGTGGGGAGTGGGAGCAATTCGGGCTTGCCATCTCAATAAGCTTTTCTTAGATATCTAATCTATATAGTGAAGATCTGGCTTGGGTAGTGTATGTATGGTGTGGTTTGCTCAGGGTTTTAAACAGTTGGAAGTTGTACAATATAGTGAAGATCTGGCTTGGGTAGTGTATGTATGGTGTGGTTTGCTCAGGGTTTTAAACAGTTGAAAGTTGTACAAGTTTTGTGTGTGATATAGGAAGCAATTTTGTTTGTGCTTTTACTCATTCTTAAAACAAAGGAATGTAAAAATTTGATGAGAATGCGTACACCTGTTCATACTCAAGTTTTCTATCTGGAAGGTTTCTGTCAGATTTGTCTACTTAAGCCCCCCTTGCTGTTTTCTGGGCACACATGGCTCTCATGGACAGTTTCTTGGTGCAGTTGCTCTTGTTCAGTTAGCTCCTTGGCTTGTTTTGAATTCTCTTGACAAATAACTAGACAAGGCAAGCAAATTCTTTAGATCATCCCTGTCTGGAAAGCTACTGGTCAAACAAGCTTGGGAAGTTGTTGACGTTCAAATTCAGAAAAGGGCTTCTCCAGATTACTGGAGTGCTATCGGATTCCTGGCATTGGGACTAGGGATCTTAAGAATTCTCATCCAAAATGATGATACAGGAGCTTACAAATAACATTTGAATTTGAATCTTTCATGCTTCTTGGCCATTGTACATTTTTTTGAAGTTGAAGTTCCATGGAAACTTCATCAGAGCCAGGTCAAGATGATGATATAACCAACCAACCAACCCTTCTTCTCTTGCCAAAAATCTGTCAGGTAGGAAGGAATTGGATTTCCATCTCATTTATTGGAAATGGAAGCTAGCTCCATGTCAAATTGCCATTGAAGGCAACAACAATGACAGATGATCCAAAGAGTAAAAACAAAGAAAAGGGAAATCACCATGGATGGACTATTCCAATAACCTTTAGACAGACTATCCTTGATGCATTGATGTCCACTGAAAATCCAGTCACGGACCCAGGGAACTAGGCCAATGGCCTGTACACTTGAAAAAAACAACAGTTTAAAAACAACGGAACTGTCTCTAAAAAGAACTGAAATTATTATTATTATTACTGTTTTGGTATTGTTTTCCAGCATGATTTTTAAAGATATATTAAATTAAAAAAAATAATAATTTAATATTTTTAAAAACAAACCCCCTTTTAAAAAATATTAATCTTTTTAATTTAAAAACATTTTAATTATTATTTTTTTAAAAAAATCTCAGAAAAAAAGCGGAAAAAGAAAGGACCCTGAGGGATTTGACATTTGACAAGATGTAAGATTACAAGCAAGCAAGCAACTTGGTGGCCAAAACAAAACAAGAAAGAAAAAGGAAGGACGGAAGGATCTTCACTGCCTAGTCAATCAAATTGATTTGCTCCTTCAATTCTCGATTTTACCCTTCCTCGAATCTTTCCTCTTTTTAACCCCACCCTACCATTCCTCTTAAATTTCATTTTTTTTTAAATATTTTTAGATGATTTTAATTAAATCATATCAAAATAAATAAAAAAAATATATTATTTTAAAATATTTATAAATAAAAATTATTTTAAAAAATAATAGTTATCATAATACCAAATACTGCATAAACTCTAAGCTATATTTAATTTATATACTCTTTAACTTGGTATTGTTTGTTTTTTTTAGTTGAGATTGTGTTTAAAAATATATTTGGCATGAAAAAGCATAAATTAATGTTCTTTAGTGATTTTAATATACTAATAATATTAAAAAAATAAAATATAAAAATTTTTTTAAATATATTATCAAGTAAAAAGTATTTTTTAAAAAACTCTTTATACCAAACAATCGCTAAGTGTTTTTTATTTTATTTGAATGAAGCCTAATATTCATAAAAGTTGTTCATTTGTTTCCACAATGTTCCAAATTGCACTGTTGAAACTTTTATCAAACTAAAACGTTATAAAAGTTGTTGTCCATTCCTTCTAAGATTTGAATTTGTTTTACATAAAATATTTTATAAAAAATTAATTTTTATATTTTTTTATGTTTGTTTTTGAAAAATATTTTTCAAAAAAATATTTTTCTGTGTTTGTCTCGTAAAATATTTTATAAAAAAACAGATCAATATAAAATACTTTACTATCAACCTTCAAACTTAATTTATTTGCTGAAAAAAATTTAACTCATAAAATTCTATAAAATATTTTACAAATAATAATTTATTTATAACATCGTTTAACTATATCAACCACCACTTTCATCTCATCACAACCACCTTTTCTTTTATTATTACAATTATTATTAATTTAGCTCATGAAAGTAACTAAAATAAACTTTGAAACCGGATCGAGTTTGTCTAGCGGATATTAGCCGGGGTTCGGAAGTTTGCTTCCTAAAGGATTCAAGTCTAAATTCTTTTGTTAACAAAAATCTCTTGGGGTCACGAGCTGCATATTGCAAATCACCTTATGTAAAGGCTAGTTTGGGTCGTAGGGAGAGTTTTTGATGATGCAATGCAAATCGTATTTTCAAAAAGTATGATTTTTTTGGTTTGAAATAAATTTTTTTTTATGTTTTTACATCGTTTTGATGTGCTGATGTTAAAAATTATTTTTTTAAAATAAAAAAACTATATTTTAATACATTTATAAGTAAAAAGTACTTTGAACCGCCACCGTTTTTTCAAAAAATTAATAATGCTAAACACATGATATTTTAATTTCTCTTGAAAATACTTTGAATTATGTACCTTGGAAAGAACATTAATTCATCAATAATTGGAAACCGATATGGGGTATAGACAATTTTGTAATCATTATATATATATATGACCTGAATATTATACAGAGAGAGATGACATTATTGTTTAAATTATTGTGTCCTCAACACAGCAAGAGAATTTTACAATCTTACTCCTATTCTTTAAGGTCAAAATAACAGTGTTATAATTAAGACCTGGCTTGGCTTGAGAGGTCAATCAAGTGACCTGCTAATTTGATCGACATCTAATTCTTCAAGGTCAAAATAACAGTGTTATAAAACTGATTTTTTTTTTATTAAAACAATATTATTTTAAAAAAATCAAAGTTTAGGTTACCCTCCTAACCTGCGAATCAGCTCGGATAGTACCTTGTAAATAATATTTTATGATGGAAACTATGCATAAGAGACTCGTCAGTTTGGATATGTTTTTGTGTATCCACAGAGTCGGACACAACTGAGATCTCAGTGAAACATCTTATCATCACAGCAAGAATCTTTTTGGGCCATGCATCGACACAAACTTGTAATTTGGTATTAATGGCATGGTCAAGTTACTGTCCTAATTTGCAGGCTCTATAAATGATATTTGTCTTCACTTATAGTGCAAGAACATAAATGTTACATGAACAATCACATGTTGTGTGATCATTCAACTCCATTGTTGTTTGCAGAAATTCATACAAGCAAGTGAATGATCCTCTCTTGAAGTACTTGAAACTTAACATTAACGTCCATCAAACAATGTCGCGACTAACCATCCTCTCTTGCTGATTTTCATATATCAAAACTAAGGTTTTAATAACAACCACAACTTTATATTTTGTTTAGTTTTCACTTGAAAAAAGTTATAATTTATAGTTTGTTTAAATCTATTTTTTTAAATTGTAATTGTAAAGCTACTCTATTCGAAAACGAACTAATAGTTTTTCTTCTTACTTCAGCTAGCTGGAAATATATTATTTACGTCAGAATTGAAGGATTTGAGAGAGTTTTACATGCCATGGATTGCTAGAGGTTTGAATCTTGATATAAAAAAAGGGATGCAATCCCTTGTTTATCAAGGGAGATATCCCTTTAAAACACTTGTAAAGGGAGGGATGGTTGAAAAATTTTGAGGTGACATTTTTGTCATGATATTCAAACTGTCATCACTTACTGGACGTGGGTTTCTTTGCATGGGTCCCTCCTTTGTCTCCTTCTCCACGTCTCACATCAACACAACCTCTTCCTCCTATTCCTCTATTTGATCCTTCGCTTATATATTCTCTTGCATGTCTCTCTTCTCTTCCACGAATTCTTTCCCTCCTCCTCTTCCCGTTTTATGTGATTCCTCAAGAAAATAAGCAGTCTCTTAATTAGCTCCATCCCCAACAAGACTTGTAACATGTCAGCTGCTGTTGCCGCCGCCGCCTCTGCGGCCACTATGTCACATAATTCTGCAAGAAGTGGCTCGTCAGGAACTCCTAAGAGCCACCAATTGCAGAAAGGAGTGCTATTACCACCATCATCACCAATATCATCACCACTACCATTGAGTCGTTACGAATCTCAGAAGCGACGAGACTGGAACACTTTCGGACAGTACCTAAGAAACCACAGGCCACCACTGGCACTGTCACGGTGCAGTGGAGCTCATGTTTTGGAGTTTTTGAGGTATCTTGATCAGTTTGGAAAGACCAAGGTGCATAACCAAGGTTGTCCATTTTTTGGCCACCCCCATCCACCATCTCCTTGCTCTTGCCCTCTCAAGCAAGCATGGGGCAGCCTTGATGCTCTCACCGGACGTCTCCGTGCTGCCTTCGAAGAGAACGGTGGACTGCCTGAGACAAACCCTTTTGGTGCACGCGCTGTGAGATTGTACTTAAGGGAAGTAAGAGATGCACAGGCAAAAGCTAGAGGGATAGCTTATGAGAAGAAGAAGAGAAAGAACCCAGTACAACAGCAGCAGCAGAAGTCACAAACTGCAGGAAATGGCACTTACAGCCATGTTCAACAAGGTATTTGTAATGGTGGAACTGATGGATACGTTCCAAGAAATGTCCTATCAAATGGGGCTGCTGTGATTAATGTTGGGGATGTGTACGTGTTCAACTAAGCCAATAAAAGTTGTTCTTAATTGGTCTAGGGTTTAGAAGGATATGTAACATTTAAGGTAATATTGTAATGCAAGTTAGGGTTTATCAGATGTTTAAGTACTTTTCCTTGTTATCTGTGCTAATGGTGTGTTTGGTGTTGGTAATTAAGAGAGAAAGCCATCATTTTCTCCTATTTTGGATCCTATGGTAACCAGGAATCATCAGTTAATCAAAATGTTTGAGATTTTCCTAAGATTTAGACAGCACAGAGACTGAGCAATATCTAAGATTATTTTTTTTTCCCTCTATCAAGTTTTATTTTGTATTGGGTTTTGATTCTATGTGACCTATCTGTAACATTTTAATTTTCATTCAAAAGAATCCATTCTACATAGCAATGAAAAAACAGCAGAAAATAATCTTCATAACAAATTGAAAAGGTGATTGTCCATCTTAAGGCTATCTGTGTGATCTCATGAACATGATGGAACTATTTGAGCACAGAACATGTAAAAGTCATTGTCCCACATAAAATTCTTAGTCTGTGGTGAACTATCTGAGAGAAATTGTGATTACTATATGAAAACTAAGTAATTCATACAGGTAGTTCTATATAGGGTAATGATGGGACTGGAAGATTAAATAAGATAATTAGTTTAAACAATCTTCTGTTTACAAAGAAAAACAGGCCATATTCAGTCAAACCCTAAGATTCTTCTTGACCAAGTCCCCCTTTTCTGCTCCTGTTTCAGTTTCCTTTGCTTGTGAAACTCTCTTTCCCATCTCTTTTTGCAATGTTTGAAGAAAAATCCAAAGATATGTATGTCTGCTCTTCTATTGGAAGTCTCTTGTATCCAAGACACCTTTTCATATCCACAAACCTCTATTGGGAAGACCAAGTCTTCACGTTGACAGCTTCCCTCTCTTTAGCAAAGTAGTGGTGGGTACAGGTTTCTGCTTTAGATGGGCAGTTGAGCACATTATTTCCTTCAATTCATATCCCCCAACTTTAATCATTACTCTGTAGTGGTATATTTTCTGCATTATTTTATACCATCTAACTGATTTTTATCTCATGAATTTATTTAGAGGATTACAGATATTAGCATCTTATATGGATGACATCTGTTGCACACATTAGGCCCTACATGAGCTGGTATAATATGCAAATGTGATGTAATTTGATAAAATCATGTTGCAAATAACATAATCTTGTGTTTTACAAATTTCTATGTCAGGTCAGATGAATCTTCAAGGCTTGCTTCAATAATGTGATTTAATTCTAGCCATAGAATCTCTTCAATGAAAAGAAGAATTGCAAGGAACTCCCAACTCCCTTAGAATTTACAACAGTCCTGCCAAGAAAGACACAGCTTGACTTCCATCATCGGTCATGAAACACAGAGAGATACAAAAAAGGAAATGCACTCTTTTAAGGAATAAGACACTGTCCACCCTGAAACAAACAAGATAGACCTGGAAAGATCTTTTAGGTACCAACTTCACCTCAGCAGCTTTGCTTTAATGCCCAAAATTCCTATGCAGTAAGGGTTGGCTCCTGTAGATGGATATGTTTTCTTACCTGAATTGTATGTGCGCGCGGCCGCACTGTGTGGCACACCTGTGGAAAAAAATCTAGAATGCTATCACAGACAGCTGGTTCATTAAAATATATGCTCCAGATCAGAATCAAATTAAGACAGAAAGGTGCAAATTATGCTGGTAAGATTTGGAGATTATGTCCATGAAAGATGGGGCCTAGTTCTTAAAATAATCAGAGAAAGAGGATCTGGTCCTCACTTTAAGCAGCAAAGCATGGTGGGATTAGAATAGCAATCCTTATCTTTTATTGCAACTTTGTATGCTATATAGCAATAAAGGGAATTGTTGATCCCCGGATGTCTTTGTATCAACTACGGAGTACCACTGCTCATCAGATACGAAAAGAATTTTTGCAGACATCATGCATCTTTGTCATATACATAATGAATATATCAAGGACAAAAAATTCACAAGTTCAATTCAGAATGGCAAGGAATGTCATGAAGAGAATAAAGTACACCACGGACTTTAGTCTCAATACCAGTTCAGGATATGGTCATGTTTCTAGTAGTAAGTTCTTATCCTTGAGAACTGCCTATGAACCAAGATGGTAATCATCAAACTGCCGAATATAAACCAGACCTGGGTGTGTGATTTGTGACACTTGCTAATTATCTGTCAGTCTTTAGATTTTTTTCTGGCTACAGAAGAGCATGAGAATTTATCAACAAGAACATACAGGAATAGGGCATTCTTGTAAGGAGTTTACTTGATTATTGAGGTATTTGTGTTGCTTGCTAAAACAGAATTTTTGGCAAATACCATTCTTGTAGTCGAGGAGTAATAGACACGTTGATATTTTTAACTACTATCATCGTTCTCTCCATGTGCAGTCTTCTATATGTTGCAAACCAAAGCAATGACATCAAAATCAACTACAAAAGTTCTGTGTATATCAACAGACTTCTAATATCTATGCTATTGATCATCCTAACCTCAGTTCCAAATTCAAGTAGGACGCCAAACTTAGCATAGTGTTCACCGCTCTGGATAAATCTTTGGTAACCTGGACTCATCCTGTTTTCGATCAAAGGAGTTATCACCGAACTGCTGATCTAGTTGATAATGAGCTCTAATATCTGTTCAAATAAAACAGTAGTGAAAGTTCACAGTCCCGTGAAATTTGGATGGGGATAATCAAGGTGTTACAAGGACAAGACACTAAAATTGACATGGGGATTACTAAGTAAGCAAGCGAGAGCTAGACAGAAAAAGAAAGAGTGAGCAGAGAGCAACTCACTGAAAAAGAATATGGCAATGATCAGCAGGGAACCGCCAATAAGGTTTCCTCAACAAGAGAATGTTTCGTCATAAATTAAAACTGGTAGCATGGGAAAATCAGAAACCGAACCAACCTGTCCCATCCAACTACATTCCAACAGAAAACTGGTAGCACATGGTGTCAAACAGCAATGCACATACATGAGCATAATAGATATGGATACATACACCAACCTTAATGTTGAGTGCGAGAATTGTTCAATACATGTCATCTATATCTTGTTTTATAGCAGCCATTGCTAGAAATAAGGGGAAATGTGTCCCAAGAGGAAGCCCATCCTGAATAAGCCAACTGCCAAGTAGCCAAAGTTTGAGAGTCAGTAAATGCATTAATGAAAAGATGCACCAAAGCAAATGTTGATGCGTACATAAAATAAATAAAAATTAAAAATTGTAAGAAAAGGAGCATTTTAGAAGCAACTTGACTTCTAGAAAGCATGGTAGTCCATTACGTAATGCAACACAAATGTAGTGTATTAATGAGGCTTCATCATTTGAACAGTGAAAACAATCACATTTTCAAAGTATAAGGCTGCCTAGGGTAATACCTACTTAGAGTGTAAACAAGGGGAAAAAACCTAGAGCAATCTGTGCAAGTTCTCTCTTTATTCGATTCTTGTTAAGCATGTCATGTTGCATGTAGTAATTTTAAGCTAAAAAAAAAACATTTTTTGACACAGGACTACAAAGACAAAAATTAAATAAAAATAACCAGTTTCATTATTTGACACATACAGACATTAATAATAAACCACAAACAATTTCCTAACCTCGTTTGGATCAAAATCAGATGACACAGAGAGGATGCTCGAGCCACAAATATCTTTCATGATCGCATCTGTTTCATCACTCAATTTCCTGCATTTATCTTAAAATTTCTTGTGCCATGTCCAATTCTCAAGATTCAATCATTTCCAAAACAAGCTACAGCTTGAGGAACATAACCAACTTTTCTTAACTCTAGGAGGAGATTCTTCTGCAAAGAATAGATCTGAGGAGATTCCGGGTGACTCCCATCTGCAGCAAAAAACATACAAGTGGTGTTGTTGACCTCAATCCAACTGCATCCAGGAACTTTCTGAACTCCTCTTTCTTTCATCAAATGTTGTATCTTATGCACACTCCTCCATTTTCCAGCATCAGCGAGTACATGAGTAAGCAATAAATAGTAACCAGAGTTTTTTGGTTCCAAGTCAAGTAGATATCTTGAAGCCACTTCAGCAAGTTCAACATTGCCATGGACTCGACAGGCTCCCAGCAACGTGCCCCAAACACTGGCAGCAGGTGGAAATGGCATGCTTGTTATGACTTCAAACGCTTCATCCAAGTGGCCTGCCCGGCCAAACAAATCTGCCATGCAAGCATAATGCTCCATTTGAGCTGGGATACCATATTCCTCAGTCATGCAGCGGAAGTAGTGAACTCCATCCTCGACCTGTCCAGCATGGCCGCAAGAAGATAAAATAGTGAGAAAGGTGATATGATCTGGCTGAATTCCTTCTTCCAACATATTATGAAACAGAGCAAGAGAGTCCGCAAGGTAACCATGGTACCCATAAGCAGCAATGATGCTATTCCATGCAACTTCATTCTTTTCTTGCATCAAGTTGAACACCAGGCGAGCAATATTTAGTTTCCCACATTTGGCATACATGTTTATCAGTGCACTCATATCAAAAAGGTCAGACTCAAATGCACCTTTAATCATGAAACCATGAATCTCTTTCCCATAATGAAGCGCTGGAATGTTTGCACAAGCAGAGAGAGCAGCTGAAACAGTCACGCCGTCATACTTCACTCCTTCCATCCCCATTTGACGAAAAAGATAAATGGCATCCTCTGGTTTTCCATCCTGGGAAAAACTTGTGATTATAGAGTTCCAACAAATAGCATCCTTTATGGAAATTCTTCCAAAAATTAGGTGTGCAAGATCCAATCTTCCGCATTTTGCATACATGTTCATAATTGCACTTCCCACAGGACATTTCTCTTCTAACTCATTCTTGATGATGTAACCATGCAATTCTCTCCCCAATTTTATAGCAGCCAAACCAGCACATGCTGGCAAAATACTTGAAAATGTTAAAGCATTTGGAATCATTTTCTTTTGAAGTAACCGCCTAAAGATTTCTAAAGCATCCTTATTCATACCATTAAGCACATAGCCTGAAATCATAGCCGTATAAATAACAATATCAAATTTTGTGCTTAGATTAAACATCTTGCATGCCATCACGGCATCCCTGCATTTAAAGTACAAGTCAATAAGAGCACTGTTCAAGTACACATCCAAAATCACACCATGCCTCACTATATAACCATGAATTTCCTTAATTTGCCTGAGACTCGATGACTCAGCAAGTGATGGGAGGAAACTAGTAAAAGTGATGGAGTCTGGTTTAATACCGGCAGATATCATCTCATTAAACAACATCGAAGCATCATCCATAAACCCATTTTGTACATACCCACCAATCATCCTATTCCAAACCACCAAATCAATCTGAGGCATTATATCAAATAATTTACGTGCATCGCCCAATTGCCTGCCTTTTGAATACACAGTCACTAGTGTATTCCCCACCAGAGGATCAAAATCTAACCCGCTACGAACAACAAGCCCATGAAGCTGTCTACCATACTCAACCATTGCCTCAGAGCAAGAGATAGAAAGAATACAAGCAAACGTCACGGAATCAGGCTTAGCTTCAGAGCTCATCATATCCTTAAACAACTTAATAGCACTATCAGACTCCCCACACTGTACATAACCGTTAATCATCACATTCCACAAAACACAATCTTTATCAATCATTTTATCAAAAAAGCGCCTAGCATCCTCTATACAGCCATTATCGGCATACATCTTGATCAAAGAACTAGCAACAAACATATCCAAATCAAAACCCATCTCCAAAATCATATCTTGAATCACCTTTCCTAATCTCACATTATTCAAACCAGTGCAACACTTAATCACAGGAGGGAAAGTATACTTATCAGGAAACACACCACAACCCAACATTTTGAAATAAAACAATAAAGCAAAATCAAAACAACCCATTTTCACTAACCATCTAATCATCCAATTCCAAGGCATGGCATAATAAAACTCAAGCTGATAAAAAAGCTTCTTAGCATCCACGAAACTATTACATAGCACATACATACCCAACATTTTCCCACCCAACAAGCCATTGTTGGTGATGTTTATTCCACTAACAACGAATTGGGCATGTAGTTGTTTTGCTTGTTCAAGTTTTGTACTTGGTTTTTGCAAGATTGATTCGAGTTGGGTGGCTAAAGAGTGTTCGGTGCTTAAAAAGATTGGATCTTTAAAGCCTTTTTTGAAGTTTGTGTGTAAAGACTTCGACTTTAGCCAAGTATTTGTGAAATGTCTGTGTATTGAAGGTAGTTTTGTATAGGACATCCTCAGTGTTTCGTTTTCTTGGCCTTCTGGTACGAGGTTAATGAGTTATTTATGCAGGGTTTAAACGGTCATGATTGAGGGGTATTTTTGGGTTTAGAGAGAATATGGGTATCTATGGAAAAACAAAATTCTTTTTTTTTTTTGGTTTAAGATCGTTACTTTTAACACACCAATTATTTATGATTGTATCGAAAACAAAATAATTATAGAGTGATTAAGGAAATTTATTTCTTTCTGAGTTCAAATTTAAAAATAAACATTATAAAAATTTATTTTTCTAAACACACCAAACTAATGTAAGAGATATGGTTTTCGATCTATATATATACATATATACATATATATATATATATAAAGAATTAGACTGATTTATTTATTTTTACCTTTTGAGTTCAAATTTTAAAATCTACATTAAAAAAATTATTTGTCAACTGATGTAGGAAATATGCATTTAGATCATATTAAAAAAATATTTAGTTTCTATTTATGTAAAAAATTCTAAGAAGAGAGAACAATTAAAAGAGAAGGAAATTCTATTTTTTTTTTATTGCTATGCCATTTGACCCCCTTTGTATTTATTGTTAGTAAAATCACCTAAATTAAAATTTCCAGACTTAAATTAAACAATTACTTCTAAGAAATCTCATACTTTCTTTAAAAAAAATTAAACTAATTGCTTAGTAAACAAATTTTCTTTGAATAACACATGAATATCATCATATATATATAAAAAAAGTAAAAAAAAAATGAAAGAAAAGTCAAAACATTTCACTGTTTTTCTTTTTAGTAAATAGATCTACTAAATGATTTAATTAAGATTGATACAAACAAAAATTTAATATGCTTAAAATAAGATTATTGAGAGCGGTTAATTTTCAAATATTTAAGGTTGTTAACCATGTAATTAAATATTAGTTAATTACTATGTATAAAATAAAAATAATTAAAGTTAGTTAATTTTAATAAATTAAAGCTATTTTTATTCCTTAAATAAAATAAACAATTTTCCTTTTTTAAAAAAATTACTACGCTTTTTAAACTAAAAACTAATATACCTTATAACTGTTTTTATGAAAATCACCTTCCATTCTTAAAGATTAAGCAACAAACACCTTTCTAGTACTTTAAAGCAAAGCAATATAAGTTTTTAAAAAAAAAAAAAAAATAGAAGGGGAACCAGGTTGTAAGGAAAAGCTTCCTTCAAGGCTATCCTCCCCTGAACCGGAAGAGAGTGGTTGCAACTCAGCAGGCCAAATAAGAACAGCTCAGAACTCAGAAGAAAACGTTCAGAAATGGCAGCTCCAAGTGTACATGGGGCAAGATAATTCATCGCGCGCGCATTGTGCCGTGAATGCGAGGGCGATGCAGGTTGACAGAGAGAATATAACAGCCAGCTGAACTAGTTTTGCTATACAAGAAATGTAATCAAAATCTTCGACTACAACAGAGAATCTCCCTTCCAAATGATGCAGGAAAATAAACAAGTCTTCCGGTCTCTACCAGTCAGTTGCTATCAGTTCCTAACTCTTGGACTCTGACAGGCCAGTTACAGGCGGCTCTTTGAGAATTGGAAGTCGATCTTGAAAAGATGCGATTCACAAATGATAACAGAGCTAAAGTGAGTCTTGCATGAGGGAAGTAAATACGGTTAATGCAGAAAATTCATGGCTTCCATAATTTCATTGTGGAATCTTCGCTGTAGGTGGCAAGAAGATTCCTATGAGGATGATGGGTCACGCCTATTACATCCTTCTCGTGAACCTGGCAGTATCAAAGGTCAAAACATGCACTTGCAAAGTTAGAATGACCTACGCACGAAATGGCACATGATAAGCAGAAAGCCAAAACGACCAAGTATGTAATTTCTTTAGCTGGTTTTAAGGACAGCTTCTGTACTACAACATTCATATGCACAAACATGAAACTACATGCTCAGAGAAGGTTGTCCCTGACACTAAGATAAACGACAAACACTAATCCATACAGTGTGGACATGGAGGTTAGGGGTTAAAATTTGTTGGCCCCGAAAAGCAATGATGGCATAAATGAATTAGCAGAAATAAATTTCATAGCAGCTTAACATCATGTAAACTTGTTATCCTGAACCGTATCATATATCACCCTAAAAGCCCTCCCTGGCAGTTGAAACAAGGACCACGTCTTGCCCAGATTCTTCCTTTTCTTCCCTCATTTTTATTGTCTCCCTTCTGGGTTTATACCACAACACTCGATTGAGAATAAGTTTATTTTTACAAAATGTACATTGGTTGCCGGTTATAAATGATGGGGAAAAGGACAAAATAGAGAGCAACCCAAAACCCTAGATCCTGCCACCCTAGTGAAAACTCACCTTCATTAGATGCTCTAGTTTGCCAGATTGGTAGCTGAAGCAGTAAATATTCCTGCATGCAATTTTGAGGACTGTTATTAACAAAATTAAACCATCTCAAACGCCCATCTCTCCAACTTATTCTCAGTAATAGATTGACATTTTCATTTCATCTCTCTCTTCATTTCTAAGATAACTCTTATTTTATGAGAAAAATAAATACAGAACAAGGTTGTAAATTTTACATAAGAACCAGATGGACAAAGGAATACCTGTCTTCACCAACACAGTAGATCCATTCCCCTTTTGGTGATATACAGGCTGCAGCAAAATCTCCACCTTCTCTTTTACCGGAAGAAAAGCTCTTCACAACCTGCATCACAATCACGCAAAGCAATATGTCATTGATAATGAATTATCTAAACTCCTCTACTTATACACTCTGAAAAAGTTTCAGTGAACAAAAACAAAGTGCCTGAACCAGTAAAACATAGAATCGTAATCTATCTATAGAATGATTATCAGTTTATATTTGCTTTTGTGGTGGTCTAAGGCTAGTGAAATATGCTAGAAGATGCTATGAAATGTCATGGTTTGCAGCCAAAAAGTACCAGTGCACTATATAAAATTTGGTCCCAGCCCCAAAACCCAAACATGGCAGAGCAACAGATGAGTGGCATAATATTAGCATCAGCTCGAGTTAAGAGAAACTACCTGTCCTTGAAGTGTCATAATGCATATCGATGATGTCTTGTTACATACAACAATATGATCAGTGTTTTTTGGGAAAAGATGAACAGAGTTCACAGAAGCATCACCTCCCTAACAATCCACACAAGCAGCGATAATCAGCCACATGTTATAGAAGGCAAAAGGCAAGACATATAGCAAGAAGCAAGATGAATTAAAAGTATTCTATCCCAGGTAAGCCACACAAAACAATGCAGCTAACTCATGATCATGATCATGCACATTGCATTGAGAAAAGGTACCCTCAATGGCGGTGGTGGCCTGAATGTATGTATACAGTCTGTACTCTTCATATCCCAAACCTATTAGGAAAAAAATTGGAATCTGTTATGCAAGCTAGAGAAAAGAAGTGTAACCTCATGAAAACACTGCACTTTAATGTGTGACTTACCTTGACCGTGCAATCACTGGAGGCAGTAATAACACGAGTCCCATCACTAGTGAAGATGGCATCATTCACATAGGATG
Organism: Populus deltoides; assembly: GCA_015852605.2. Lineage (NCBI taxonomy): Eukaryota > Viridiplantae > Streptophyta > Magnoliopsida > Malpighiales > Salicaceae > Populus > Populus deltoides. The sequence goes on from CM027580.2 coordinate 19,711,236, forward strand.
CGTGTCCACGGAATTCTTTTAACAACTTCCCAGATTTTAGGCCATGAATTCTACAACAAAGTAAAATATAGTTATTTAAAAGAAAATAAGGGAAAATGATTGTTGTATGGATATGGACATGACTAAAGTTAGAAACTCAATGAACACATCGGTTACATAGAAAAAAAAGATGCTAGTCTTAAGAGGTGTCATCTCCAAACCACGAGCTGCATTATAGTCATTAAGAGGGTCAATATAGACAATTAATTTGCTATGCAAACAAAAAAATGTCCATTGCTGTAAACGAACCTCGCTGTGCTGTCAAAGGATGCACTTAGCAGCTGGCTTCCATCACGAGAGAAAGCAAGACTTGTGACTCCCTGAGAATGTGCACGTTCAAGACGACGCAAGCATTGACCAGTCCTTATACGCCAGACCTAAGAAAAGGTACATTTTAGACTAAGTTTCTTAAAAAGACGGCAATATCAAATTCCAAATTTAAATCATTTTTTTTTCCATATGTCCTCACCAGCAATGCAAATTTCACCACAGCTGGAAAAACACAAGCTTAATTGTAAAGGAGAGCTAAAACATCAACGTTATCATTATGTATATAAAAATAAAATGTTTTCCTACACTCATGAAGCATTCTCTTAGTCCTAAAATCTGCAAGTCAATAAACTCAAATACATGCAACCTTAATAAAAACTAAAGTTTCAGGTCCTAAGAACTTTTCGCATTTCATCTTGTTCATGAATTTTTTAGCTCCCTGATTCTCTTGAGAAAAACTTCCCACTTCCCCTCCCAATAGAGTTACCAAATTGTCTCAAGAACTCATACTTCACAAGATCTATTAAACTCATGCTTCTATTCTCTCAGAAGGGAGCTTTATGGATAATAGAAGATCCACAGCCATCAAGAGAACTAGAGAAGATAAAATTAGATATCATGTAGGATATATGAAAGAGAGAATTCAGAGCTACAACATAGATGCAAGCATGTAAGGGTATGACTTACTTTGATCTTCCCATCTTTCGCTCCAGATGCGAGCATCTCAGAATCTCGGCTAAAATCAACACAGAGGACAGGATCATCGTGCATCATAAAAGTTTCCTGGAAAGATTTTACATTTTTACCAGTAAATATACAACTAGTAAAGAACAACTCCACTGAAAACTATTTAATCCTAAATCAATTTGAAACGATCAAAGGATACATGGAAATAATCCCTTCAATTATCTACTTTTCATTCTTTCTCTACTCATGTTTTGGCACATGCTTGAGTTAATTGACTGCCTGTGAACCTTTACAAAATACAGGACACCAATGAAGACCTAATTTGGGATTCTGTAATAATACAGAGCATGTCATCACCGGAGCAGCATCAGTTTAGTGTGGTGAATGGAAGAGTGTTCAGTTTTGGATGATATATGATGCAGGGATCAACCTTAGATGTTTATTTTTCGAGATGTCAGTCCATAATAATGGACAGATGAAATAATGGTATAGGAATTGATCAGGTGAGGTTTGGGAATGCATGAAAACTTATCAATAGAAGAGAGTACACTATCTTCTTCCTGGTATTGATAACATTAAAAGCAAGCAAACACAAAGGGTTATAAAAAGAAAACTCACATCAGCCTGGTACTGAAGATCCTTTTTGAGCTTTCCACTTACATAATCCCACACCTAGCAGTGATCAACAAATAAAATATCACTAAATATCCATTCACTAATCTTTCATCATCTGGAAGCAGTTTCCAAAAGGATACCTCAATGAACCCATCAATAGAACATGAAACAAGGAATTGCCCGTCTGGAGAGAATTTAGCACATTCAGCATGGCTTTTTGTTCCAAACTGCAGAAGAACACAGCAGGGTGTAATATGAGGAGCTAACAATTTAAGGATGCAATATAAATATATATATGACTGAACAAACTACAAAATAATACATGCAAACCAAATAAAAATAACAATCGTTTTTAGTCAAAAAAATCTGCGTAGTAAATTTGGATAATGCACCTACCTTTATGGTATGTGTAAGAGTTGTTGGGTACATATCATCAATATCTTGTTTCATGGCTGCTGTTCCTCGGAATAGATCAAACTGAGTTCCCGGAGGAAGCAACCCTGGATGAGGAAAACAAAAAAGCTTCCATTATCTTTGCAGTGAAAGTAAATGACAAGAAAGTGTATCACGTTTCCCATTGCCCACTCCCACGAGCAGAGGCAGTATCCAGATTTTGAATACATTAAGTTAGTAAAAAAAAAAGCTCCAAAAAAAGCGTGCATGCTGAAAAAAAAAAGGAAAAATTTAATAAGAGCATTTTTTAGAGGCAACATGAATTCCTTTACCATCCAAGTGAAACAAAACAATATTAACGAGGCTTCCTCCATTATGTATAAAGTTTCATTTTGAAGCGGAACATACCTTGGTGTTGCTGCCACTTGAGAGCCTGACCAATTAGAGCCATTAATCTTGAAGGTGGAACCACACTAACTTCTGCAGCAAGGGCTGAATACGGAACAAGAAAAATCACTCGTAAAACTAAAAAGGAACAGGAAACAAAAGCATAACGAGAGCGAGCAATCCAACAACTACTCTGAAAGTTATAGAAAACAAAAAAATTTAACCCTTTCTCTAGTTGTCTTGATTCAAGGTGTTTGAAACAAAATATGTTAATCATTCTTCTAGTTGCCTCGATTTACCAATTAAATCCTTCACATTTCAACAGTATTCATTCCCTGCATTCTAATCTACAGTTTAATTTAAACTTCCAGAATCTTCACAAATGTACACAGCAACCACTAAGCACACAAACAGAGGGAAAAATCAAGGAAAGAAAAACCTTGAGCAATCTGTGCACGTCGTTTCTCCTTGGTTGATTCTTGATAAGCCTGTCATATTTCACACAATTCCCAGGTCTCAGGCCCAAAAAACTCAGATATTCACTTATTAGAAACAAAAGTCTAAATCTTCACTACTCCCATTGTAAGCTACACCTTCCATTCAAATCCCTTATTAATGTACTAACACCGACTACACTTTCGAAACCAAAGTGCATTAAAAAATCCAAAATTTAACTAAAATCAACAAAACTCATTACAAAACAAACCATAAAACACAAGCATTAAGAAGAGCAAAGCACAACACCGATAACACTTTCGAAACCAAAGAACATTAAAAATCCAAAATTTAACCAAAATCAAGAAAACCCATCACAAAACAAACCATAAAACACACAGAAAAGCAGAAAAAAAACATTCCTTTTTTTCTCACCCACCTCATTAGGATCAAAATAAGTTCTAACAAGCAAATGCTCGAGCCTCAAATATCTCTCCGGCTGTTCCTGCTTCATGACACCCATAGCTTGAGTCTGTCTTAAAATAGCACGAGCAGTATCCAATTCTCGTAACTCAATCATTTCTAACACAATCTGTTCGTACAAATCTTCTAACTTATTCCTCGGCAACTTAAGTTGCGCCACTTGAGGCAAGATCGTGTCCCATCTTCCTCCGTTTATGTCTGCCACGAATGTTTCAATGCTGTCTACTGTGTTTAAGGAGACTTGACATTCGTTTTGTAGGGTTTGGAATGTTTGGTGCAGAGAGTGTTCTTTGCAGAACTGCAGCACAATTTTTATTACACTGAAAAAGAAAAACAATTAAAAAAAAGTGTCAGGGGAAGGAAATTCAAGTGCTGTGTCGTGTTTTTTTAAGGAGAGGAAGCAGAACTTACTCGCGAGCTTCGATTTCGAGTGCCATGTTTGGTGTGTTGAGGAGGGAGAGAGGAGGTGTTAGGGTTTTTGATTTTGCTGGAGAAGAAGAGGACGAAAGAGAGTGGATTTTTAAATTTCTGGTTTTTGAGTTCGGTTTTGTGTATATACTTTTCCCAATTCTCAATTTAGTCCTAATGTTAAAACTTCTATCAATTGAGTTTCTAACCTTTCATTAAAAGTTATTTTAGGCTCGGATTAGCAAAATGATAGCTCATACTTGTAAATAAACAATTTACCTTTAGAGTTTATGTAAAACTCCATCTATCTAATATTTAACATTTAACATTTAACATGGGTTAGATTTAAAAAATAATAATTTAAACTTGACTTGATTTGATCATGGCAACCTGTTGAATTAATTTACAACATGATCAGAGCATGATTTGTCTTTTTTTAAAAAAAAAATTATTAAAAACAATATCTTATTAATTAACCTGAATTAGAAACATCTAATCTCGTGACTAGAAACCTTTAATTGAATATGTTTAATTACTTTATATTTGAATGGTTTTGACTGCTATCGAAAGAAATTCATCAATCATTAACCATTCATTTGATATTAAATCTTATAGTTATTTTGTAAAATAAATTATCAATTAATTTTAAGATAAAGGTAGTCATTAACAACTATTAAAAACTCTTAAACATGCACATTTATTGAAGGCTCGATCAATTTTTTTGTTCTCAATAGTTAATAAAGGTTCCTCTAACATCATATGTTCATTTTCTTCATTATTTTCACAAAAAAAAAAAAGGAAAGATAACCTTTAAAGCTTCCCTAAAAAATACTCATAAATAGCTAAATTATCACAAAGTCTTCAAAGGAGAGAACTCCTAGTATTATCATTTGGTATGAAGATGTTTAACCTATGTTTAGTTAACTAAAGGACTTGATTAAATTCCAAGATTGTTTGGGGACTACTGCCACAAAGTAACTATAGTTTATGAGATTCAATACATTTCATCTTTTAAGTTAACAAAGATGCCTTTAGTTTCACTAATATAATAGAAATTTAGTAATTTATAAGGTCGCGCTCCGTTGCGGTTTGAATAAAAAAATTGAACGTAAAAAAAATCTCTAGGTCACGAGGAACTACTTAGAATTATTATTGAACACAACCTAATATGTCAACCTTAAAGCATCTCGGCCTGTCTCTTTGCATAGTCTAGATTTAAAATTAAACCATGTGAGAGTTGTCAAAATTTGAACTAATTGACTTAGAGGAAGGCACCCTGGGTGACAAGTAAAAAGTGTGGTTTGGCTTTAAATGTTTTTTTAAGATGACCTTTTTTTATTGAAACGACAACATAATGGGTGATTGACTCTAGCGAGTCTAAGAACTTTGTTTCTTAAACTGTTTTTTACTTAATTATACAATAAAAAATATACATTCATGAAATTAAACACAAACCAAATGTCAGGATATTTATTCGAGACTACAATAACCTTAAAGAAAGCAAACCTAAACAATTTATCAAAACAAGTTCAAAATCAAGCAAATATTGAATGATGAAATGAGAAAATAATTGTGAAATAAAAAAGATGGGGGGAAAGGTAAAAAAAAAATCATTTACCACTTATGAAAAAGGTGGTTGCACCCCAAACATTTTAATAAAAAAAATATAATTATCAGATAACAATGAAGTCGTAACATACCTTAAACATTATCTTGCTTTCCTTTTTACCTAGTAACACATGGTATCTGTAGATACTAGGGCTACATAAGCTTACTCGGTGGAGAGAGAAAATAGATAATATTTATTTTCCTAAAAAATTGAGTCATTGGTTAGCATGTCACACTTGCTATTGGTGGATAGGTTGGCACTTGAGAGTATACTATCAGTGACAAGGGTGACAAGCTATAAAAGTTGGTGCATAATCAAGCTTAAAGTAGCCATTAATGAAAAAGATTGTCAAACCAAGCTTAAAGATAACCTCTAGTGGAAAGGTTAAAGGTTAGCCTAAGATAGTTTGGGAAAAATTGTTATTTGTGAAAGATAATGGCTATTGCAGGCTAATAATAGGGTTCGGTTGGGCTTATCTAAGGATGATGAGAGTTTGGTTAGTGATGAGAGGGTTTAGATTGGGCTAAAGTGGAGAGATTCGGTTAGGCTACCTTGTTTCCTTTTTTTTCTCTTTCCTCATGCTTAGCCTCAATTGAGCTAGTGGGGTTCGGTTAGGCTAGCTTTCAGCTCACATCTTGTTCTTTCCTCCTTCTTATTCCCTCATTCTCTTATCTCTCTTCCCCTCTTTTCTCCATTCTCTTATCTCGATTGGGCCACCAACGTCTGGAGTCGAATGAGCCTATTACCATGCTTTTTTTTGCCCCACCCAATACATTTCAATAGACTAGGGCTAATGCTTTAATTTGTTCTTTAATAATAATGTTTTTCTCTAATATATCCCTATAATCTAAATTTAGCTAACTTGACCTTTGAATATACGTTAAAACTAATCACATGATGCAAGGGCTAGAAAGGAAAGCAAAGGCTCGAGCCCAGGCCCCTGCAAAACATTTGAAAATTTTATATCACTTACTGGTTAAATACATGGGAAAGAATAGTTTTTTTAAAAATTTAAATAGATGGGTTATTCCTTTACTAGATGTAAGAAATAATAAACCTTTGCTCACTTAGCTATATGTGGAGAGAAATAAAAAAAATTTCTCAATTCAACTATCTTCTTTTTGAGCCAAACACAAAGGGTAAAAAATAGAATCGAGAACGAAAAAAGCAAAAAGCAAAGGCTAAGACAGAGCCAACAAGATTAATTAATCTTTGATCAAAACAAGGTAATTGGTAACCCAAACTTAAAATCTATTTTTTTTCTTGTTTTGGGATATTTGTTAAGAATTTGATGAGTGTTTTTTTTTAATTGTGCCATTTTTGCTCTCTTTTCCCCTAAATTTGCTAGTTTTGCCAAAAAAAAAGAATTTTTTTTTATAGATGAATGTTGTTTTCCTAATTAATTGGATATTTTACATATAATGAAGAATGTTATGAGAATTACTAATGTGCTTTGCTAAGTCTTGCAACAAAAATCTCAATACATTTTAAATGCTATAGATTTGGTGACTACCACAAAGACTTTGATTCAAAAGTTATGAGATGATAGTTGAGAAATTTTTTTAGAAGAAGTGACATCATTTTGTAAGCATCAAGACATTAAAGTTCCTGATATAGATGCTTGTTTTTCTATCATGGGATGATCTCGTCATCAAAAGATTTCAATAATATTTGAGCATCACTACCAAGTTAATATATTTACAGCTATCATTAATCAATAATTACAAGAGCTAAATAATAGATTTAATGAGCAGACGACCACACTTCTTATGTTGAACACAATTTTGAATCCTAAAAATACCTATAAATTATTTAGTGTTGAAGATATATACTTACTTATTGATAAGTTATATTCTAAAGATTTTTCTGTGCAAGAAAAATTTCATTTGAGATTTCAGTTACAATATTACGAGCTTGATGTACCTGATCATCCAAAGTTAAAGAATATGTCATTGATTGCTAATTTTATGCCAATGATTGGTTGAAACTAAAAAAAAATCAACAATTTATCCACTCATTAACATGTTGATTCAATTTATTTTGACTCTTTCTAATTCGACAACAATTATTGAACATGCTTTTTCAACAATGAAAACTGTTAAAACAAGACTTTGCAATTTGATGGAGGATAATTTTCTTCCCATTATTTGATTGTTTGCATAGAAAAAGAAATTACTGAAAGATTCACAATTAATAAGATAATTGATGATTTCTGTTCTATGAAAGAACGACGAGCACAATTGAAATGAAAATGTAAGAATCTTTTTTTATTATTTTTTACTTCATTTCAAAATTTATCGACATAAATAATACTTTATTTTAGTTAATGTTTCTTATATGCTTTATATGTTTATATTTAATAAGTATAAAGATCAACAAAATTAAAGTGACGGATGCCTTGTAAATATGAAATTAATTTCATAGTTTTAACTAAATTTGATATTATTTTAAACATCATTCCCTATACAAAAATAATTATATACTTGTAGCAAGTTCTTCAAATTATACTCTATACTAAAAGGAATCAATCTTTCACTATGCAAAACCATAGTAAAAGGCAAATGCCTTTTAGTTATAGGTTTTTTTTTTGTTTTTTTATTACTTTTTTTTTCTTTGTTTTTTTATTTATTTTCAATTAATATTTTTTTATTTAATTTAGTTATTTAATATTAATTTTTTATTTAGTTATCACATTCTCATGATACAGATCTCGGGTTTGACGGGTTAACTTGGTTTAGCGAGTTAATCCAATTGACTAAGATTTTTTTTTCTTAATTAGTTCTTTTCTTTTAATTTCATCATTTAATATTGATTTAATTAAGAATTAAATTTCATGATTTGTTTTGTTTACTTTTCATTAGATTAACCTGATCTCATGAGGGGATTTTATTATACCCCTCCTTACAAAGTACTATTCATCATAATAATGCTTTGCTTTGTTTTTTTTCTTTTCAATTAATCTTTTTTTTTGTTTAATATTAATTTTTTTCTATTTAGTTATCACACTCTCATAATACAAATTTCAGATTTGATAGGTTAACCTGGTTTACCGGGTTAACCCAGATGACTCAGATTTTTTTTCTTTTTCTTAATTAGTTTTTTTCTTTCAATTTCATCATTTAATATTGATTTGATTGAGAATTAAACTTCATGATTTATTTTATTTGCTTTTCATTAGATTATCCGGATCTTATAACACGAAAATAATGCTTAACGGATTACCCTGAATTAACTCAGATTGTTTTTTTATATCTTTTATTTAATTGATTTTTTTTTTCAATTTTATCATTTAACATTGGATCGATTGAGAATTAAGTTTTCTAATCTATTTTGAGTTGCTTTTTATGAGAATATCTTGGTTTTAAGATTAAGGTCACGAGTTTTAGCATTTTAACTCTAGTTAAATCAAATCGTTTTTTTTAATTTTCTTTTTAAGAGGTTATATTGATCTTATTATGATTCAATATTGGGTCGGTTGTGAATTGAGCTTCATAATCTATTTTTAATCTAGTTGAGTAATTTTTTTTCTCTTTTTTTAACTGACCATCTCAATTTTATTAATTAATATTGTGTTTAATTAGGAATTAGGTTTCATGATTTATTTTGGTTTGTTTTTTATTAGGTTATCATGGTCTCATGACTTGGTAATAGTGCTTAACGTGGTAATAGTGCTTAACAGTTAACTCGGGTTAACTTGACTTATTTTTTATGTCATTTTTTTAATTAAGGTTTTTACAATTTTCATCGTTCAACATTAGATCCGACAGGGATGATTAAAAATCAAACTTTTGACTTTCTCTCTATTGAGTTATCTCAATCTCAAGATCAAAGTCGTGAATTTGACAAGTTAACTCGAGTTAAATCAAGTTATTTTTTTTTTTATTTTTTTCTATAAAGTTATCTCAGCCTAATGACCTAGGCTGTTTTTATGTTATTTTTTTAATTGGTTTCTTTTTTTAATCTCATCTTTCAATATTGGGCTGATTAGGGATTGAAATTTGTAATTTCTTTCAATTTGCTTTCATAGGGTTATCTCGGTCTTACGACCCGGGTTGTAAATTTGACATGTTAACCTAAGTAAGTTTTTTTGGTCATTTTTTAATTGATTTTTTTCAATTTCATCCATCAATATTGGGTTAGTTGAGAATTAGACTTAATAATTTATTTTGATTTGTTTTTTATAGGGTTATCATAGTCTTATAACTAGGGTTGTGAATTTGATACGTTAACCCAGGTTATCCTAAGTCAATCTAATATGTTTTTATTTTAATATCAAGAAAAGATATCATCTTAAAATTTTTTTCAGTTAAAATTTATTTTCACAAGTTGTATGAGTTGTTTTTAGATCAGTAAAGTCAACCGAGTTATATTGAGTACACCCTCACACAATTTATATTTTTTTTGTTATGAAAAATAAATATTTAAATATTTTTTCATTTTTAAGAAAAATTTAACTTGATCTATAGCATAACATGAGTTAATCATCTAATAAAACTAAATGATGCAATATTTTTGTTTTTATAACTTATACATTGTAGGTTAAAAAAAAATTATATCTTATTATATTTTGATTTGCCCCCTAATAAATAATTCTAGTGACGTCCATGGCGTGATGTGCACGTAAGAAACATGACTCAAACTGACATTATATTCAATTACAAATTCATCTTTTTTTCCTCTAACCATGCGTTTAGTAAAAAATAATTTTGTAGAATCTTTATTATTCTTCATGAAAAATAAAATACATTCACAATTTTTTTCAATACTTATTAATCATGTAATGTTTTTTTATCTTAAAAAAATAGTCCATCTTTTCTTCTATTAAACCCTAATCAACTCACCAAAATCCATATTTATAGCAACTTAGTGGCTTGTTGCTTCACAAATATTTGTAATTAGCCCCTAATTAATCATAGATATTAATGACCCAATGGGAACCAGTGATTTCCTGACCCCACACGGTTTCTAACCCCAAGTCACCTATAATTCTCTCAACACGTGTACGGCCAAGATTCCCTCCTCCTCCAAAACGCGTTAAATCCTCATCTGCGCGCCTTCTATTCTCGTCCCACGTGTCAATCGCCTTTTCATCGTGCCTCCACGTCGTCTTCCACTTAAAGCCGGCAGAAATTTCCTATCATATACTCCCACGTGTCAGTCATTCATTCTCTTTATCTGCCCTTAAATTACCGGCTGGTTACCGGGTCTTCCCTTAACTCCACGGCACCTTCTCTCTCGAAATCACCGTAACCTGCACGATGTTTAATCATCCGAAATAAATTTACTTGACAGGTTTGCCCCTCATGTAATGGTTATAGGGCGTATTTTACTATTTTACCCCTAAAACTATTGTATTTGTGGCAAAATAAGACCTGGACAATCAATTTGATTGTATCCTCAAACTATTATGTTTTGACCAATCAAGTCCTTCTGTCAGAATGGTTAAGACTAACGGTCATCACCTGACATCGTATATTCAGGTTTTGCAAAAATATGTATTGACGTTCGAAATTTGACGATTAGGTTTAACTATTCAATTTAACAAAAGGACTTAATTGTTTAAAAAATAATAGTTCAAGGATAAAATTGATAGTTTAGTCCTTACTTTGCCAAAATCCCAATAATTTATTATGGATAAAATAAGTGCTCTTTAACCCTCGTATTGTCATATGACCACATCTTCTAGTCCTACCTTTAAAAAAGAGGTCAACCCTTGTGGATAATTTGGTAATTTGACAATCTCAATTATGAAATAGATAAAAAACTATAAAGTGTATAATAATATTCAAAAGTTTATAATATATATTCTATGTTTTATTTTCTTCCCATTTTTGGTTCTTCAATTTTGTAGTAGGAAAAGGGAAAAAAAGAAGAAAAGAAATGCACCACTACTTCAATTCCTAGCTTGATTCTCACTTGTGAATAATTTTAATCAAGTAAGTTCTTCTTATGATTTTTAATTCTAATTTCAATATTAACAAATTTTTATATTCCTTTAGATTGATTTCCAAAAATATTTTTTTTCATAATTTTTATTGTGGTTTATATGCTAATTTAGACCATATAGGATTAAGAGATTTATGATCTATAAGGAAAGTTTTCAAAACCCGAGCAGCACCATAGTCTAAACAGTTTTCAATTAGCTGTATTTGTATCCTTTCCATTTGAATTTCCTTTTTTTGGGCTAAAATTCTTTAGGGTTTTGTGTTTTATACACAAAAGTGAAGTAAAGTTTGTATCTTTTTGTGTTTGGAAAGTGATTATTTTGTGATAAAGATTGTATCCTTTTGTGATTACAAAAAAGGGTTTTTGTTTATGTTGTGATTTTGATTGAAATTCTGTGATTTGAGAAAGAATGGAGTCATCAAGGAGTTGGTTTAAGATATTTAAGCAAGGGAGTAGTAATTCAAAAAAGAAAGAAGCTGCAGCAGAGAGTGTAAAGAAGAATAATAATGGTGGTGTTGGTGTTGTTAATAGTGGTGGTAAGCCACCAATTAATGATGCACCTTCACATGCTACAAAGCAGAAAGTGGATGCAGCTAAACAGTATATTGAGAATCATTATAAAGCTCAGATGAAGAATTTACAGGACAGGAAAGAGAGGTAATTTTGAATTTTTGGGGTTTAAAGTTTCGTGCTTTCTGGTATTTAGTTTGATTTATTGTGTTTTGGAACATTTTTTTTATGTGGGTTTGTTGGTGTTTTTAGAATAATGTAGAATGTTATGTTGTTGTGTAGTTTTGGTGTTTCTTTTTAGGTTAGAGTAGTTGTGTTGGATACTGACCGGATAATCTGACATGGGTACCGGTACTTAGGCAAATCGAATGCACGGGGAAATTAAATGAATTTTGAGAATATAGATTGAATGTGTTAGGTTAGTCGAATTGGATGGTATATGTGGTTTGGGGTTTGGATTTGTTAGAGTATTTTTTTGTAGTTAAAATGGTGTGTTGGTCAATGTAGGAGATGGATGTTGGAGAGGAAGCTTGCAGATGCGGATGTTTCTCGGGAAGAACAGATGAATATACTGAAGAAGTTTGAGGAGAAGGAAACTGAGTATATGCGTCGTCAAAGACATAAGATGGGGGTTGATGATTTTGAACTTTTGACCATCATTGGCAGGGGTGCATTTGGGGAGGTGTTTCTCCTTTCAAATTTTTTTCTTAAGTTATTTTTTCTTTGTTGCATTAGAAGCAGTTTGATATTTATCTGATCCAGTGCTTTCTTAAATTATGAATGCAATGATTTCTTTTATATAGCTGTATGATTTTTGGCTGTTCAGAAGTCTTGAGTGTAGAAAAATAAATTTTATGTGAAAAAACTTAGAAGTTCTGTCTTCATTCACTAGTCGTGTTGATGAGCTGATTTATATTATCTTCTTGGGGCTGACAAGATAACTTTTCATTTCTCTTTCAGTCGATCGAAAGTTGTTTTGAGGAAATTTTCATATTGTTATTGTTTTGAAGTTTTTTAAATTCTGTCCTTCCTGTTCTTTTGTCGTTACCTCTTCCCAATGAACTCCATATGGTTATGTTATTGTGATTACATGTGCAATTTTCATCCAGGAGTTGTTAATTTCACTAATGGTGCATATGTGGTCACTGCAGGTGAGACTTTGCAGAGAAAAAACTACTGGCAATGTGTATGCAATGAAAAAGCTCAAGAAATCCGAGATGCTTCGTAGAGGACAGGTTTGTCGCTGTGGTGCTTCATTCAGATCAATGTATTTTGACAATTTATTTGTCCAATCTACTTTATTTTCATTTTGGTGGTGCTGAATTTTGTTATTATCCCCTACTAGTTGCATTATTGGCCAAACATGCTCCACAGTTTTTCAAAAAATGCTTAAGATTGATGTTCTTTGCGGTCTTCACTACTTGCTTGTAAAGTTATCATGGTCTATTCATTTATAGGAAATGCTATAAATAAATGAACTGCAGGCTTGATGAAGAAATAGGTGTCTTTTGAAAAGAAAAGCAAAACTATACCTTGTTCAATTTTTTTTTTATCAATGGGATTATCATGGAAACTTCACTACTAAACGCCAGATATCTCATCTAGTTGGTCCTATGAGGAAGATTCATCCCTATTTGCACCTTCTCTCCTTTCTCATGCAGGTGGAACATGTTAAAGCCGAAAGGAATCTCCTTGCCGAGGTTGACAGTACTTGTATCGTCAAGCTCTACTGTTCCTTTCAAGATGATGAATATTTGTATCTTATCATGGAATATCTCCCTGGAGGTGACATGATGACATTGCTGATGCGCAAGGATACCTTAACTGAGGACGAGGCCAGGTTTTATGTTGGGCAGACAGTTCTTGCAATTGAGTCTATTCACAAGCACAACTACATCCACAGGTTTCCTATTAATCTTTTGATGCCTTTTGTTTCATTAGTTCTGTCTCTGTTATTGGGTAGACATAGTTTATATCTATGTGGAACTGATACTATGTTTATCTGCATCCAATACAAATGCTCCTCATATATTTAATACTGGGAAGTGGGAACTCATATATTCACATTTTCTAAAAAAGAAAGTGGCTTTCAAAATTAATACATCCTGCATGTTCCTTAACATGCTTCAGATTAATGATTAAGATTGCCTATTTGGTGGTTCAAAAAGGCGAGTGCTATCATAAGAACAAATATAGGAAGCCTTATGAGACATGTTTTATTAATGCTTCAACTGGGAATGCTTGCACCATCAAGTTGTCATGAGGCATACCTGTAAGAACATTTACCATTGATAAAGATTGATGCAGACATTGAACAGTTGAAAATGTATATATCAAATCCTTACTGTTTTGGTGCCCTTGTGAACATATTTGTTTCATATCCATTTTTCTTAAGCTATATCGATGATATGCTGACTTTGTAGTTGTTATAGGGAACATATCTAGTGGGTGGTATTCCTGACCAAGTTTGTTTTTGGCCTTTTTCTATGGAAAATGTATTGCTGTTGGTGGTGTATTAGTAGCTGTCTTTTAGTTGCAAAAATCTCTTTTTTTTTTCACAACTTGTAATTTTGTGCACCTTTTATTTTCATATTGCTTTAAAATTTTCATCTATACACTTGCAATCATGCATGTTAAGAATCTATTCTTACCTCTCTATGACAGGGATATTAAACCTGATAATTTGTTGCTCGACAAAAATGGCCATATGAAGCTTTCAGATTTTGGGCTGTGTAAGCCCTTAGACAGCAGTAGCTTTCCAAATTTTAGGGAGGATGATTATGCAGGTGGAAGGAACTTGAAACCTTCAGCAGAGGGCAATAAACCTCCTATGCCAAGGCGGACACAGCAGGAACAGCTTGTTCACTGGCAGAAGAATAGGCGAACATTGGTATGATCTCTCAGCTATATTTACGATTGCATACAGCTTCTCTGCAATTGGTAGAAACTATGTTTTCAGGATAATTTAATACCGAGATTTGCCTTGATAAAACAATAAACAGCACCAATTGATGGATGCCATTATGCATTTCTGCTTGCTGTCTCTTTCATTTTGGAATTATTTTGCTACAGTTAATTTATATGGTTTTTAAAATTGAAACTTGTTTCTTCTAAACATTTGTAAGCTGTTAACTGAAAGAAATGAGTTATACTGATGCTTATATTATTTTGCTATATATTTTAGTTTGGAAGCTGCAAAGAAATTTTGATATTTTCATGTCATTTCTTGCAGTTCTGCTTTCAAATTTTTCTCATATTTTGCTTTTCAGGCATATTCAACGGTTGGCACTCCAGACTACATTGCCCCGGAAGTATTATTGAAGAAAGGCTATGGAATGGAGTGTGATTGGTTAGTTTCCTTACCAATGGCATGCTTGATACATTCTATTTTTTTTTCCCTTTTGTTAATTAATATGTCCATCAGGTGGTCTCTTGGGGCAATTATGTATGAAATGCTTGTGGGATATCCACCTTTCTATTCTGAAGAACCTATGTCAACATGTAGAAAGGTAAGAAAACTTTTTTCATCTATTAGAGACATACCTATGTATCAAGCATGTGTGTATGTGCCCGTGCATGTGTTTGTACACATGCATGCATGTTTATGTAGGTAGATTTTTTTATTAATTTTTCTAAAGGTCTGAATAAAAATGACATGAAAATGTGACTTTAAGAAAATTTTCTCTGCTTAGTAAGCAATCATTTAGTTTATTCTGCATGCCACTACTTATGGATGGCAGCACATGTCACGCTCCTTATCTCAACCCTTTTCATCTAGAAGGACAGCAAGAACATTTATTTCCCCACATAAAAAGCATTTTAAGGAAGTAAACATATTGCAGGAGTTTACATGAGAAAAGGGGATAAATTCTGTACATGACAGGAAGGATTTTAGTTATCGCTCTAATGTCTGTCTAGTATCTGGACTAGCAGTTGTGGATCCTGATATTCCAATGTCACTAGAACACCATTTGGATCACTGACGGTGGTTATAAGATAAAAGCGAAAGCAGCCTAACATCATTTGGATCACTGACAGTGGTTATAAGATAAAAGTGAAAGCAACCTGGTCGTATTTAGTGTCCCGCAGGATGATTTTTGCAAGGAATGTGCTTTTGAGAGACACCACATCTAACTCAAGAACCAAGAGAACTTTTGAAATAAGAAGACATAAGAAAACTTTTGAATAACTTAATATCAAATCCAGTACCTTAGAATGATCCTTCTACCGTGAAAGATAATATGTTGAATCATGCTTATTTAAGAATTTCTTTAATCTTAGAAAAAAGATCTGAAACACGGAAAATAAAAGAAGTCTCATTAAGGGGCTACTTCTGTGTTATGTCTGACTCCCCATATGAATTAGTTCTGGATCTTGATTTACTTTGAATACGTACAAGCTTGTTCTGCTGTTGATTAATTTATCTTGTACTGTCATCTTATTGATAGGATTACATGTCTTTTTCCTCTGAATTGAAATTAAATTTATATTTTTTAATATCATGTGATGGTTTGCTGCTGTATTTGATTGAATAAATTTTATCAAACAATGGTCAATTGGTCCATGCAGATTGTCAATTGGATAAATCACTTAAAATTCCCTGAAGAAGCTAAGCTGTCTGTTGAGGCTAAAGACCTTATCCGAAAACTTCTATGCAATGTAGAACAGAGGCTTGGGACCAAAGGAGCTCATGAAATAAAAGTTAGCATACTTAAACCATCGTTTCCCCTTTAGTTGAATTCCTGAATCCAGGGATGACATATTTGTTTCTAAAACATGCGTTTGACTTGTTTACACCTCAGTCACACACATGGTTTAAAGGCACCGAATGGGACAGATTATATCAGGTAGAAGCTGCTTTTAAACCAGAGGTCAAAGATGAGTTAGATACGCAGAATTTTGAAAAGTTTGAAGAGGTAAGGAATGGCTGTAAATCTGTGACTTGGTTCCTTTGTTGAGAGGCATCTTTGCTGTTTTCTTAAGGGAATGGTGATTGGTGTTCGCTATGCATTTTGATCTTGCTGGAATTTGTTTAATGTTGTTTTGTTTTTGCTGCTGCTTTTACCCTCAGTGACAATTGACATGTTTGATAAATCCATGTATACAGCTGGGGACTTCTCTGCAATCTTCATCAAAATCTGGTCCGTGGAGAAAGGTAAGCTTAAACTTTTCATAAATCATAACATGGATTCGTGTTCCTTTCAGTAAAATTTTTTTTTGCTAGACTCTGAATTCAGAGTGCAGTGCAAGTTCAGTTTGATACTGAAAATGTAGTGCCTTGTGATTCACACCCATTCTGTACTATGCACTTGCTATTTCAATGACACTAAAATCAAAACCGCAATAGCTTTTCCTGAATGGCAGGATTATTGCAAGATTGGAAGCATATTTCTCAATTAGGAATTTTCCATACTCATACTTTCCAAGCACTGGGTAGAACACTTTCTGCAACTTGCATTGTCCTATGCTGAACAAAAATATCGGGAATGCTCACTGTTTTGACTCCTAGATCGACATTTCATTTTATGCTATGGTGGAGTATTGTAGTTGTTCATCCTGATTGCATCTAACGAGGTTGTTTCTGTCATGCCACTTTTACCCGTGATAATGTTTCTTCGTACCCTGATATTGTTTTCTATATTCTATGGAACATTGGATAAATGAACTCATTAACTTTTGTTTTTTATTTGCAGATGCTTCCATCAAAGGATGTGAACTTTGTTGGTTACACTTACAAGAATTACGAGATTGTCAATAATGATAATGATATGCCATCCGTTGGTCTGTGTTTCACCCTGAGGATTAGGATAGCTTGATTCCATGTTTAGAAAATCTTTTATTAGGACTAACAGTCTTCATTTGTGTTCTTGAATGCAGAGTTGAGGAAAAAGAGTACCGCACCAAAGAGACCAACTATCAAGTCATTATTTGGTACAAACCACAGTCTACCCCCCTGAAGCTCAACCTCCTTTGGGTTCGATCTACTTTCTCTTAACTCCCACTTTACCATGCCTTTTGCAGAAATACCTGATTCTTCTGACCAGCATGCTCAAGGAAGCTTTCTAAACCTCTTACCCACCCAAGTCGAGGTATCGGAAAGCCCTGAATTATCTCCGCGGTCCACTCGAACTTCACAACACCATCACAACCACAAGCCTATAAGAAGATAGTAGAAGAGTACACACTTGAGCCGTGATTTTTTATAGTTGCTGCAATTGATTTGGAGGGTTTTCATTTCTTGTAATGCAAATCAGGAAGAAGAAAATGTTAATGCAATCTATGTATGTTGTATCTAGCGTTGATGCGCCAAGTAGAAGAAATGATTTCTTGTATAGTCAACTAGATAAAAGAAAGATTAGGGCAAAGTAACTTGTAGTCTTATCAGCTTCATATTCTCAAATTCTTTCCTTCAGGGTATAGTTCATGGCCTCAGCCTGTGTTGACTATCGAATCCACTTCTACTGTAGAATAAGAGAAGTAAATTCTTACTATCAGTTGATGTGATTACTAGCTACAATATGTACTCATTTTGGCATCAATTCCTTTTAGTGAAGAAAGAAAGAAAATTCTTAGCATTGAATTTTGGTATGTTCAAGCCTCGTAGACTGGTTTTTGTCATAGGCAAGGGTTTTCTCTTTTTCTTCCTAGGTATCTTCGAAGTTTTGTCGGGTGTCAAGACAGGAACTAAAGTAGCATTAATAAAACAATCCAAACGGGTTCTTAAGATTATTTTTAATATTAAAATAATCTAAAACTATATAAAAAAATTTGATTTTTTTTTGAATCGTGATTTCAACGGCGCATAAATATAAAAGCAGAAACATGCAGCCTCGTGGTTGAAATTCTCACTATTGGACTGATAAATATTGCCATGGGATGAGTTGCCTTTGGTGCAGTAGCCCAATGTTCGTTTGGCCCAATTCATAGGTAGAGGAAGAAGCATTCTCAAATAGAGTTTTTTTCTTTCAATCATTGATTTTTAATTGTCAATATAAGCCGCCACGACTGCATATAGTTCATCTTTGATCGTGAAATATTTTGATTACATGAGCTTTTTTTTTTCTTTTTTTTTTTTGGGAAAATAGGTTTTTTATTAGTTAATCTTATGTTTTTTTTTTTCTATCTTGTAATATTATGCTTTTTTTTTCTTTATTTATTGGGAATAGTTTTTCTTGTTTGATATTATTAAAATTTTCTAAATTTTTTTTTATATTGAAGGTTGTAATGTTTTTTCCACAAGCGAAGACATGAATGAATAAAAACAAATATCTTGAAAAATCTCTCTATAGTTATCATATTCATATTTGATGGTTTTGATTTATAAAAAAATCTCATTATATTTCGTTTTTGTTTATCTCAGGAACCTTATAAATTATGTAAAAATAAAATAATTCAAATTCATGTTTTTTTTTTAAATTTTGAATTTTTTATTTTACTTTCCATCTCTCTTCTCATCAATATATATATATATATCAAAAGGAACTTAATTTGAAGAAGTAGTTCTTCCAGACAATTTGCTAGGCAAAACGGAGAATCCATGGCACCATTTGCATCAAACAGCTAGCTTTGCTACATCTTATGCCATACTGTGCCCTGATTTCTAGCCTAATTGTTTTTTATTTATAATCCCGAGGGCCTTAATTAATGATTGAAAAGAAGCTCTTGCTATTTCCCAAGCGATAAAGTGGATGAAAAACACAAAAAGAGATGTGAATGCATGACTATGGTTTTCTGAACTTGATCTGCACATAAAGGGCCTTATGATCTCCCAGAGAGAGAGAGAGAGAGAGAGAGAGAGAGAGAGAGAGATCCCCCATTTAATGCCCTAAAGATTGAGAGTAGGGTAAATTATACCACATGGGTAAGGGTCACATGCCACACAATCCAAGGGCTTAAATATTATCCATAACCTTTATTTAAATATTAACCTTATTATAAATTAATTAAGATGATGGTCTGGCTGTTTCCAATGTGCATATATAGCATGGATTCCTATATATATTATGGTCTCATGTTCTCAAGATTGTGATCTTCATAAAAATAATAAAATAATAATAATAATAATAAACGGGTGGCTTGGATTGCATTGAAGCTTCCTTAGTTGATAGCATTGTGATATTAATGTTCCGTACAACAACTAGTACTAGTTGTTTCTTTCATGGTTATAAAATACAGCTCGACATAAAATTTAGATCGCTAGTTAGATAAATCACGACTCGACTTAAGATTTAGATAGTTAGTTAAATGGCTGGCTTGGATTGCATTGCTTTGTAAAGAAGTTTCCTTAGTTGATGGCATTGTGATATTAATGTTACAACAACTAGTATTAGTTGTTTCTTCCATGATTATAAAACACAATTTGATTTAAGATTTAGATAATTAATTAGATAGATGACGGCTCGACTTAAAATTTAGGTAGTTAGTTGGATGGATCAACCTGAATTAACTAGAGTTAAATAAAGTATTTATCGTTTTAAGTGTTTTTTTATTGTTAAAAACAGATAAAAAAAATCTTTTTAATTTATTTTTTCTTTTAAAAGTTAAAACAAGTCTCTCTCTAAATTTTAACTAGAACCTAGACAATAGGCACCGTCAATGGTGGTGAGAAGCAGGAACCCCACTCATATTGGCTCGTAGTGCCATGAACATAATTTTTTTACTGGGAGATTTATTTATTATCATATATATATTTATATATGTATTTCGGGGTCTCGAGAAATAACATTTATCTTTCCCTCAACAATATTTACAGATAAATTAGTAATTTTGTTCTTGATCTCATGAATACGTGTTCACAAAACAAATTAATATCATAAAAGCAAAACACATAATCAAGATTTTGATTACTATTTGATATGGGTTTTTACTTTGATTATATATAAAATTTGGTGTTAATCATAGCATGTTTTGAACCGGTTTCTATATATTTTTTCTTGTCTTTATTAATTTCATCATTTTTTTAATATATTTTATTTATTATTTAAATTGTAATTTAATATGAATTTTAATCTTTAAGACACACGAGAATATATGAATTAATAAAAATTATTATACGAATTAAACTAAGCTAGCTATTAATTTAAGCTAAAATCTAAAAAACAATGGTTAATTAAATTAAGGAGAAAGAACAGGTGCCAGGTGGCAACGTCAATGGATCAAAGCCGTCAATGTGGACGAAATCGATGGCCAAGATCCATGTAACCGGTGAACTTGCCGGTGGACGGCCTACGTAGGGTGGTGTAAGATGCTCATGCAAGTGTCTCCAGCGTGCCATATCTATATTAGAGCGATACGTATATTTTTTTTTGTCATGGCAGGCAAGACAATTAAAACAAGACTTTTAGGCAGTCAATGCCCCATTTTAATTTTAATTAATTTCTTGTAATCATACCCCACATCTTGATTAGATTAATTGATTATTGAAAGAAATATTCGTCATCAGCAGAGAAATTAAAGTGGACGGTTGGCGTATTAATGCGCTCCAAATAAGTGATCACCGAATTTTATAATATGGTGTATGGTGATAAATGATATATATATATGTGGAGGTGGTGCACATGGCCATGGATGCTTTTGAGCTTTGATTAATGTTGTGGAAAGACAAAAACCCTGTATATATTTTGCTCAGAGAATCCCAGTTCAATTTGTTCTGTTGTGGGGGAGAAGAGTGTCCTGGGGCTTTGTCATGCAAGAATGTTCATTCGAGAATAATATAAATAATATCCTGAAATCTCACCTAACAGCTTAAATTATTGGGTTGAGATAATTTTTTGACATGATATCATAGTCTTGATGACCAAGCGGTCACTAGTTCGAATCTCACAATCCCTATTTATTTGATAAAAATTAAACACAAGGTAATGTGAACATGTGTAAATAAATCATATCCTGATATCTCATCCAATAACTTAAATTGTTGGGTTGAGATAATTCTTTGATCCCCACACACACATTCCTGAACGTGATTTATTAGAGAACGCCTACTTTCAAGAACTAGATTAATTATAAGGAAAAGCCTATTAATTAACTTGAGATGTTCAATTGATAACATATATGTAAATTGAAAAATATATACAAGTTTAATAGAATCAAGGATATTATTTTTTTCTATTGAATTTTTTATTATTTGATTATTATTATCAATTAAGCTGTTAATTCACCTACACGCGACAAGTGTTCTCTAGAGCCCATCAAATGCATGATTCCTTCATGACATGCATATATTACCACTGGTTAGATAGCTTGGCTTTAGCTAAGGTTTATATATATGGAATATTCGACCACCCGGCCTGGCCGACCCACAAGAGAGAATCCCAGTTAGCCAATTTAAATTCTTATGATAAAGTATAATTAAGTCAACTAACCCTGTTAATTAAATTAGTAATTAATTATCTTGGAATAAAAGAGGTAGTTAATTTATTTGTCTATACAGGCCACCAACCATATAGCCCTATTCTTCTATATATTGCCAACTTCATGTGTAAATTAATTAGAATATTTAATATTTAACATTTCAATATTTTCATGGGTGCTAGCTAGTGAGGCAGCTAGCTCGATCTTGTCACTTACAAAGCCATGCCTCTCTGCAAAATGGAAGCCAAGAGGATGGATGGAGTGAGCATATAGTAAGAAGACTAGCTCAATTTCAATTATTTTATTATTTTAAGACAGTCATTATAGAATATATTTGGAAGTGTGGTACGGTTGTTTTTAAAAATAATTTTCATTCCAAAACATATTAAAATAATATATTTTTTTATTTTTAAAAAATTATTTTCGATATTAGAATATCAAAATAATCTGAAAACATTAAAAATATATTAATTTAAAAAAAATTTCAAATTTTTTAAAAACACTTTCTAGCTATAATGTTAAATACTCTCATAAAAAGCCTAATTCAGTCCTGAAATTTTTACGACTTCATCGTCATGCATCGAGTAGATATTAATATCCAAGATTACATTTTTATAATGTCAAATTAAGATTAAACTGGATTTAATCGTGTGCTGGCCTGTGTAATACAATACAACAACTAAACGATGCTTGGACCATGCAATAGGTAAGGGTGATGTGTTTTTTGGATCCTATAGCATGTCGTGACTCTGTGTTCTTATTTTTTATATAAAAAAAAATCAACCAGGAAGAAGAGATTAAGCTGTGATTTTCTGAATCATATTGAATGTCCGTTAAATGTTCTTAGTTGATTCAAATTATCAAGAAGAGGTTAGGTTTCCCGATCGCGACACAAAGCTTGGATACGCTTTTATCCGCAATTTTTCTCATTACAACAACATTCTCCACATGTTTTTTTTAATATAAACAAATTTAATCACAAATAAAAAATTTCGTGTATTCATGCAGCCAAAAATATTATGAAACATAGATCCTAAACAACCGAATTTAATCAATTAAACCCATGAATGATAATTTTTAATCTAAAATAGATATCTGTAAAATTAAAAACCAACTAAATATCAATTCAACTAGATAAAAATATCATACCAAAACAAATTACGTTGCTCGATTAATAATGAACAAAATATTAAACTATAAAATTGAAAATAAAATAAGCCACACAAAAAAAATTCAATTGTTATGGTTAAACTTTCAAAAAAAATCAAGAAAAAAGCCCAAGCACTCGGGTCTTAAGAAAAAGGCTTGAGCGCATGCTTAGAGTATCCCCTTAAATATTTGAAACAATTAGCAGGCGACAAATCACTTGTGCTACTTGGATTTCGACAATTCCTGGTCACCAAAAAATTAGGTTGTTATGTTCTTAATTTTTAAAAATTGAATGGACCATATATTTATAATTGAAAAAATTTAAGGATTAAAATGCACATTTCACACAAACTTTATTAAAGCTATTTATTTTCTCGGTATTTTAATTTTAGTCTCCTCTCTTTTAATCTCATTATTTCTTAATAAATTAACCCAAATTCATCAATAATTTTGCAATATAATAGTAAAATTAAAAAAAAGTTTTATAACAAAAAAAGAATTCACCATGAAAGTCTAAGATAAGGCTACAGTGCGTGGAGAACAGTAATTCCTCCACGCCTTTTACTTTATTGTGTAATAATATGTAGCTGGCAACGGTGGTCTTTTGAAGAACTTGAAGTGCTCTGGGAGAGGGGGAGAGAGAGAGAGAGAGAGAGAGAGTAGTAGTTACTTGTTAGGCATAGAAGATTCTCAAAATGTCTCATCAAACATTATAGGATAGGGTCGGTGATTCCCTTGATGATCATTGGCCCATTGAAAGCTTCAATTCATCACGTAGGAAACGAAAGCCACCTCTTCTCGATCTTTCACATCAACATCCCGTCTAATAATTATTTCTGGGATATAATTTATCTAAGGTTTAGATTATTTAAATTAATAAAAAGTAGAAAAAACCAGATAAAAAACTTATGATTTTGATCCTTCAATCCTCCTGGCTCGTGAATTATTTTTCAAGAAGAGTTTTAGAGCTATATATATATATATATATATGCTTATAACATGAAAAGGAGCCCTTGATTAAAGCTCAAGGATCAAATCAGTCATCACTTCAATATGTCTCATCAACAAGACTGTATGTGCATGTTTATTTCAGCACCATCTTTGAATGAATCACACCTAACTTCATAAAAGAAACCTCACTTTTAGGCAAGATCAGGCATGTTAATCTGACATTTTAATGATAAAACCTTGTAACTTTATTACAAAACAACATCCCAAACCATGATTAAGAAGGGACATCTTGTTTAGACTGGTCTTGATTATATGAATAAAACCAATCCTAGCTAGCAGCTTGTCCTTTATCATCCCGATATGAAACATATATACACTAGACCCTAGTTTAATTAGTCATGCTTCTAAATTAATCCCATGCATGGTAATCGCCCTTTTCAAGTTTGATTATGGTGCTTAATTAAAGACCATGATTATATAACACTTATTCAAACCTTAATTTATTTATAAAGCTAGCTAGCTAGCTAGCTAGCTCCCCCCACTTCTCTGTACATCATGGAAAGTGCTTTGTTAGACCACTTTAGTGGGGGAGATAAAGTGGATTCTGAAATGAAGAAAAGGCAAAGATAATTAAATCACGTCCACAAGACCAAGCCAATGCTATATATGATTAGAGAAGTCTACCCATCTTTGACTTTGAATGGATTTAGCTAGCTAGGGCGTCTAGAAATCTATTCATAAAAAAAAACCCCTTAATTTGAATGTAAAAAATCACTAGAAACTATCTCAAAAACAGTTTTTATTCATGAAAAATTGTATAAAAACCTTGTTCTATATGTTATTTTTCTTTTACAGTTTGATAACTTGGATCTCAAAGTATTTACAAGAAAACATGAATAATCCGTTCAAATCCAATTTGTTTTTTTTATTAAGTATATTAAACAACTACGAAGAAGGTCGAATTCTGTTGAGCATTATTATAAATAAATAAACTATATGTAATGACAATTCTTGTAATAAATCTATTTATATGTTCAGTTTTTCTTTAATTCATCAGAAGATCTAGCAATACTAGATTTTAAATGACAATATTTTGATTTCTTTAATTTCTTTGTATACAATCCTTTTTCTTATATTTATTTATTTATTTTATTTTAAAATAGACTTAAAAAAATAATAATATATCACTAGTTCATAAAAACTTGGAAGTAAGATTTTATTCGATCGTCTTAATTAGTGGCTTGCTATAATGTTACGTACGTGATAGCATCCACTTTTTTAATTTTTCTTTGAATTTCAAAGATCTCCTTCCATCCTTAATTCCTTTTTATCCTACTAGAGTATTTAACTATTAATTGGAGATTTATTCCAATTTCTGAACTTGTAACATTTCAATTAGCACAAATTATATGATCCATGAAACATTTTTAAATAATTAAGGGCTACTCTATATATATATATCTCCTTTGATAATCTTTTTCTTGACAAAATTAAACTTTTGAATGTTGAGCTGGCAAAATTATTTATTATTCTAGAGAATCTCCAACTGTTTAATTATTTATTTCAAGGCTTACAAGTGATTCCTTAATTATGAGTAATTAAATAAAATCCTGTCAAAATAATCTTTTCAAAAAGGAAAATTCAAAGGAAATTAATACACTTTCAATGATTTGATGCATGGGATTCTTAAGAAAATCTCCCCAAAAACTAACCCTTTTTTCCCCCAAACCAATTGTTCTTTCATATATATGTTGCCCTCTTGTAACAAAATCGTAGCTATATATCCTTCTTTGCCCTTTGGAAACTCAGTTTTTAACGTTAAGATTTCCTAAGAGAACATTTCTAATATATATATTCTATGTTTTCTTTCAGACTACATATGTACGATTCTAAACCCCTTGTTTATAAAGAAAACCCTAAAGGGGCATCCATGTTCTGGAATGAAGAGTGGTTCAACGTTCGATCATGGCGTCCTGCATTATCAGAGGTATTTTTTTTTTAATTTTTTCTACTACATATGGTTAGGTTTCATTGATTAGTACATTTAACTGTTCTGTTTTGATTAAATGTTGTTGATTGTGGTTCATTAATTGTAATTGAATCAAAGAGGTTGCATCTTGAGTAACAATTCATTTCTAGGAACTTGTTCAAAGAAAAATATGCTTAATGCATTTTAAATATTCACCATGTAGCATTTTTTTTTGGGTGTGGTTATAAAATCCAATTCAGACTCTATCTGATTCAATATCCTTATCAAGGATGGATTGGGGGTGATGATCTATAAATTTACAAGTCAAATCCAAGCCATGATTTTTTAAATCCCTAAAATAATGTATTGGTTTGAAATAAAACATGATATATATAAAATTTTGGATCGATTAGTCACCGAGTTAACTCGCTAGATCAAGTGAAGTTTTACGAGGAATAATTGATTTACTAATTATTAGTAATTTCAATTATTTATATTAGTAATTCCAAAGAAATTGACCACGCATCAAAATTGTGTATTTGATTTAGTGCTTAGCATGTTTCAGCAGGAGTAGCCGGTTGTGACATGTAGCTAGCTAGGTTTAGATCCATACATTGGACTTCACATCATGTATGAACTACATAAACTTAACAATATTGTCATTGTTAATTTAGGACACACACACGTATATATTGTTTGATGGGAACATGGTAATTTGTATAGAATTATCAAATAGGCACAAAGAATGAGAAATTGATTTATTGATTTAATTATTAACAAAAACTATACTAGAAGAGAAGGTGAGCTTGTTATACAGTCCTTTCAGTGTTTTTTTTTTAATTTCATTATTTAATATAAATTTTATTAGAGATTGTGATTTATAATTTATTTATAATTGCTTTTTTCAATTTTATTCTAGTTTTATAACCCGGGTTGGCTTTTTTAGGTTTTTTTTAATTGATTTTTTTTCAATATCATTATTTAATATTGAATTGACTGTGAATTGAATTTCATAGCGTGTTTTGATTTGTTTTTTATGAGTTTATTCTAATTTTATGACTCAAATTGAGAGGTTGATAGATTAAATTGGATTAATTCAAGTTTATCCAATAGATTGTGATCTAAATATTATTCTTATATAAAAATGTCATTTTAAAAAAAATTGATCAAACTATTATTTTATTAGCTGTTAATATTATTTCTAGATCCATCAAGTAATTTTAATTTTTATATTATTTAATTTTTTTTACTAGAAAAACACGAAAATAACGTTGAAATCTTTTTTTTATGTTCTTAAAAACTGTATCTACCCCGCAACAAATCTAGTTTTGACTATTTGTGTCGTTATATATATATATATATATATTGGGCATTCCTATTGTTTTCTTGCTGGTGGGACAGCAGGGATGAGAGAGCCAAGAAAAGCAAAAGAAACAAGCACGTTGTTATGTGCTCATCATTGCCTTTGAAACGTTTCTAATAAAAAAGAAACAAATGCAAAATATAAAAACGTTTCGAAACGTTCCTCCGAGAAGTGCGGCTGCTTGCCGCCTCTTTACTTCCCCGTCACTTGTTCTTCAAAAAAAGATAGAGAGACATCGTGTCAAGAGAACAAAACTAAGACTAATATATATATATATATATATATTATGTTGTTTCCATAAACTTGGTCCTCCACTTTATTTTGCATTTTATTTTAGGGATTAAGTCTTATTAAAAACTCAAAATTCCTCTTTTTAAATAAATTTCTAAAACATTTATACGAAAATGACCCATCTAAAATGAAAATGTTACACTTTAATGTACTCTTCATGAAACAAAGTCTGGATTTATCCCATGTTTAAATGATTATTTTTTTAAGGTTTTAATGTTAGACTAATTAAATTTATTAATTGTTTTTTTTACCATCCATGGTTTATATATATATACGATCTTCATTCAATCTAGATTTTTTTATATAACATGAAATTTAATTTTTAATGATCATAAAAAAACATATTTTCACTGTTATTAAACCTAATTTATTCTAATGGGTTGCTTCAAGACCTGATCCTTGACTTAGGTTGGATCATGAGAAAAAAAATAATTTATTTTGATAATTTATTTTGACTAATTCACCTAGAAGTTAATCTATAACGTGAATTAATATCAATCAATTTTTTTTAAAATAATATTATTTTAAAATTTTAAAAATATTATTTTAATTAATGTAATTTAACTAGGGTTATATCTTTGACCTGGGCCGTATTTAGGATACTTGGTTAACCATGAGACTCGAACTCTCTAATTTTGTCGTTACTAAGCATGAGATAAATCACCAGCTAGGTCGTTCAATAACCCTTCGATTACGTTATTCTCATTTGAGTTTAAAAAACACTTCCTTGCTCTCTCTCCCTCTCCGGCCCTCTCCCTCTCCTTGTTGCGTGTAGAGAAGAATCCTTTTTGTATGAAAAGTCAGCGACTCTCTCTCTCCCTCTCTCTTCAGAAACCATTCTCCTTTGTTTGTTAATGAAAGAAAGAAGAAGCACATCTCAGTTTACTTTCAACCTTCAAGAACCTGTCTTGTTATTTTGCTTGCTTTCTTGTTTTAACCAAAACCCCAATATCTCACAAGATGAATCCTTGTACCTAAGCTAGAACTTGCATGTTTTGTTTTTCCACGTTTGGTGCAAGAAAAACAACACCATCCTCTAGTTATATCATCCTTTCTCCCTTATTCTTTGATTCTACATTAGTATATGCAGGTTTTTTGGGCTCAAAATGGATAATTATCAAGGTGATTTAACGGATATTCTTCGAGCTAGTACTGGTGGAGCTTTAGGCCAATCAGATGTTCCTGTTTCAAACTGGGAATTCCCTTCTGATCCAATGAATCTTGCATCATCATCAATTATGGGAGATAGTAGAGTGAATGCTTTTGGTGATCCTTTTTGCAACCTGAGAGATCCCCTTCTTCATGAGCTTAACGTTGCTGCTTCAAGCTATTTTAGCAGC
This sequence comes from Populus deltoides, assembly GCA_015852605.2. NCBI lineage: Eukaryota > Viridiplantae > Streptophyta > Magnoliopsida > Malpighiales > Salicaceae > Populus > Populus deltoides. The sequence goes on from CM027580.2 coordinate 19,740,434, forward strand.
CGAAGTTCTACAGATCACATGCTTAGTACTACTAGTGTTGATCAAGATCACACTAGTAATAATTTTGTTGGTGCAAATAGTGCTACTGCTGGTAGTTGTAGTAACATTCTTGCTCAACAAAAAGTCTTTGAAGATCATGAGATGCATAAGGCTGCTGCTGCCGCCACTACTTCTCGTCGCAATATATTTTCAAGAATTCAGATCTCACCAACTAATACCACAAAGCTGCCTGTTTCACCTTGTAATTCTCCGGCTATAGATGCTTGTTCTTCTCCGAGAGGGTTCAGGCCATCTGCTATGGTTTCAAGTGATGTAATTAATGTCAATAACTCAAAAGGTTGCTTGATTGACAACACTGGATCAGTGCAGATCTCATCTCCAACGAATCTGGGGATCAAGAGAAGGTGAGTAATTAAGAATTGTCTTGTTAATTAAACTTAGTTGCCCCACTTGTTTCTATGGAATTTAATATAGTTGAATTTTGATTCCTATGCAACTTTTAGTGTGTACTCATTTTTTTTTAATCTTGACTTCATTAATTGAAGCTGATGATGATGATAATATATAGTATGATTAATTAATTATTCATAGGAGGATCAATGAATTTTTTTGGAACTTGAGACTTGAGTAAAAGCATGGTGATGGTCAGGATCCAAGGAATTTAGGGTTTTCAGATAAAGTATATGTACTACTCTTTCATTGACTGTACAGGGAGCTAGGGGGGAGGGGGGGTAAAGCCTTTCTTTTCAGGTGAGATTGTTCAATGACCGCCTACATTACATAACAGAACATCAAATCTTTGATGGGATTTAATCAAGTAACCTGAAAAGGTACCCTCACTGGTGTCATAATAACATTCACAGACTTAGCTTTCATGGTAGTAGCTATCTCTCAAGCAACTTTATTTATTATTTATTTCTTAATTTCCTTTCCTCAAGTGATCACTTGAAAAGATAGCTATGTGTTCTGATTGATGTATAATTGTCTTTAAGAACATACCATCCCTTTCAAGCTTCATAGCTCAAGCTCAAGTATTCATTGCTGCCCCAAAATGGAAATCGAATTCTTGTACAAATATAGTTTGATAAAATTTTTTATCTTTGTTCGTTGCTTCTTCATCATTATTGTCATTAAATCTTGAGTTTTAGATTTTGGAAATGAAAACAAAATTCCAAGATTAATTTTTGTATTTTTATTTCAGGAAGAGTCAAGCAAAGAAGGTGGTTTGTATTCCAGCACCAGCAGCAGCAAACAGCAGGTCTAGTGGAGAAGTAGTTCCATCTGACTTGTGGGCATGGAGAAAATATGGACAAAAACCCATCAAGGGTTCTCCTTATCCAAGGTAAGTAATATATATATATATATATATATATATATATATATATATATATAAAATTGATAAGATTACAAAGAACAAACAGCTGGATTTTTCTCTATTCTCTCTGACAAATTATATCATTACCTGGAAAAATGTTTCTTGATTTAATTCTTCTTATTTCCCTTTTGCACATGAAATGCAATATATTTTTGCATAGTAATGCCCTGAAAAAGTTCTAGTGAACCCAAGTAATGCTTCCCGAGACACTGAGCTCAAACAGTTTGTTGTTTGGTGCATAAACAGCATTTTAAGCATTGATTGGCTGGTTGTAATTTGCAGTGCTAGTATTGATGAATGTGTATGCACTATTGTTCTTTGAGCTCAACAGCTTCAAAGAGTTCCCAATTTGCATGCTCAAATGATTGGCAGGAAGTGAATCCAAAACACTGAGTTTCTTAGCATAAAATATTTTTGTGAACTATTAGTGGTTTTCCTGTCATCTTTCTGATCAGTTTTCGGTTTTGACCTTAGATTTTCTTTGAGTAATTATTATTGTGAAAGTGGTCTGTAAATGTTTGGTTAAGAATTGCACTGAATGTTAAAACATGTTGTCTTTCCTTCCAGGGGCTACTACAGATGCAGCAGCTCTAAGGGTTGCTCAGCAAGGAAGCAAGTAGAGCGGAGCCGAAATGATCCTAACATGTTGGTCATCACCTACACTTCTGAGCATAACCATCCATGGCCAACACAGAGAAATGCACTTGCTGGCTCAACAAGGTCTCAGCCAACAAAGAGCAATGCAGCTTCAAAGAGCTCCACAGGTGCTCAAGCACAAAAAACAGCAAATACAAAGGAAGATCAGAAGGAGAGTAGCAATGATACATCGTCTCCTACCGATATTATTGGTGGTAGCTCAACAGCAAGTGCATCTGTCAAAGAGGAGTCTGATGACATTGAGAAGCAAATGGAGATGGACGATAATGAATTCAGTGAAGGGTTTTCTCAGAGTTACAGGCCATCAATGCCAGGTCAATCTGATCAAGACTTCTTTGCTGAATTGGGAGAGATAGATGCTGACCCTCTTGACGTTTTGTTTACACAAGGAATCAATGGAGAGGAGCAGAAGGAGAGCAAGGCCTTGGATCCATTCAGTATCTTCGACTGGTCTGAGGACACGAGCATTTCATTTGGAGAAGCAAAGAGGGGGGGATTTATAACAAGACAGTGAAACAACAACAATGCCATTTCCCAACTAAAAATAGCCTATTGAGTGTTTGTGCTGCTGCTGCTGAAACAATGTCATTCTGGGTCCTGCTATAAACCCTTGGCTTTCAGCTTTGAAATTCCCATGTGGGGAGGTGATTTTTTCTTTCCACTTCTTCTTCCTTCGTTTCTTGTTTTTTACCAAAACAGCCAGGAAAATTAGCCAGAGAAAGAAGAGTAAAAGGTCAGTGCTGGTTGATTGGGAGCAGACCTAATGAGCCCCGCATTCCTTTGGGAATATTGGTGGATGGGACAGAAAGCTGTGGAACAGAAGCTTTCAACAGTTAAAACAAGTAGATACACCAGACATGACTGGAAAGCTCAGTGAAGAGATTGATACAAGATGGGACTTGCCCTTTCATCTTTTCAAGTGGAAAAAATTATTCAAGCACAACCTCCACCCTCCCTCTAGTCATCATGTGGGCATTCCTTAAATTAAAAAAAATATATACATACATGCTTTTATTGCATTGATGGGAATAAAATGGAAGAAGATGACAAGAGAGTGTGTGTGTGTATATCTTCTTCCTTTTTTTTTTTTTGGTATTGTAATTTAAGATATTTTTTTCATTTTTTTTTAGAAATGTATTAAAATAATTTTAATTTAGATTTTATTTTAATTTTGATATTAACATATCAAAATCATTAAAAAACAGTAAAAAATATCAATTTAATATTTTTTATGTCAAACATATATAAACACAATTTTAATTACAAAAATAAACAGCTTATGATACCTAATTAAGATGGTAATTGACATTACAGTTCAACAGTACTGTTAAAAACTTTTGATTTTTTTGTTACCTTTAAATTTAAAATATTTATCTCTATTTATGTTCTTAAATATGCAGTAAAGGTTCATTGTCGTGTAACCACAAAAATTAAATCATAATAAAAGTAAGTTTTTGTTGCCGTGCAATATGCGAAACAAGCACTAAATTTTTTCAGAAAAGCTTGAACTTTCTTTTCAGTCTTGATCGCTTGGGATGTGTGCTTGCAAGATCAGAGATATATCATTAATGCTTTGGGCTCCTCAGCTTTTTGTTTCTTCTCTTATCCATCCATAGGATTCTTTTTTTATTTACCCAAGTATTACGCCTACCCAGAGCTGGACATCCTGCAGAGTGTAACGTTGTGTTTGTGATTGGGAACAACAAGTCCAAAATTAATTTAATTTTAAAAATATTTTTTATTTTATATTAAGATATCAAAATAATTTTAAAAAATAAAATTTTCAAGCAAGCACGAAAAAAAAAACACTGCAATAGTGATATAACCAGCCAAATGGGGGCCGGTTGGCGTTGAATCTTTTGCATGTGAATTGCCAGCCACATGGACGTATAGACTTTTTGTATTATATACAATTAATATATTTATGCTTTTCCTTTTTGTTTTTCTATAACATATTATTTTCGAAATAGTTTTTATACATCGAGATTAATTTTATAATTCTCTTTGTACGATAAAAATAAAGAATTCTTAAACATTTTACTTTATATATTCAATTTTTAGATAGCGCTTCTCTACAAAAATAACGAGTACAAAGCGCATAAATGTATTATAAAATATTTTAAATATAGATTTATTTAATGTTTTTATCTCTATCTTTATAACTAAATAAGTTTTCTTCATATCTCTTTTATATCTATCCCTTGTAGGGTGAAAGAGTATGACATAAGCTTAATATTTTTTTTTATTAACACGATTGTCCTGACTGATTTGCGCGTACCTTAATTAATTACGGGTTCTGAAATTGACGATCATGTAATCTTCTAGTGGCTCTTATATTTGTGAGACTCGAATTGATGATTTCCAGAAAGCAAATCTAGAATCTGAATAGTTAAGTTATACCCCTCGTAGCTGAATTTTTATAGTTTATGCTCAGTTATTTTTTATTTCCTCCAACATTTTAGTTATTTTCTAGATTCCATTAATTAATTAAATAACTTGTACATGTGTTCTAACCCCCTTGTTTCAGGAGTCCATGCTTTGTTCTTTCTTTTCTTCATTATTTTAGTCACTTCGAGCACCAATCAATGAAGCTACCAGCTGGTGCAGTACTGGTGCCCCAGGAGGGTCTAGTGCATGTTTTGGGGCTTTCATGAACATGAACCCTAGCTAGCTACAATTCTCATTAAGTTGAGTTCGAAATAATAAGTTCATGAGATGACAAAACTTTCGGCTCTCAAGTCTCTGTATATACCTGTAGGCCTTACTGCTTTACTCCATCTAGTATCAGGCGATGGCCGAGAGGGTGCTCGGAGCTTTCGATTGAACCGTAGTTTTGTGACTTTTTGTTTCCTCGGGGACTGATTTTTTTTATATTTTTTAATTATTTTGATGTGTTAATATAAAATAAATATTTTAAAAAATAAAAAAACATATTATTTAATGTATTTCAAAACAAAAATCGAAATTTTTTTATCATGATATCAAATTAATATCTCTTTTACATCAAACATTTTAAAAATGTTGCGAAAACACATATATATTGATTCAAATTATGATTATATGACTAAAGGAGGAATGATTAATTAGCTTAGAAACCTTCAAGTATGGTACAAATAAAACTAATGAGTATTCTCTTAATGATGATTATAATTTCTTTTCTTTTTTGTTTATTAAGGTATCATGTAATAAAGCCACCCGTAATCTTTCTGTTAATTTCTGGTTAATTATTATTTCATTAATAGAGGTAATTTACCATGAATTCAATTAAAATATGATAATAGTCTCAAAACTTGATTAATGTATATCTCAACTTTCGTGTTCAAAAGGGTCAATTCTATTTTTTTAAAAAATATTAAAAAAATATTATTTTAAAAAAATCAAAACATTAACCAAGTTTTACTTTAATTACTCGAGTTGTCGATTAAACCAAGTTTTTATTTAGATAAAACCAATTAATTATTTTTTTATTTTTAAATCTAGACTCGTCTAAGCTTCCGGGTCGAAATAAATTCTTCTGATTCAACTAGTGGTCTGGATTTTATATGAAGTGAAAATAAATTGATATAAATTAGCTTATAATGATAATAATAATGGTTAAAAAACGAGAAAAACTTGCCAACACATAGAATTGGCTGTTCCTCCAGTAAACACCTGTCCAGACGAGGCATTGTTGCAGCATTGGAAACTTCAGGCCTGTAGCTGTATTAATCATGGAAGCAACTTTTACCCAATCGACCACCAAATGCCAAACAGTGACACTAAGTTCTGTCAAATCCATCACCTTTAATGTAGTTTTGATATCCTTTGAAATCAAGTCACTTCAATGGAGAAAATAACAGTACAAAGTTGATTTCTTTCATACCCTAACACAGTGAAATCAAGTAGATTTTAAAGTAGCACAGTAATCTCAAATTGTTTTTGCTCGGCAAAAAAAAAACAAGGGATGAGAGAAGAAAGAAAAAATGAAAGAAGGAAAAAAAAATGATGCAGTGAAGATATACCGAAGCTTTGATGATGATACTCTCAGTATTATCAGAAAGAAATCGACAAAACAAATTTATAAATATCATGGAAAGTCTGACTTCAAAGCTGGAGGTGAAAGCTTAATAATTGAGCATGTCATTGTCCGTAAAATGCACCCTAAATATATATTTTTGAAGAAAAAAACTAGTCAAAAGTTCCATGGAATGATTCCTTTTCACTCTCTGATTGGGTTGGGGTGATGGTCATAATGCAAGAGAAGGAAAATTAGGTGCAATTGGGCTTGTGGGACTACTGTGCTAATGATTTTTGAAAAGGAAGGAGGGAATGGAGTTAATTGATTACATACACTAAAAGATTCATGACCATTATTTGTTCTTTTGAAATGTTTGGTTGTAAATCTCTTAGCATGCACATGAACCATCATTTGATGTTCTTCTAGGTTTTTCATCAAAATAAACATAGACTTTAAAAAAATAAACAGTTTTAATCAAGTTTTTCTCGGATCAATCTAGATTTTTAACTGACTTGGGTTATATTTTTTATTTTGTTTTCAACTTGAAGCTCTAAATCAGATAATTCTATTCACACATCAAAATTAATTCATTTTCAGTTCAATACAAGTGATCTCTAAAGCAAATCATTTACACTCACAAGCGTGTTTCTAAAATAAAATTACTTTTTACACATTTTTATAGAACTCAAGTCATGAATGATGCAAAGCTTGAAACAAAATGAACTTCATTTTGGCCATAGTGGGAAAAAATTTTGCTGATCATCTGAACAGAGTTAAGCACAATAAATAATTGTTCTTGTAAAAGATTTTAATCAGTCAATTCGTGGTACAAGAACCCTAGCTCCAAATTAAGTTGTTGAAAGCAAGAAGTATCTTTTCCTCTCTCTATTAGAGTGTAGTCTAGTGGGGCCGATTAATGCATTCAAACGCTATCATAATTTTTAAATTTATTGACAGAATTGTTATTTTGGTATTTACATTATCATTCTGTTGGTAATTAATTTACTGATAAAATTATCGATAAAAATACTATGTTGATAAATTTTTTGTTGATAATTTTTATTCGTTGATAAGTCCGTTGGTAATAAAAAAATATTATTACCGATGGATTTATTGACGGAAAAAACAAGCAAAAAAAAAAATTATCCGCTTCATTCTGTTAGTAATTCCCTCAAAAAAATACCGTATGTAATTCCGTCGGTAATTTTTTAAAAAATCTATTTTACAAAACTATAAAATAATTAAATTAATATTAATCAACACTCTATAATACTCAAAATACTTGAAAAAAAGAAGAAGAAAATCAACTCAAAAAAGAAGAAGAAGAAAGGAGACAGGTCTCTTGTGAAATTAGGGATTCTAGGCTTTTTATTGGAGCGTTTTACTGAAAAATAATTAAATATTAATATTTTTAATCATTCCATTGGTGATTCCGTTTGTAATATTTAATGTAAATTTTAAATTTAATAAAAAAAATTTCAGAAACTGTCAAATATCACTGACGACTTTTTAATCCGTCGGTGATTCAGTCTGTAATATGTAATGTAAATTTTGAATTTAATAAAAAAAATTCAGAAACCGCCAAATATCACCGACGACTTTTCAATTCGTCGGTGATTCCGTCTGTAATATTTAATTTAAAATTTTAATTTAAGCTAAGTTTTTCAAAAAACCGCTAAATAACACTGACGACTGAATAATGTTTATAGTTTACCAATGATTTTACTGACGGAATTTATTTCGTGGGTAAAAATGACACATTATTTTTTTTTTACTTTGTTTTAATTTTTTCCCACTGTAATTCTCTCGGTAAATATCGAAGGAATATTTCTGTCGGTAAAATCCATCGGCAATTTACCAACGAAAATATTCCCTCCGTATTTTCATTTGAATTTACTGATTTTCTGGTAGTGAAATCTATTATTATAATAGATAAATAAATTCATTAGTGTTTGTTGGGCATAGATTTGATTCTATTGGCACCATGAACAAGTCTAATTCATTTACATGTAACACTAATACATGGTTAATTACTAGTTAATCAAGGAGTAAAAGAGTAAGGTAACATTTAATTATTGTCTTTAAATAAATAAAACGAAGATAATTAAGATTAAAAAAATATATATTCAAGTTCATTTTGCTTTGAAAAAGACATAATTTCATCCAAATTTTTTATATTTTTATTTCTTCCTCTACTACCCAACGTGATTCTTTCACTTCCATATCTCTTTTTTTGTTTTGTTCAGAGATGCTAACGAAACATAATCTCACACATAGATAGACTTGATCAACTACTTAATTTCACATCTTGAGCCCTTTTTTTTCCCCGAGGGATTTACCAATATGAACAAGAAATTAAGAGTTGAAGCATGTGGTAAGAGTTTGAGACTTAAGAGTTTGTTTTTTTTTTTTTTTATGATTTCAGGTTTAAGCTCTGTGATTGCTAATATGATGACCACTAAAAGTTTATATAGTCGTTAATTTCAGGGCCTATGAGGTAATGAAACTGAGATAACATAATAAAGAGTAAATCAAAATAAATTACTAGTTAATCAAATAGTAAAAGAGTAAGGTAACATTTAATTATTTTTTTAAATAAATAAATAAAACAAAGATAATTGAGATAAATAAAAATATTCTAGTTCATTTTGCTTTGAAAAAGACATAAATTCACCCAAAATATTTATATTTTCGTTTCTTCCTCTACTACCCAACGTGATTCTTTCACTTTCATATCTCTTTTTTTTTTTTTTTTTGAGATGCTAACGAAACATAATCTCACACATAGATAGGCTTTATCAATCAGCTTAATTTCACATCTTTTTATTTTTATTTGAAAATTACTTGGGTCTATAAAAGCCCATACTAGATGAAATGATATTGGGCCATATTTCTACTGGGCTATGAATCTGCAATCTATTCATTTTGTGCATTTAAGATATTTTCCACCGGGAAAGGAGGCTATTAACTAACTAATAATTAATATTGACAAACTTCAAATTAGTTCCTAATGTATCATACAACTCTAAATTGGGTCCCAATACAAAATATTTCATCAATTAGGTAACAGATGTCTTAGGATTTCTCAATTGGGTCCTTTCATCAATTTCTAATAATAATTTCACCAGAATTTTTAAAAAATACCTAAATGTTTTATAGCATAAAATGTGCAAGAAGAGATTAACAAAATATTGATATAAGGACTCAATTGATAATATATTTTGATTTTAGTGCTCAATTAAGGATAAAAATACAAGTTAGGGACTAAATTGTCTAAGTATCTAGCATGAACTATTTAGATGTCTGTTTCCAGTTCTAAACAGTTACGAAAAGAGAAAAGAATGAAGCTTTGGCTTCCAAAGTCCCATGCATTCATGGCCGCACCATTGGCTTTCAGATCAATAAGAAGGGCTTGTTTTGCATCTTCTGGTCTCAAATGGGAAGGTGGGGTCTCTATGGTTCAAGGAGCTTCTAGAGGAATTGGCCTTGAATTTGTAAGCTTTTACTTTAGTTGTTTTCTGCAAAGTTCTTGTCTTTTGATTGCTTCAATTGTTTCTTGCATCTGCTAAAAATGGGTTGGTGTTTTTTTGTAAAGAAAGATCTGGAGAATAATGTTTAAGTTAAATGATTGGCGTTTGGTTGTTGATAATTGAGCTTAGATTTCTTGATTAGCGTAATCAAATTAACTGCATGCATAATTAAGTCTATTGATTGATATCTATCACATTGGTTGCTAATGTTTCTCTCTGTTGTTTTGTCATAGTCTTGATGAATTGCTAGAGAGCTGCTAGTTTGTTTTTAATTTTTTTTCAATTTTCCATCTGGCATTGGAAATGCGGACCATTTCCTTGATAATCAATAAAAGGGCTTTCCTGTTTTTGGTTTTTGTTTATGGTAGAGAAATTTTGTGGATTAATTCATCCTTGGAGTAATATAACAATGCCAAATCATTTTCCATGTCAGTTTTCATTGCCTTTTCAGCTTTAGTTAGTGTCATTGTTTTGTTGAAAACCCGTTGGACCAATCCGATTAGCTTATCGTGTGGTTGTTATGCCAGTTTTCTTATTAGAATCCCGTTGGATATGAGTAGTAGACTTTATTTAAGAATATAATTATTCTCATTTTTCTTCCGAGGTAGAAGTTGCTATGTAATAAGTTGATTTAGTACTATTCTTGATGCCAACTGATTTTTGGGGCAATTAATTGACAAAAACTCATATTGTAATTTTCATCACTATCTATTAATTCTGTGCGCAAAACTTGAATTGTTTACTGCCTGCTGCAGGTTAAACAGCTTCTGGAAAAAAATGACAAAGGGCATGTTATTGCTACTTGCCGAAATCCTAATGGGGCAACAGGACTTGTTGATTTGAAAAATAAGTTTGCTGAGCGCCTTAACATTATGCCATTAGACCTGACCATTGAAAGTACTATAGAGGTTGGTGCTCATTTTTTGGTTGATATCTCCTGCCTTTGTCCAGGCCAGAAGAAAAATTTCCTGATATGATGTCATATTTCAGGCATCTGCAAAGTTCATAAGGGAGAAATATGGCTCTCTGAACCTTCTGATTAATGCATCAGGAATCCTCTCAATACCAAATGTGTTGCAACCAGGTAGGAATAGAAGTTGAGCAGTAGACTTTCACATCAGCATTGTATTGTATTGTAGCAAACAGGAAGCTAGTTTCTTTAGCCACTGTACTTAGGTAGGCAAAAGAATTGAATTCTTTTGTTTCCAGTGCAGAAACAACATTGAGCAAAGTAGAGAGGTCATCCTTAATGCTGGCTTATGAGGTCAATGCTGTGGGTCCTATTCTAGCGATCAAGGTACGGGGAATGCTGTTTTTAGTTAATGACTGATAATTCATATTGTGTGAAATGTCTTCGGAAGAACCTAGTTCTGCATTCATTTTGGCGTAGCTGTTTTTCGGTTAAGATCAGCTATATTTATGAATGCTGAATTATCAAATGTATTGAAGTACTAAAGCCAGTCATGCTTTCAATAGTTCTTTTCTTTCAATACATAAAGCCAAATGCAGGAAGAATCACTTTTAACCTTTCTTTCATGAGAGAAAATAAGTCTTCATTTTAAATTGGTCCTTGGATGAATGCATGAATCGAGCACAGAAAAGGAAAACAAACACAAGCATCTGATTTTCTAGTGCTGTTTATAACTACTAGTAATTGTTATTAGTATTGAAAGAATAATTATTGCAGGCACAGAAACTCCTTAACAGTGTTAACCTTGAAGAGATGCATTCGAATTTGATATTAGTATTATCAGGCAATGATAAAGTTGTTGCACTAGGGGTTTCTCTATTGCCTTTTTGTTTCTTCCAAGGGGGTAATGATTCAGATGGAGCTAAATATTGTTGTTTGCCATTTGCAGCACATGTGGCCTCTTCTGAAGGCTGGAGGAGGCTTTGGAACTGAAAGGGATGTTGCAGTGGTGGCCAATTTAAGTGCCAGAGTTGGATCAATTGGAGATAATCATCTAGGTGGTTGGCATTCATATCGATCTTCAAAGGCTGCTCTAAATCAGTGTATGATTTCTTCCACAAAGTTCCCTTGGCATGCATTTCTTGATTTATGGCTTCAATTTATCATCTTTAACTGTTCCTTAATCATTTCCACAAGCAATGAAATGTTGCATTACTGCATGGTTAGTCCTTTCAGATCCTGAGCATATTTTATGTGAATGTGGTAACTTGGCTTCAGCTCCTACCTGTCTTATTTTCTAGTACTGCAATTAGATATGACAAGAAGAATCATGGTTACTTTAGTGAAGACATCTATGTTGGCTTATGTTTATTTTCACCTCTGCAAGGAATATTTTATACGTCAACTTTCAACACTTTTTTGAGTGCAACTTGGCAAGGAATCTGTCAAGGGCACCGTTGCCTAAGATTTGAGACTATTCATGCATGTGAGTATGCCTTTTTTCTATGTTTGGACCATCCAATGCACAGGCTACAGATGGCATATGCGAAGGACATGCTTGGTGTCCTGAAACACAGGCATATCCAGAAGTTTTCCAGCCAAGTCTTTTTGAGGCAGGAAATACTAGTGAAGAAATAATTACTCCGTGAAGAAAATTTCCATGGTCTTCGAAAAATATTCTAAAAGATTCCCTGCATGGCATTTACTTTTGTTAAACTTTGCTGGATGTCACCTGGTTTATGATTTCTATGCTCTTCTTTCAAATATTGTGAAACCTTGCTGGATGTCACCTTCTTCATCTTGTCCATTCCACCTTAAAAATCATAAAAAGAAAAAAAAAATCAGTACACTTTCCATTCTTCACTTTCCTCTGACTAATATAATTCGGTTAATTAATGTCTTAGAATGACTTTGATCAGCAGTCCTTTAAGAATATGCATATTCACATGAAGTGAATGAATACTACTAGGGCGTGGAAGCATGGTATCTTGGTGTGCATGCATGCATGCATAAATCTGTTTTGGGTGGTAATTAGTCTCTTTTAGCTTTTGTTATTGTTTCGTCCCATGCTAAAACATACACATTAAAGGCATCATTATTTGAATCTCTCTTGTGGTAATACTTCTGTTGGCTGATGGTAGCAGTGACAAAAACTGTGTCGGTGGAGTTTGCGCGAAAAAGGGATCCAATTATATGCATCCTTTTGCACCCAGGCACGGTAGACACAGATCTCTCTAAGCCATTTCAGAGAAATGTCCCCGATGGCAAGCTTTTCACCAAAGAGTTTTCAGTGCAGCAGCTCTTAAGCATCATTAATAATGCAAAGAGCCATGATAATGGGAAGTTTTTTGCCTGGGATGGCCAGGAAATTCCTTGGTAATTGGTTATTGTACTGAATTGAAGTCACTATTTCTGTTACCACGCAACTCGTATATGTCCTTTCTTCGTTGATCATAAATTGATTTGACTGAGTGATCCATCTTTTTCCCTCTGTTCACCTGATGCAAAGCATGCAAATCCTCATCACGAACAACATGCTACCCCAAGCAGCAAAGTATGAGAATAATTTATTGGTTTCTTATTTGTAACTTAATTTTTCCAAACATCATTGTGGGTTTCGAATCTATTGAGTTGTGGGCTGGTCTGCAAATGCCAGCAGTTCTTTTGATGTCAGTAATAAATGGACAATTGTGGCTGTCATTGGGCTTGGTCATTAGGGCTATGGCAGATAGCTGGATCTGAAGAGCAAATGGAACTACAAGAATGTCAGTATATTTTTGGTTTGATCTAGTTATATTATAGCACAACACTGCAATGCATGCCTTGCAATATGTCAAAATTTGAAGTTCAGCACATAACAAGATCATAAGAGGAGGCAGAAGAAGAAATGAAAAGCATGAAATCTGAATCTAAAAAGCCAACTTGCTATGGTATCAAATCGCATGATTATTGAGGTACAAAGTAGGGTCTGGCTACAGACCACATGCATTGCCTTAAAGTGTTTATTCAACTAGGAGTTAATTTCTACTCTCCTAGAAACTCCTCGGTCACTGCTCGACTTCGATCCACTGTAAGAAATCTAAGTGAATCCTGCAAAACCAAAATCAAAGCATAAGCAAATCACCAGGGTCCAATTGATCATTTGCTAGTTATCAGTGGGTGCACAAGCTGTGAGGAGAATCAATGGAACCTATAAGGTAACAATAATATACTTACGCATCACAGTTGACACTTGTAGATACAGGGAATCCAACTTTGATGTTGCAAGCTCCAGGAATCTTGCCTCAAGAACTGGTCCAACACGTTCTGATTATGTTGCAGGATAAAATTCAATGGAGTTGATGAACCTGGCAGGAATTTCTTGACAGAGCTGCATATCTTCATATTGGTTTCACACATGCAAGCACCTAAGTAGTCATAGTCACATATTTTTCATCAAAACAAACAAGAATATACTCTAGACTAGTTTAGTCACTTGTTATTAACCGAAATATTGATGTCCCGTAATACCCCCCACAAGATGGAGAATGTAGGTTGACAATTCCCAGCTTGAGTAAGTGAGTTTGCAGAAGAGAAGAGGGAAGGGCCTTCGTAAGGAGGTTAGCTCGTTGAAGGTGAGTGGGGACGTGCATAGTGACAACGAATCCTTCCAAAATTTTGTCCTGGATGAGATGACAATCAACCTAAATATGTTCATCATAAACTCTTCATCATAAACTCTTCGTTTGTAAATTCCAGAAAATAACCTGACGCAGCCGAAGAAAACAAGCACAAAAGAATCTCAAACAACTAAAGCCCTCATTCATACTTAAATATGTCAATGGCTGAACCTTACAAGAATCAAATAGAAGAAACAACAAAAAATTCAAAATTAAAATGGAAATCCAGAAAATAAAAAGAAAATAACAAAACCAAATCAAAGAACATCATCCTTGCGACTAGTTTCATCCTTTAAGACTAGTTTGAAGGACTTTCCAACATTAACTAGTTATGGACAGCCAATTCTCTATAGAACTAAGCCTGTATAATCTCATGACCGAATTTAAATCTAATTCAACAAGGCATATCAAAAGCTATGGGTTTTTCTGTTCGACTAATCATCAGTATGTTTCAGTCTTTTCTTGAACTTAACTCTATTACACTAGTTCATAAATAAGCTTGCTAGGCTTTTCACATGATCCGGTTATAGTGTATTCACAATAAACTGTTCATAACCATGAAACCACCTAAATCCCTAAACTTTATATGTTTTAAGCATCCCTTTTTCATGTTTGCTTACCGTAAGTCAAACTCAGACCACAATCTTAAAGATGACAGAATACATTAGTAGATAAAATCCAAAAATTTATCATCCGCGATGCATAAATTGTTGCCATTTGCTCTCCTAAATTGTAAGAAGCATTGATGAACATGCCTCGCATTGTATCTTCTATATTTTGCAGTGTCTCTTATCATTCAGTACTTCAATCAGAAGAACTTACCTCAGTACAAAGCCTGTCTTGGTTTTGGCCTCACCTCTATGTAATAAGAAAACAAAGGCTAGTAATAACTAGTTGATGGCTTGCTACTTCTACTCTTGGCACCTGATTATCTATAATGTTTTGTGGTATCTTGATTGCATGGTGGAATTTCGTACAAAACAGTTCACTGATTTCATAAGACTTATAGTGTGTTCATAGTTTTCCTACAAAACAGAAAACAAAAGATTTTTTTTATGCCAAATACATTTTTGAAGTGCAAATAAAAACACTAAATAACCTTTACTGAAACAAGCATGAATGTCAATCATCTAACAATTTACTGCAATTTCATTTTCAACACATAATTACATGCTAAAATACTTCAATTCACACGGAAGACAAAAAAAAAATTATTTTCGACTCATACTCTTATAGGACGTAGTAATTGAAAGAAGGAAAAACCTCATTTTAATACCTAATGCATGGTGATAATCTCAATTTTGTCCTAAAGCAATTTACACTATCAATTTTATCCTTAACAAATCAAACATTTATCATTTGATCCTTACATCTAATATAATCACATTTTTAAACCAGATCACATCAAATCTTCTTCAAGAAACTTCAATTTATTGCATAAAATATTGAAAATAGCATCAAACATTGATGGAAAAGATGTAAAGGAATTAATTTTTTGGTGTACAAAGAAAGATTTGTTAATTCTCCTAGAAGATACCTATTCACTAGAGATAAATCCAAGGACTCTCAAACCTTTGAGAGCTAAAGTATGAAGTTACGAAAACTATAAGGACTAAAACACGGCATACCAAAAAATTATTGTTTATGACTCCCTCGTTCTACAGTTTAAGTCATGGATGAATTTAAAAAAAAAAAGAAAAAAAGAAAAAGTCATGAATTGAATTGAATAATGCACCTAATTAACACTCATCCGTATAGATTTGGACCTTTATGCTATACCCAAAAACCCTATAAAAAATCCCATCTTTCCCTCCAAACCACAATATACTGCCATCCCACGAGATTCCACAAGCACTACACAGCAGCTGCCATACAGTCTCCAATGGAAGCTGCGGGCACAGATTCCGATGGCCGTGAATTCAAAAATCCAGATGAAATGTGGTTAGAACACACTGGAGACATTAACAAGAAGACTCAATGGTACCATGATGGTGTTGCTTATTGGGAAGTAAGTTTATTTGTTTGTTTCTTTATTTGTGTTTTTTGAGCTCCCAATTGAGAAAGATGAAAGATTGATGAGAGTAATATAATGGGTTTTTGCTGTTTTCTGTTAAAAGTTTTGTTTTTTTGAAGTGTACGGGTGTGTTTTTGAGGACCCAATTGAAAAAAAAAATGGAAGTTTGATGCAGAAATTAAAGTGGGTTTTTGTTGTTTTTAATAAAGTTTTGGACTTTTTGTGGTTTGGTTTGAAGGGTGTGGAGGCATCAGTGAATGGAGTGTTAGGTGGATATGGGCATGTGAATGATGCTGATGTGAAGGGAAGTGAAGGGTTTCTACAGACCCTTTTAGCTGAACTGTTTGTTGACGGAGGAATTAACAGGCATCTTGTTGCTCTAGGTATTCTTTTTCACTGTGTTATTGAGTATTGAATTTAAAGTAGCAAACTTTTGAGTTTTTTTCACTGTCATTTGGTGATGGGAACATGTTTTATATGCGAAACACATATTTTTAATGATTCTAGTATTTATTTAGGTGGGTGAAGCTGAATTTTGCTTACAAGGCTGTCTATTTACATTTAGCATTTGGGAAAGTTTCATATACGAGAAGGAAGTGAATAGAGCGTTTTAGATTAGTTGGTGTGCTACAGAATTATGACTAGTTTTCGAGTAAGAATTGTTTCTAGATGCTAATGAAGCTCATGTATCACTTTTGACATTTATAATGGTATAATTATGATAGCAATTGTCACTGAATATTGATGCTACTATGTGTTGGCTCGCTAGGAAAACAAATGTCTCTGCTTGTAGGTCCCGTATAACACATTTTGAAGCTGCATCTTGGTCATAGGATTCTATTGTGTCAGATATCATTTAATTCTTAAAAAAGTTTTAACTACTATTTCAAGATCTTGAATCTTAATCAGCTTAATTATTGGCCATGCACATCGCTTGTCAGTACTCTAAAGTTGAAACTCTGCAGATTGTGGTTCTGGTATTGGGAGAATCACCAAGAATCTTCTCATAAGGTATTTCAATGAGGTAAGGCCATTGATCCTTATGTCCCTGTATATTACTAGATGTATGAACTATGAGTTGTTTGTGCCTTTCTACAATTATAAAATCCTGATGCAGCTCATTAATCTTTTCATTCTCTTTCCAGGTTGATCTTCTTGAGCCAGTGTCGCATTTCCTTGATGCTGCCCGTGAAAGCTTGGTCCAAGAAAATCATATGGCATTGGATAAGCACAAGGCCACTAATTTTTATTGTGTCCCCCTTCAGGTAACACACTTTTAGATTGATTTGAAAGCTTGATTTGCTCTAGGATGAAATTGGAATCAATATAATTTAGTTTGCAGTCACAATGAATCAGTTATTTTTTTTCAATATATAATTTTCCAAATTTATTTCTTTCCTACAGTATATTATACATTGAAAGGATTTTTCTAGTCACACTACATTCGAAAAGTACATTTAAAAGGTTGAATATAATGTGCATTGTAAATTAATAGCTATAGCCCAGCTTACCTTTCACTATTTTTTTCTTTGCTTTTGTTTTTTTCTTCAGTAAATGAAGTTTGCTTGCCTTTGCCTTTAGGAATTTACACCAGATGCAGGAAGATATGATGTTATCTGGGTTCAGTGGTGTATTGGGCATCTCACAGATGATGACTTTGTGTCATTTTTCAATAGGGCTAAGGTAAATCAATGGTGGCCTTGAGTTTAATATTTTAAATACCCAAACAGTTATAGTGTACATTTATTCATCTACAAGGAATGATTATGATATTTTCTTGAATTTTTGGTTGTTTTGTTGAAATAACATGACTTGTCCTTGTGTGTTAATTAAGGACTACATTTCTCTTCATTTCAACTTTCAAGTGTTCATTTTGTATTTTACCATTTTGTAGTTGCCATTTTTTCCAAGAAAATTATAACATGTACTATAAAAAACTAGTAATATTTACATATATCATTAATTAGAAAGAAAATCTTGAAGTTAAAAGTCTAATTGCTTACGAGTAACTTTATCAAATACATGATGTTCTTGACTTCCACCATCTAGGTGGCTGGGGTTGCATTTTGGGGGTGAGAGCTTACATTTCCATAGTATGTACTGTCATTTCTTTAATTTTCATGCTGATTGCAGATTGGCCTCAAACCTGGTGGATTTTTTGTCTTGAAGGAGAATCTTGCAAGAAGTGGTACTTTGCTTCCTTCTATTTCATAGTGAAAAAATGTATTGGCCCACTTTCCATTGAAGATGATTCTGAAATCACCTTCGAAGTGCTTGATGTCCATACAGAAAAGTGTAGTTGCAGTTGCTGCAAGGATCTAATGTTATTGACTTCTGAACTCAAACTGCATGTTTTCAGGATTTGTGTTGGACAAAGAAGATCGAAGCATAACCAGGTCTGATTCATACTTCAAGGGGCTCTTTAGTCGGTGTGGATTGCATCTCTACAAATCAAGGGTTAGCTTCTATGCATTTTAACTTGAAATAGACAACTAAAGGTGCTTTTACTAGTTCACCTTATATGGCTTTCTATCAATATTCTCTACTCATCCTACTCAATTCAGCTTCATTGCAAAAAGTGTAGCAATGTGAGAATGTGTTCCCAAAGGGACTCTTAGAGCTGTATTTGCATTTGCATCTGCAGTTAGTTTGATAAAGCAGTCTATTTGCATCCCTGTACCACAGATGAAGTTTCTTGTTGTTAGTTTAGGTGGGGAAATAGCTTGTGAGCTTTAAATTGGGGCACAAACCAGTAATGATGCAATGCTTTAAGTTGCACCCCAACAGATATTAGTGGATTGATGATCAGAAATTGCACTAGAAATGCCCAGTGCAGAACTGCAATTTGGCAGCCCATTTTTGGACATGACAGTATGGGTCAGCACATATTTCTGGTTAGCTGTCCTCTACCAGCCGCATCAATCATTATTGTAACTGATTTTTAATCTATGTGTAATACAGAACTTTATTGCTGTACTTGTATTTACTAAAATTTGAGATTTATTTTTATTATTTTTAATTGAGTAATTTACCAATTTGAGTTGGGAAAAAAAAAAAAAAAATCAGATTCGTAGAGCTCTCCTCTCTCCCTGAAGCCATGTAACCTGACTAGCAAAATTTTCACCTCCAGTTAGCAGTATCCGAGGTCCTAGCTAAATATAAAATAAAAAATCCTGATGGTCGAACAGAGATGTCGATAGTGAATTGCTGCTTGTACTGCACACCAAAGAGACTTTGCATTGATGTTGTTCATTTGATTACTTTCATTGGCTTAATCAGGAACAAAAGGGACTTCCCAAGGAGCTATTTGCTGTGAAGATGTATGCTTTAACAACTGATATTCCAAAGAGAGTCATGAAGGCCAGATCCAAAGTTCAAGCCAATCGACCTGGGATAATCAAATGAAAATAATTTCTCGAGCTTTAAATTGTTGCAAATGGTGAGTAACTACTCCTACAGAAACAAATGTCTGTAACTTAAACCATTTGAGATTAGATGGTGAACTTATTTTTTCTACATTTTTTACGGGTTTGAAATCCTCTTAAAAAGATGTCTGCAACTTCTTCTCATCAGTTCAATTACAATATCTAAGATGTTATCATTGTCATGACATGCTTTAAAGTTCTGCTTTGTTTTCAACTCGCAAAATCAATTGGTATATTGTGACCTCCGTGAAAGAAACTGACAAACATTTATTCACTGCTTGTTTCTCAGTTGGTCAAGGGGTGCTACTGCATAATGAAAGCCTGTAATTTGGGATTCTAATCTGGCTTAATGAATTGACGGGCTGGAGACAGGTGCTTTGATAGCTATCTTTGATTCTGGCTCGGTGAACTGACCAAATTCATTCCTGCCATTGTTGAGTGAGGAAGTCACATTCAAGAGTATAATAGCTGATCCGAGATGGGCTGGTTAATTTAGAGTCTGCTACATGTTTTTAATTCAGAACACTGGATATTTCAAGATTTTTGTGTTCCTTTGACTGCTAAGATAGAATGATGTATCACCAGCTTAGCTTTTTTGGGTGGGTGTAACAAGCCTACTGCTGGAAAATGATAATGAACTTGCAGCTGGAAAATGGAATGAACTTGCTGCGGGAAGTTGAATGTTGAATTAAAGAATAACAAAATTTTCAGTCGTTCGTTTCTGTATTTTAAAAATGTTTCTAAAAAAAATAATTTTTTAAAATAGTTTTAGATCATTTTAATGCTTTTTATTAAAAATAATTTTTTTAAAATAAAAAAAATATTATTTTAATATATTTTTAAATAAAAATCACTTTAAAAAATAATTATATTTGAACTTCTAAACATGCATGCAAGATAGCCAGCCTCAATTTTTGTATCCAAGACATACTAGATCTCACTTGGAGATGCTCTACAGCAGCCAACAGTGACTCTTAATTATACTAAGAAACTGACCTGGCCGCCATGGAGTTTGAACTTCAAGTTCTTATCTCCTTATCTAGAGGTCTGTTGACTGGAGTTTATCCCTTACAGTTGATTTTACTCTTAAATTTTAATATTTTCAGTGCCCAAAATAGTTATAATATTCATTTGTTCCCCCACAAGGAATGATTATGATAATTTCGTTCAATTTTCTTGCTGTTTCCTCGAAATAATCAATGTTTATATGTATTGAGGGACTAGATTTCTCTGCATTTGAAGGTTCAATATAAATTCCACTACGTTGTAGATGTATTTTTGCTAAGAAAATTATGACAAACTTTCAAATAACTACTAAGATTTTAGAAATGTCAGGCATTCCTGACCAGCTGGGGGTTCTGAGTAATGAAAGAACTTCTACTTTATCTGTATTGTTTATTTGTAGAGAGCTTATAGTTGACAATAGGAAACAGGAGGACTAGAATTGCCCAGTGCATACTTGCAATAGATCTAGTTTAGGGAAGCAATAGGTCACTGTTAATTCATGGATAATTAGGTTAATTATTTTAGTCAAAATAATATTGTTTTATTTTTTTTAAAAAAATCATTGAAGTTGATCCGATCAGTTTTATTTTTTTAAATCATTGAAGTTATCCCAACTCAAATTTGGTTGGATCAACTATATTTCACCAAATTAATATTTTTTAGTTTAATTTAAGACTCGTATCAGCTTAAGCTTCAAATAACTGGTTTTCCATGTTAACCTGCTTAGCTACGCCGAGCTAATAAAGTATGCCTGCAATAACAGCAGAATAGCAGCCCATGTTAACCTCGCTAGTAGATTTTTCACCTCCGGCTAGTAGCCTCCTAGGTCTTAGCTAAAGATAAAATGAAAACTCCTGATGATCGAATAGAAATCTTGAGATTGAACAGCTAGTAGCCATTTATTTACTGCTTAATTGTTTCTCAGTCTGCCTAGGGGTGCTATCAAATGGTTGTGTGGCATAATAACTTGTACTTTGGGATGCTAATGTGGTTTGGTGAATTGACAAGCAAAAGACAAAAGCCTTGGTGGTTATGCTACTTTGCAGCTGTTTTGGGCATTCTGCATCTCATGCCTAGAGTCTGGACTCACCATTGCTAGAATCCTTTCCTACAACTGCAGTCACGAGGAAGACATCTTCAAGACCACAGGTGTGTATTCGATCCATTGACTGCTACATGTGATGTTCTATGACTGTATCACCAGTTTCAGATTTTTTAGGTCTAGTTTTCTGCTGTTTCTGCTGCTTACTTTGATCATCTTGTTTTTTCCTGTGGAAAATTTTCATCAAACAAACGAAAAGATGCCTAGTCTTGTAATGGTTCGAGAGCTGAGGTTGCATCTTCCATGTTTTATTGCAATATAATCATTAAAAAACAATAGCAAATGCATCTGCTTACAAAGAATATATACGATACACTTAAGTTCTAACACATAGTCACTTGCAAATTTTGCTGCTTATAGAATCTGTAATGTAATTGAAACTAGTAAGATCCAAGATGTTATCAGATCATCTTCATTGAACATGTTTGTGTCCTTTACCTCCATCTCCATGAGATCTTTTATGGTTCTGGGGCGCTAATTCCAGGCAAGACTCATGGACTTTGTTTATCATATGGGATATCTGATTCAGGCTTGGATGTTTGCTGATTGATTGGTCAGTGCACATCAATCCCAGTTCTATTCCATGTTTAGCTTGATCAAACATATTTTCTGGCAATTTCATTCTTGCATCAATCACTTTGTGCAAGTTTTCAGGATAATTATCTCTGACATACTCAATCAATCCAGCCTCACCTCTCTCAAATTCCTGTGACCTCCTATTTGTTATGATCTCTAGCAGAAATATTCCAAACTTGTGAATTTCTGAAGTACCAAGAAAATTAGATATCAGTCAAGCAAACCATACAAAAACAAGAGAAATAAGGGATAGCTATGAATAGGAGAGCACATACTTCTGTTGTTGCTGTATTGATCTCCAACCTGAAACCTTGAAAGGAGTGGCTCATGATTGTCCGAGAGCAACACACTGTTTATCCTGAGATCATACACAACTTCAGGCCAATGTTCCTGCAAATAACGCATGCCGTCCACCACCCCAATTAGCATCTTCAACCTCTGCTTCCATGGAGGAGCTGAACCTGATAGCCACATCTCAATAGTCTCTCCATCTGTCCATTCAGTAACAATGGCTCTCTGATTTCTGTTACTGCACCAACCTAATACTTGAACTAAGTTCTTGTGGCATAGTTCAACAAGAACCTTGCACTCCTCAACAAATTCCTTGCGTTTCTCCCTTGAAATGCAACCCCTGTAAATTTCAATCCTGACTTGAGTACTGTCTCGCAAAGTTCCCTTATAAATTTCTACTCCTTCACTTCTGACCATCTGGTTTTTTCTTGAAAACCCATTGGTTGCTGCCCTTAGCATTGACGGTGTAAACTTGTGCTTTCTTTGAAACATTCTTGGTAAGTAATCCGGCCTTTGAAAACACAGCCATCCAAAGCAAACCGCCATTAGAATCACACAGATCGGAAATCCAACTAGTAAAAATATGGCCTTGATTGTATAGTTCCTGTCACTTGGAAGGATACCAGAATGAATAAAACTTGAAGAATTAAACCTTTTGAAAAACTGAGAATCTGAGATTTTACTCTCTGAAAAATAATTATATGACAGGTTGAGAAATGTAAGGTTGGTAAGAGGAGCAAAGCTCTCGATTGGGAATTCGCCGGTAAGGCCATTAAGGCTCAAATCAAGAGCCTGGATTTGGTCACAACATATAACTTCTTTAGGAAAACTACCCTTTAAAGAAATGTTTGACAAATCAATGGAAAGAATGGTTAAAGGGCAGTATTTCCAAAAGAAACTGTATGACAAGTAGAGTGGTGCCATCTTCGGCCTGTTTCGCAGGTCTATGTTGTCGAAAGAATGGACACAATTTGGATTCTTTGACTCATTGCAAAGATGGCTTGCAACAATGGTGAACTTGAAGATTTCTTTCAGGTCCATAGAAGAGGAGTTGCAGTATCTGAGAGAAGGATTGTGTTGACAGTTTTTCATGATTGTGGTGTTGAAATCTGATGGGGGTTGCAAGTTTGCAAGGTCCTCTACTACTGATCCTGAGATTGCTGAAGAAACTGTGAGTGATAATGTTGTGAACAGAAGGAGAAAACGTGGAGAAGCCATGAAAGAAGTTGAGAGAAGTCTCTGAAAGTCAGATAGATATCCAAATTTTCAAGCGGTTTGCATGCATTTGCAATGTGGAAGTTTTAGAAGGTTTATTATTTGAATTTGTAGTGCCAAATTTGGTGGTTACCATGCCAGGGAAAGGACAAATATATCTCATCAAATTGTTTCGGGTCAAATATTTAAACAAAAATTCAAACCTTAAATGATTTAGGTGAAGTAAAATATTCTTCTAAAGTCTTGATACAAGTAAATTAGAGAGTTGGACATAGTTTTAGTGGATTAAAAAATATTCAATGATATTATAACAAAAAAAAAATCAATTTAGTTTTTGATGCATAACCCAATAATTTTATAAAACTGTCAAGTAATGTGTTTCCAATAAAAAAAACTGAAGTTTTGAGCATTTTTATGAACAAAAATTCTTACAATATGATTCTTGTTTACACATCATTGAGACTTTGGTTTATAAAAAACATAATTATTAAACCTTATCTAATCTAATAAGTTAACTTAGAAAATCTTTGATGCATAACTTAATTTGTGTGGATCTTTAAGTTTAAATAGAAAAGATTGAAATTCGATTAAACTCATCATGTTTTTATTGACCTAACAAACTCGACTTGTCTTTGACCATTAATAAAAATTCTTAGAATATTATACTTAATTATACATGAATCATTGAAACTTTAGCTTGTTGAAAGTATAATTATTAAATTTGATCAGATTCAATAATAAAAAACCCGTGATTTGAAGATTAACTTGAATTTCAAATTTAAAAAATAAATATTAACATGATAAGACTCGATTAACCTAACAAACTTAATAGGTTAATATAATTTTAATAAAAATAATTGATCTAAATTCAATAACTTAATCCATTTTCAAACAAGATTTGATAATGATAATTATAATTGAAAGTAGTTTATTAATACGTGTTATGATATGTTGTATAAAATATATTGTTATTATTAATATAGTTGAAATAATTTTTCAATAATTAGTATTTTATTTTTATTATATACACAACTTATGTATTTATAATTGTCATTAATCATCAACATCAACATTATTAATATTTTACATCAATCAAAGGAAAACTCTTAAAATAAAGGAAATTAATCAATACATTTCAAGAAAACAAGAAATTTACAAGAAATTGATAAAATTAGGACCTAAAACTAAAAGGAAGATTGACTGTCAGCACCTATTGCTAACATTACAACAAGGAAAGTTAACAATTAGCAACTAAACTGAAGATAATTAGGGCAGGAAAAAAAAATTATCAACAGATTCTACTTAGACATGAGCAAAAAAGCACACAAAAAATGCACCCTCTTGACTGATCCAACTGCTATCAACTATTCAAGCAATTGACCCCCCAACAACTGATCAATCTCCTCAATGATCAAGGGTTTTGATTGGATTTGGCAATCGTTAGCAATGGTTTGGACAAAATCTCTTGGAACCAAGCATTTCTCTTCTGAGTACAACTTCTCTTGAATTGCTGGAGACGTTACAAGGCGAGTTTGAAGTTCCTGTGTGTGCATTGGCCCTTTGTTTTCCTGTAACATTTATTTAACACATAGGTTCTAAATCTGAAGAACATTTTCAGTAGCTGCCAAGAAATTTGAAAGAGAATGAGATTTTACCTGAGTTGACCCCATGAGTTCAAGAATTCCAATTTGAGCCTGCAAGAACTTGACATACTTGGAAGCAGCTTGGAACATCTCTGCAGTGTTCATCTTATGCCCACCAGGAATAAACTTTCCAAGCTCCCGTGTCTTCTCGGTTATCTTCCTTCTCCTCTCACGCGCAGCGATGCTCTGTGTAGACAAGCTCACTCCAGTACTTGGTTTCTTTGAATTCATCACACTCTGATCAGTCCTCCCAGCATTAAAGGTTATTGGAACCTGAAACTTGGGTTCCAGGACTGGGATTTCTGGAAGTAATTCTGGGAGTCCTGGATTGGGATTCGGAGCATATCCTTCGAAGAAATTCGGTTCAAAAGTTGAGTTGAAATGATCTGTGTAGGTTTTTGGGCGTTTCGAGTAGTGGTAGGACTCAAAATCATGGAGAGGAAAGATTTCGGGGGAGAGAGAAACTATGTTATCTGAAGGAGAAGAAAAGTATGGGAGGAGATCGGTGTAGCTATCCGAGTAAACTAGCTGCTCCTCAACCTCATACAAAGGGTTGATGAAAGCATCTGAAAACATCATGTTGTCATTGCAAGCAAAGAGCTGATCATTTCCTATCTCTATGTCGCCTTGTGGATATTCTGTTAACTCTTGAAGGTTGTGATGCTGAAGTGATGAGCCCAAGTTTGAACAAAAGCTTAGAGCCATGGAAGATAGAATCTAGAAAAGAAAAAAGATCACAAACTCCATCAGAATTTGGGAAATCATAAGCTAAACAGAAAGTCTATACTAATTAGAGTACAAAAGCCAACAAAAAGCAGTTACTTATCTGAATTATGGCTATCATTATATATGTATCAGTTGTCATTGACTTAACAATTAGTACTAATTACTAAGCTTGAGTTCTGCTAGTTATTGCAATCATTAATTAATAAAAAAAACCCAACAAATTCTTGAGTGAAAGGAAGACAAATAGGCCGGCGAACAAGCCTATAGCTCAACTAGAACATAGATCCATGTCCTCCTTATCTTCAGAGATCTCGAGTTCGAACAACAAGAAGACACATGAAATGACAAGAAGAAATAGTGTGGAGAAGCATAACCCATTTGAGCATAGGAAAGAAAACACACACAGAAGAATTGATGGAAGCTGAAGAAGTTAGCCAAGAAGCTAACAACCTAGAAAAGATCCAAGAAAGAGAATATTATACAGACAGAATCATGGGACAAAAGACAAATGTAAGATACTTAAGAAAGACATATACTATATATAAAAGGAAATCCACAAGACATTAAGAGATAAAGAAACAGAAAGATATGGTACCTGAGATTAAGATACTTGTAGATATAATATTGTCTTTTTGAATTCAGGTAGACCTAAAGTCACTCGCTAACAAACCTTATCAAACTAACACCTAACAGGACACAGAGGCAAACAGCTTGAAAAGTAGAAGACTTGCTGAATATTGTTAACTATGTGAGTGAGAGAGAGGAGGAGAGGGATCAGAGGAGTGGGGAAGTGGGAAGTTAGAGTATTTGTAGGAGATTAAGGGGGGATTATGGGTAGAAGATGGAGTAACCAACTCCTAATTATTGGGGAGCACTAAATTATAGCTCGTCATAGGGGTGGTTTTTTTCTTTAGCTGCAAGCTAGCTAGGGTTTCCCATTTGTTCTCTATAAACCGTTACTTCGCATGCATGGCGGCTGCTATATTTTACTACCTCATTACTTAACCTTGCGGTTACTCTTGATTTAATTTGTTTTGCATCAATGATTAATCCCTAATAATAATTAGTAATATTAAGCATAGTTATTAAACACAAATTTATTTATTGGGTCACGTGAAAAACTCATAGTTTACTCAGTTTAATCTTTAAACGATGTCACTTCTATGTTATCGTGTATAATTTTTTAAAAATTCTCAGAATTAATCTTACTCGGATTTAGCCTAATCAATTGGATGAGTCAAGTACTTTTATCATGTCAACTTCTAAACTATTTGATAACCATTTGATGCTGGTGAGTTACCTGGTAAACCTATCATGCCAGGCCAAGTTTGATAACTTTAGTGATTTCAATCAATTAGTAAAGTTATTCAGCCCATCATTTTTAAGGATCAAATCTTACATAAGCCAAATTCATAATTTTAAGCACACATGCAAGCTTGTGTGCTTATGCAAGATATTTATCTCTCTAGTTAAGGCTGCCTAGTATATACGTGACAGGTTCACTAGAATTCCCTTGCTGAGAATTGATCGCCACATTCTCTCGGTATACATGGCCATTGTCCTCGGTGTCTTTGACTCCCCAGCGCTCTCATATATATATGGCTACCGGCCGTTGAATTCTGAAAGCACATCCATTATGTGAGCCATATATGACCAGTACTTGCAAAGATCTAGTCAAAGCTCAAAGTCATGGTCGAATGTTTGTGTGCGCTCTGACCATGGCTTAGAGGTCATGGTGGATATGTTTCTGGTGCCTTCAGATTTCTTTAAAGTTCTGCAGAATGGGCACATATAAAAGACTTGGGATTTGCTTCTCTCCAAGGGCACTGTGTATAAAACATGGAATCTATGTTGTTCCAACATGAGGTTCATTACCCTTGTATTGTTCAGACATGCCTCTTTGCTGTAAAACATTTACACTGTTCAGTTTGTGGCCGAGAAGTGCAACGAGAAATGGGAAAACTATATAAAAGAGAGTAATAACACAACGTGTTCGAAACACAACAACAAATGTCATCCTGCCTATCTGAAACAAAATTCCTATAAACTTGTCGGTAAACAAGGTTGAAGAAGAGTTGAGTCTACAAAATTGCTTACAGCTGGGAAGAAATCAAAACTAGGAACCTGAGATACCTACACATAATTAAGATCAAGCATTGGAATTGATTTTGCTTTTTTTTTTCCCATCAGCATCAGAAGATAAGAAAATAATGATAATAAATAAAGGACTTGTTTAATTAAATCTAATGCACCTTTAATAGGAATTCAGGGCTCATCAATCAATGAATGAAGCTGCTCTCGGAATGTAGAAATTTTGTCTGCCTCAACAGCCATTACCAATCCCATTGGCTGGTAATTTTTTAGCTGTAAATTATCGAAACCAAAAATTAGCAAACATTTCTATTTTTAAAGCCATCACAAATAAATGTCCAGGGGAAGCAATAATGCACTGCCAAAAGACTGGGTCACCTACACAGCACAACAAAAACAAAATGGAGGTTTGTCTACGGTGACATAGTGGCATTTAGAGGTTTTTCCATCCTGGGAACTTGAGCAAAAGAATGCTGTAAACAACTATGCAAGGAAATGAAGGAAAAAGTTTAAAACATAAATTTTACAAACAGGAGTTCCACTGGTTCTATCTTTTAAGTTCAAAATCACTAGCATTCAGTTTGAAGTTGACTCTGAAATACAATCACCAACATAACCCCTTTCGAGATAATAGCAAATTACTACTTGCCTCATGAGCTGTAACCTGCCATTCAAACCGGAAAGGGCAGTTAACAAAATTGGTAACAATGTTAGGTTTCAAATTAAGATAATTCAATGTTGTAGCCACAGTCGGGTTCAGGTTTGGGGATCTTTACAAAAAACAAGAGGGTCAACACCTCATAACTCACTAAATAATGAGGGTAAACTTGCCACAATGATTTGCCAAATTTTAATTGACATGAGATTAGCCATTGAAACTGAATATAGAAAAGGGTGGGAGGAGCATCTCAAAGAGCAAGTTACTTGCCTTATATCTCCCCAAGTTTAAGGGCAGAAACAACAGAGAAAAGTCCATTATCTTCATCATCCTCAATTTAAGATTAAAACTAGACTTGAAATGCCCAAAACAACACAAGTAAAACAATTCAACAGCAATGAGAAAATATTGTACTAAGCTAAAGCTATAAATTCCATCACAACAGACAAAACAGAACCAACCCAGCAAACAATGTTCTTATTTCATGCCAATTGAACAAAAAAACACAGACACAAACATAGCAAAGGTGAAATCTTTGCAAGCTTAGTCCTAACCCATATTGTCAAATCCTTCTCTAACAAAGAAACGAACTTTGTGTAGCATCAAAGAAAAGGCAACATAAAATGAAAGATGAACAATTTACCTTATCAAAGACAAGTTTGTCGAGAGACAGAACGTTACAGTAAGCTAAAGCTTTGATCTTTCTTCATTGTTTGGGGTTTATGAGAGGTTTTATTGTTCTCTGTTTTCTCCTCTCTCAAAAGTTTCAATCTTTCCTATGTTTACTTTACTGGGCCAAAGACAAAATATCCACTTGGCCTCAGCTGCTGACAGGAAAACTATTATCAGTGTACTTTCGTCAATTGCTTGTTATTTCTAATCGCAGTTAATTTCAGTGCAATCCTCAATCTATCAATTTAGCCCTTACGTGTCATAATTACCAATATTAATTAATTTCTTCACTAATTAATTAATCATTTTATTCAATTTCTCAAAATGCACGTGTAAAAATAAATAAACAAGTAGGCAACAACAGACAACCCACTAATCATTTAAAACACTGTTTTCTACCTCGCTGATGTTTTCCTTTCTAACATATTTTTTTTTGATAAAATAACACAGATAAATAGCAATATTTTAAACAAACCGGCACGAATTCAAATGAAAAATAAGAAAAAAAATATATTTTCTAATATATATATATCATAGTACCAAACATAGTCATTATATTTTCAAGATTTGTGTCATCTTGGCGTATGATGGCTAGATGATGCACTGTCCGAAATGCCGAGCCTTAGATGTGTACCAACATCAGCTCACCTGCTTCAAACGTGCCACAAATATTTTTGTAAAAAGTAATTTTTCTTTTAATTTTTTTTCTGAATTGATTTTTTAAAAATTCATCTCAGTTATTTTTTTTTATAAGTGAAGTCGGCTCAATTAACAACTCTCACATAATTTAATTTTAACTTTGAACATAGTAAAAAAAATAAATCAAAAGATTTTTTCCTATTAATTTTATCATTATAATTTTTTTTTAAAATCAGCTACGTTTATTTTTGGACTAACCAACTCAATTGAATCATATTAATACAATTTTTATATAATTTAATTTTAAATTCAAATTAAATAAAGAATTAAGCAAAAAAAGTTTTTAAATTAACCGATATAATGAAATAAAATTAATAATAATATTAAATAATTATTCATAACATGAATATTTTTTTATTATATTCAAAATTTATTTTGATATGGTCCGTAGCGTTGCACAGACATGTAAACTACCGCTTCGTAGTCAATTACTTGCCTGATAGCCCATTTAGAGTTAAGAATGACAACTTAAATCATTACGTATTGTATGAAACTGAAACAAATAAAGCCCTAATTTCTGCTAGGGATTACCCCTCCATTATGCTGTTCACATATTTTCCTATTATTGCAGATGTGAATGGACGAAGGAGAAAATTGAAACCAAGGACCAAATTGATATAAACCAAACTTATGGGATAAAACTGACACCCTTTAAACCCTAAGGGTAAATTAAAAAATTTCTCTTTTCTCTAAGCTCCTCTAAGAGGAGGATTTCGAATTTTCATTGAAGAGAAGCGTATGGGCTCACGTAATTTGAGTAACGCAAGTAATGAAATACAAAGTAAATCTTTATTTTATTTATTTATTCACACATAATCTTTATTATTAGAATATGCAATAATCTTTTATGACAAGTACATCTCATGGCACAACTCGATACACAGTAATTCTTTTACAAACGATAAGCACATCTTTTATTATACATCATATCTTATATCTACAAATATTCAGTAATCTTTAGAATTAATCTACCATTACCAAGATGAAAGAGGAGGAATGCTTTGTTCATTTCTGAAGAAATTAGCAGGATCAACTGCAGTCTTCACATGCACCAACCGGTCGAAGTTGTTCTTGAAATATTTGGTGCCCCAAATGCTTGCTTGTTTATAACTCGTGTATCCTAGGTTGTTCACTCCTAGGTCAAGATCTCTATAGTTGACATATGCTTGTCGGGGTTTTTTCGAAACATAAGGAGTCATGTAGCTGTAAAGCTTTCTGATCCAACTTGTATATTTAGCATCTGCCTCAATGCTTTCTTCAAACCAATTGATTGCATACTGAATTTGGAATAGAGTTCCGGCTCTATGCGGAAAGGGAGTGCTGGACTCTGCAATTTCATCCATTTTTCCTCCGTAGGCAGTGAATTGCAATTCAGCCAATTGGACACCGACTTGGCTGAGCCTTTCCCATATTCCTTCAAATGCAATTTCAGGTATGGGTTCCGTAACAAAGTCACTTTTTCCTATGAAAAAGCTCGAGGAATATCTCCTACTAAGCAACACATCCAAGGATGAATTTGGTGGAAATTGAGCAGAGTAAACCGTAGACTCGATCCAGCTCATTTCAATGCAATCTTCTTTCACCAAACCAAGCTCGGGAAAGCTCTCTTGCATCAACGAAAGAAGCCTATCGACTCCACCAAGAAACAAGGAAGTGAATGCGGCTTGTATCATTATCTTTCCTTCTTGATTAGAGTTCGCTCTCCATATGAAAATTCTTGAGAACAAATCATCGTCGAACTTTTCGATCGCATATTGCCATCGATGAACGAGTTTTGTTGCATCTTGTTCTGTCAGTATTCTTGTGACATTGAATACTGTCACACTAGCTGGAACTGGAACCAATTCTAGTTTCCATGCAACAACTACTCCAAAGGTATTACCTCCACCACCTCGAATAGCCCAAAATAGATCTTCTCCCATTGATGCTCTATCAAGTATTCTGCCTTTAACATCGATTAATTGTGCATCGATTATATGATCTACAGCGATGCCATATTTACGCATGATCATGCTAGTTCCTCCTCCGCTAATGTGCCCACCAGCCCCCACTGTAGGGCAAACACCTGCTGGGAAGGCAAGAGTTCTACTTTTCTCCGCGATTCCGTAGTAAACTTCGCCTAGAGTGGCCCCAGTTTGAATCCATGCAGTTTTATTTGCAACATCAACAGTAACTGTTCGCATATTGATTAGATCAATGACCACAAAGGGTACTATAACCGCAACATAGGAGAGACCCTCATAGTCATGGCCACCACTTCGAACCCTAATTTCCAGGCCATGTTTTTGGGAACACCTAATGGTAGCTTGTATGTGAGCTACATTCAAAGCTGTAACAATAACAAGTGGTTTCGGGGTTGCACTTGTGTTGAACCTGCTGTTTCGTATAGAAAACTGCAAGACCGATGAATATGAGGAGTTGATTGGGGTGTAAATGACCTTAGAAATGGAGTTAAAGTTTTGAGACTCAAGGCATTGAAGAAAATCCTCATGACGGTCAGCAGAAGCTACCCTTGAGAATGAAAACAGAAAGATAAGTAGGAAAGGGATCATCAAAGAACTTGGAGAGTTCATGATTCTGATAATCTTTTGTGCACACAGAAAGGTGCTAGAGGCTCCCTTATTTATATAGTTCTTAACGTGCTTGTTTGTGAAATTCTTTTGCCCCATTTATGGAGAAGATGGTGACATTTCAACCATGATCAAATTTCCAAAACACGGATCATAGCCAACTTGTATGACAAGACACGAAGTTGACTACTTGTGTTATAGCATTGGCTTGCTTAGTATTTTCCTGCTCTATTACATGGGTAATGACAATCTAGTCATCGAAATTTCAATAAGCTGTTTTTGGATTTATAGATTGTAAGTTGATGGGCAATGATCGGTATCTGCAGTAAACCATTAATTTCTTGTTTGAACGCTGACCTTAATTTTAAAGCTATGTTATCCTAATGCGCTGCTAAATAGAAAGATTTTATTTCTTGATAATTATCCAAAAAAAAAAAATAGAAAGATTTTATCAATGTTCATGAATAATAAATCATAAATCAACTATCCAATCGAAAAAATTGGGTGGTTCAAGCTTCAAGTAAATTTACTAAGAAAATGATCAATTGGTTTGTATAACTATCGAATATAGTAAGTTTCTTGTTATTGATTCTTAATTACTTCTGTAGATAACCCCAAGCTTCCATATCCATGCATGCATGGTTGGCAGGCAAATTTTATGTTTGATAGGATCTTGTTGTTTTCCATCAAATCAATAAATCTTTCTCTCCGAACAGATTTTTTTTATAGTCAATTTTATGCACGGATCAATTCTCATCATTGTTTGCCAAAACAAGAGATTTCCCATTAAGATAATGCTATAAACGTCCAATGCGATTATTGTCCTTCAAAATGATCCAGCTGATTTTCAAAGCTAAAACGTACAAGATTATTCCAAGTTGAGATTAGTTGGTCAAAATAAAGAAATTTCTTTGCAGTCTATTATTATTATTACTTGAGTTAAATCTTTTAGTTTAATTTCTTGAATTATCTTTTAAGGGATTGAATGTAGTGAATAATCTTTGGTAAGGTATATATAATTTGGTCCAACTTGAGATTAATTTAGCCATCTCTAGCATGTCAAATCGTATAAAATCATGATTCATTGAACATTACTGGAATATATCATGTCTCAAATTCAAATTAGGCTAATGATTTGTTGCTTCGTCAAGTTTGATCTATTATCTATTGTGTTATTCTCAGATCCGACTCTCTTTCGAAAAATTATTGGTGCTCTTCAGTATGTTACGTTTACTAGACTAGACATCTGCTATGTTGTCAACAAGGTCTGTCAGTTTATGTATGCTCATACTGAGAGTCATTGAGCTGCTGTTAAACATATCTTACGCTACTTGAAAGGTACGTCATCTTATGGCATCCACCTTACTCGTGGCTCCTCTTTATCACTTCATGGATTCACTGACGTCGATTGGATGGGGAGTGTTGATGATCAAAAATCACTGGTGGATATATTGTTTTTCTTGGTACCACCCCTGTTTCATGGAAATCTGGGAAGCAATGCACTGTTGCTCGATCCTCTACTAAAGCATAGTATAAAGCTTTGGATGATGGTATTGCTGAGGTTCTTTGGTTACGCTATCTTCTGACAGATCTATGCTTTTCTCCTAGTTCTGTTACTACTATCTAGTGGGATAATTTGAGTGCTACTTATGTGTCTGCTAATCTGATTTTTCATACTTGAACAAAACATGTTGAAGTTGATTATCACTTTATTCATGATTGGGCAGCAAAAAAAAAAAGATTCAGAGTCGCTTCATCTCCTCCAAAGATCAATTAGCAGAAGTTCTTACTAAGCCACTCTCTTACTCTATATTTGCTCTTTTACGTTCCAAGCATCATATGGATACCTCACCTTTAGCTTGAGAGTGTATATTATGAAATGTGTTAGAATAGCAATTATTTTATTATTAATTTATTGACTTATCGTATGTAGTATGCTACACAATAACACATGTACTGCTCTAATTATATAAATAGAAGAGGTGACTATCTCATTAGGTTAAGATTCTCAATTATCACAAATCTTGTTTCAACTTAATTTAACCAAGCTTTGTGCCATCTTCGACACTTCTTGTTCATGTCTTTTCATAGGCATTAGATGAGGGTTTTGTTTATGTAGTTTTGGTGCTTCGATACAAGTTATCATTGTGTGAAACTCAATCACAAATCTAAATTTAGTTTTCTTAAAAAGGGTTAATTTGATTATGGATTTTTGAAACCTTTTATCCACAAGATTCGTATTAGAGAAGGCATTAACTACTTAACAACATGTTAGTGTTTATGACCATAAAAGGATGATGAGTGTCTATGACCATAAAAGAATGATACATAAATAAAACTTTTATCATAAGTAATATATATGCATACTTCCACTTGATATATACCTATGGTAATATAAATGGCTCATCTCACCATGCTCTTTTCTTAAATTCTCTAAACTTATAACTCTATCCCCAGAGAGGTAAGGAGTCTTTGTTGTCTCTGCTTTCTACTTGAGGCTTCGAGGAAGTTTGAATAAAAAAGCACTCATCTTGGGATGAGTTTATTACTTAGATGCTTTTAGTAGTTATCTACTTACTTTGCACTTGACTACTTAATATATATTTACAGTGGGTACAATAAGTGGTACACCAAATGCGCGTCCTTCTCAGTCCTCTAATATTAGGGAAAGGTTCTCTTGATGCTCGAATGCCCACATTGGATATGAATCAAACTATCTAATGATATTCTAAACCCAACTCATGCCTCGCCTTAATAGGCAAATAACTCAACCCTAGGTTATACTACAACCTTTAGTGGCGAAGAGTTTATATTGAGGTGCCATATTTTCTTGTCAATATGAGTTCTTGGAGAAGACAAATGTGTTATTCTTAAGAGTAATTTTTATCTGTATAACCCTTCCACTTGGTACCATCAAATCACTAAAGTTAATTTTCGTCTCTACTAGACTGGAGGGTCTTCTAATCAAGCTCTTTTCTACTTTTGCAGTCGATTGATGGTTACCATTTCAGTTGGATAGCCTTGAATTGCAACTTTGACACCTTAATTATCACTACCGTACGCTTGCTAATTCTTATGTCTGCCTTGATCTTGTTTTGGCTTGACTTTTATATTGGCTTTGTGCAATTACATATATATTCTATAATCAATTCATCCTAAAAAAAAATAAAAATCAATAAACACATACATTAATAAAATAAAAATTAAATGATATTTATGGAATAGTAAGAAACTTACCATTTAATTACCCCCCTTTAGTGAAACTCCAGAGATGTTAAAAGTAATTAAAGCCCCAAAACATTAAAGGTTAATTGAGCAATTAACACATTTCCAAAAAAAAAAAACTAAGTAAAATATATGGTTAAACTCTATCACACATTAATTTTGTTCACGATATTCAATGGTTAAAAATTCATGAGAAAATTTTCGGTACTCTTATTGTTGGCTACATCTTTCATTGTAACTTGAATATTCATATATTGAATAGGCATAGTCCTTAAGCCTCTCTGAAAAGAAAAATTAGTTAGTTTCAGTTGAGGTACAAAGCTGATCTCTAATATATATATATGTGTGTGTGTGTGTGTGTGTGTGTGTGTGTGTGAAGCCCACACGAGACTCACAAATACTCAAAAACACAAATGGAAGATCAAAGATATAACACAAAAGGCAAGACTTGAGGGGTTTTTTTTTTATACAAGTTATCAATAACAATAACGAAAAACATTAAATTAAATTTTATAAAACTGTTTTTTTTTTTAAAAACTGAAGTCAATAAAATCAATTAAAAAGGGTAGGTGAAATTAGGTGAAAAACTATTGACTTCTCAAAATTGGTGAGGGCACACTTCAGTTTCTTGCTTGTTGGTTCATAGACTTTTTTTAGGGTTCTTTGCCATCTAATTGTTGGCTATTTGTAAAGTCTTATTTTTCTAATTAATCCAAATATCTAATTCACCAAAAAAAAAAAATTCTCAGAGTCTTGACATGAATTTTCTAGGCCCTTCAACCATGTTTGCTTGTATGTTTTTTCTTCTCTTTCCCTTCTCATTGGTAAATTCAGCTAAGGATACTCGTGAGGATTTTCTTCAATGCCTTCACTCCCAAAACTCTAATTCCATTTCAAGTTTCATTAACACTCCAAACAACTCCTCCTATGCATCCCTCTTGCAAAATTATACGCAAAACCTTAGGGTTAAGGCAACCAAAACCCTAGAGCCTCTAGTCATTATCAAACCAAAGAAGGCATTCCACATTCAAACCACCATTATTTGTTCCAAAAAACATGGCGTGCAAATTAGAATTCGAAGTGGTGGCCATGACTATGAGGGTCTTTCTTATGTTTCTCCTCTCCCTTTTATCGTTCTTGACCTAATCGATCTTCGAAATATTACTGTTGATTTAGCAAATAAGAGTGCATGGGTTCAAGCTGGAGCAAGTTTAGGTGAAGTTTATTATAGGATTGCTGAGAAAACTAGTACTCTTGCCTTCCCAGCAGGTGTTGGACTTACTGTAGGTGTTGGTGGTCATTTTAGTGGAGGAGGGGAGGGAATGATGATGCGTAAATATGGCATTGCCGCAGATAATATAATTGATGCAAAAATAATTAATGCTGAAGGAAAAATCCTTGATAGAGAATCAATGGGAGAAGATTTATTTTGGGCCATTCGAGGTGGTGGAGGAAATACCTTCGGAGTTGTTGTTGCTTGGAAAATAAATTTGGTCTATGTGCCACCTGTTGTGACTGTATTCAATGTCACAAGAACCTTAGAACAAAATGCCACAAATCTTGTTCATCGGTGGCAATATTTGATGGACAAGTTTCCTGAAGATTTGGCATCAAGAATTTTCGTAAGGAGAGTTAATTCTAGCCAAGATGGAAACACAACAATACAGGCTGCATTCACTTCTTTGTTTCTTGGTAGAGTTGATAAGCTTCTTCCAATAGTTCAAGAGCAATTTCCTGAGCTTGGTTTGACAAAAAAAGATTGCATTGAAATGAGTTGGATCAATTCTACCTTCTACTTTGCTGGAATCCCAAATGGTGCATCCTTGGATGTTTTGCTCAAGAGGGATCCTCAAGGAAGAATTTTTTTCAAAGGAAAATCTGACTATGTCCAGGAACCTATACCTAAAAATGCTTTGGAAAAGATATGGAAAAGGCTTTACAAAATGGATGCCAAGATGGCTGAATTACAATTTACTATTTTAGGAGGGAAAATGAATGAGATTTCAGAATTTAGCATTCCATTTCCACATAGAGATGGAAACTTATTCCAAATTCATTATGCATTGCTTTGGCATGAAGAGAGCATCAAGGAATTCAATTGGCATATGAAGTGGATTAGAGAGCTTTATGATTTCATGGCTCCCTATGTTGCAAATCATCCTCGTACAGCATATGTCAATTATAGAGATCTTGATCTTGGAACCAACAATATTCATGGCAACTCAACATATCAAGAAGCTTGTATATGGGGTTTCAAATATTTCAAGGTCAATAACTTTAACAGGTTGATTCAAGTGAAGGCAACGGTTGATCCAGATAATTTCTTTAGAAATGAACAAAGCATCCCTTATCTCGATCATTATGCAGGATAGAAGAGATCAGATTGCATGTTTGATTGTTAGGATCTTAAAATTTAAAATTTAAATAAATAATCTTGAAGTCTCTAGTTAATATTTTTTTTTATATCCCAAACAAACATCCTTTGTGTTAAAGAATAATATAAATAATAACTTGATACCGCATTTAAAAACTTAAGTGATTTGGTTGAATTAGTTCTTTGATATGATATCAGAGCTTTGTTGATAAAGCTGTCACAAGTTTGAATTTCATCATCCCTATTTATTTGATAAAAATTAAACACAATATAGTGTGAGCGTATGCAAGTTTTAAGCCCAAAGGGCTTTCACTTGAAAGAGTGTGTTAAAGAATAATATAAATTATATCTTAAGACCTCACCTAAAAGTTTATGTCTTTTTAGGTTGAATTAGTTCATTGATACTTTGACATGTGAATTGCATATAACCCTAATTCTTTAATTAAATTTAAAAGTGGAGATTTAATTACAATTGTATGGTTTCTCTGATTTTCTTTAATGGTATTATGGTTAAATCAATAAACATTCATTGTTAGTGATATTAAATGATCTAACTTTCGTATAAAACTCTTTTAATTGTTTTCAATAAATTCTTTCACCAAAAAGAAAAATGCATGTTAGTCAGAGATGTTAATTAATTCATAACTAGTATCCTCACCATTCATGTGTGGGGTGCGTAATTTAATATATTAGAGTAATATGTACATGCTTTATTAATGTTTTTGTTGCTACTCAATTTTTAAATACACACACATTAATAAGATAAATGCGAGAAAATACACCAAGCAAACATGAAAAGAAATGCCAAAGCCTAATTATGAAAGACAAGAATGCCAAGCAAGTTTGATAGGTTAAAATAGCAATCCAAGGTTTAATTGACAAAAAAATTTAGTAAAAATATTTATTTTTATTATTTAAAGACTTAATTATATTTTAAAAAAAGTTTAATTATTTAATTGATGATTTAATCGAAAGGAAATCAATTTTCAAAGTTAATTTTGAAATAATTGATGTTAGGGACTTATTTGGAAGCTTGAACAGTTTGATTTAGTCAAATCAAGGGTTTAATTGCATAAAAATAAAAGTCTAGTGAGCAAATAGGGGTTTAATGGAACTTTCCTGTGTGAGCCCGGGATCAACTTACAAAACACGTGCAACTTCAAGGATCAAACCAATGAGGAATTAGGGGTTAAATAAAAAAAATTAAAACTTTAGTAGTCATTTAGGGGAGTAATTAAATAAATTAGAAACCAAGGACTAACTTGTAAAAGGTGCTCGAAATTAGGGGTGATAAAATAAAGTTTGTGAGGATGCATTTGCATTATATTAGAAAGAAATAGAGGAATTAAGGATAAAATAGAGCAAAACCTAAACTTCAATTTAGTGAAATTTAGTGAATTAAGGATAAATGAAATTAGACACGTCGTTTGGTTCTATTTTTCTTTAATGCAAAACGGCGTCGTTTAGGGTTAAAATAGGGATTTTTGTCCAACTTCAATTTAGTCCTTAATCTTTCACTGTTATTTGATTATACCCTAATTAACCCTAAACTTTTGATTTAGTGCAATGTAGCCCCTGCAGAACTTCAGTTGGAACCCTTAATTTACATGTCTTTTGCACTTTGGTCCTCTCATATATGAAAGAGGGGACGACATAAATTTAGAAAGACTTTTTTCCCCTGATTTATTGCAAGAAAAAGAGAATATGAAACTTTGAATTGTCAATTATATGCTTTATAGAAACGGTAAACCAATTCAAGGAATTTCTAACACAAGTATTCAATTAGTTCGTACTTGTTTAGTGTTGAATTAGAACCAAGACAAAAAAAAGTTCTTCTATCGGATTTATGCAATTTAAGCCCTAATTGACCAATAAACTTTCAATGTTCTTCAATTTCACACTTGATGTTTGTCAATTAAGACCCCATAGGTTGGCGCATTTTACAGGTTGGTTCTTGGCTGCGAAATTGTTCAATTTGACCCTTAATTGACCCCAAAACTTTAATTTTCTTGTGATTTTATCCCTGATTTCAATCAATTAACATGGTAAAAAAATAAATTTGGTCTTTTAAAATTCCAATATTCTTAATTAAGCCCAAATTGGGTTCCCAAACTTAATTTTTTACCAATTAAACCTTTAATAAAATTAATTTGACCCATTGAAAGTATAATTAAGTCCTTGCACTTAATTAAATCTTTCAATTGGACCCAAATTAACTTTTAAACATAATTAAAATTTAATTTGGCCCATGATTAAATCAAATTGGCCTATTAAAAATTTAATTATGTCTTTGGACTTAATTCTTATGCAAATTTATCCAAAATATAATTGACCTTGAATTTGCATTTTTCTCTCAATTTTTAGGCATAATGGGGTATAATTAGGCCTTGAATTTCCTCCAACGTTGCGTTGTATTCCCTAGCATGCTTTCTTCATATCTTGACTTTATTTTATTTATTTTATTTTTTTAAAGAGTTAATTTTGGGGAATAACCAAGAATTGGATTATGACATCATTCATTTTTTTTCCTTTTACATTAGATTATTTTGAAATTGGACTTTGTTATTTATTTTGCTTCCCTTGGTATTGATTCTCACGATGTCAGAAAAATAAACCAACTCTTAATTGATGCTCAATTTTACAAAATAAAATGAAATTAAATTGAATTAAAATAGTTGAAGTTATGAGGACCAAATTTTAACTCTAGACAAGTATTGAGCCACCTTTTCTTGCAAAAATTTGAGACTAAATTGCATGATTATGGAAGAGATTTAGATCTTAGTTTTTGATCCTTCAATTTTTTTTTTAATTTGATCATTTCACAATAAGGTTTTTCACACACACACAAACATATTGGACTTAGTTTGTTTTTGTTTGCCTGAATATGGGGAATTGAAGTTGTCGAGGAAACATTCCAACATACACTTGATGCATAAAACATATTGTAAAACATATTATTTATATAAAATAATTAAGACTTAGGGATCGAGTTTGAAAAAAAAATATTATAAGGACTGAAAAGATGAGCATGGCAACTCAGTTGGCGCATAAGAAGAGGCCATCGTGCTTTGGTGACATGTGTGGCCTCTTAAGATGTTGTCGTTTTGTCTTTTATGGTGGCGTTAAAACTATCTCAGGGAGCTCTATCTAATGGTGAGACGTGTGTCCACGATAGAGCAACAATTAGTCTCTTACAATATTTTTTTCCTTTAACTTTTTCTCTCCTCTGTTCTTGAAATTAGAGTTAGACATGCTAAAATTAAAAGATATCATGTCATTGTTTTATCACATTTGATTCATATTCTTTTAATTACTATTTATTTGTTTTAAATTCTTTTTTTAATTGAGTTGCTTTTCAATTTCATCCTTTAATATTTAATTTAATTTTTTTATTTTTATATTAAATTTATGCTATTTATTTTGTTTTAAATCTTGTTTTTATTGAATTTATTTTTAAAATTTATCCATTAATATTGTATTAGATTATTTTTTTAGATTGTAGCTTGTTTGACTTGCATCTTTGAATTCTGCCATGTGTTGTGTTGTGTTGTGTCTTG
The DNA here is from genome assembly GCA_015852605.2 of Populus deltoides. Taxonomy (NCBI): domain Eukaryota; kingdom Viridiplantae; phylum Streptophyta; class Magnoliopsida; order Malpighiales; family Salicaceae; genus Populus; species Populus deltoides. Next base: position 19,782,405 of record CM027580.2, read on the forward strand.
ACTTGGCTTACCTTACCGTGTTCTTTTTGTTGAAGCTCTTCTTTCCATCAAATCATGTCATTTTCAACTAACAAAAGTGAAATAAACTATTTTATTTATTTATTATTATTATTTTTTTTTTTGGTGTTGATGCTCTTCTTTCCATCAAATCATAGCTTTCACTGACTTTCAAAATCACGTCATTTACACCACTAAAAAAAAAAAGGGTATTGTCTTTAAAAATAAATAATCAGAAAATCAACATAGTTTAAAAAAAGTGAAATAATATGATTTATACTTATTTTATTGTCATTCAGAACATGATCTTTTAAAAATGATAAAAAAAATTATATTTTTCAATTATGATATGTATAAATTGTATTATTTTATTATTATTTTTCAAACTAAATTATTTTTCTATTAAAAAAATCCCAGAAAAAGAAGTACTCATGTCACTACAAATTAAGCAATTCCATGAAGAGTTTTTTAAAAAAGATCGCACAACTACAATTTTTTTTTTAATAAAATAGCACCACTAAAAAATCATTGTAAAAATAGCATATTATGTGAGGACATGCATGTTTTAAAGGATGAGATAGATTATGGAAGACAAATGCGAACGTGTCCATTTGTACTAATAATGCATTGAACCTCCTTTAATTGGTTTTGTTTTCAAAATAACAAAACTAAACGCAATTGTTTTAAAAACGAGCATTAGTCAATTTTAAAAATGACACCGTCCAATTATTTTAAAAAGATATGCATGGGTTACATGCTTATCCAATTCAATTAAAAAACATTGATATTCACATGTTTATCTTAAGAAATTATGTTATTTTTACAAATAAATTTTTAGATATATCATTTTTTTTAAAAAAGTAATTCCTACTATACTAATTTTTTTTTAAAAAAAACCTCGTTCATTGAATGGAAGGCCAATCCACAAGGTTGAAATAACTTGATATATTATAAAACAATTCCCAGATCATTTTTAAATGTTTATCTACGATTTTATTTTCTTTGGTTTCAACATAAGATTCATTGTACCTTAAACATTAATCGATATCCTTTCTCCATACTTGTATCTTGTCCCAAAGAATGTTCAAAGGAAGGTTCATTAGATAAATATGTGTGAGGATGTTTGAGAATTATATATATTATATATTAGAGCTTTATTTAACAGTTTAAGCTATTAGACTGAGATAATTATTTAATTTGGTATTAGAGCTTACTTGGTGTTCTTCCCTGCAGTGGACTCTACAAACACTCAAACCATGGACTCTCACATGACTACAATGATTCCTTCTTCTACTGCACCAATCCCTTCCTTTGTTGTTCCTTCCTTCCTCTTGTGCGTATCTATTCTCTGGTGGGTTTTCTTCTACTATTGTGATTGCTTCTGCGGCCATTGCCAACACCTTTGCTACTGTCTCTCTGCCTTTCATGGTTGCTACCATTTCTACTTTTCATGGCTTGTTATTCCTTCGTCAAACACTCAACACGTAATCTCTTTAAAATTATCAAACACCAATTTCTTTTATTGGAGGATGCAGATGAAACCTTACTTGTTAGGCCAATGAGTGTACTCTTTTGTTGATTGCTCTTTCTCATACCCTCTTGTATATATTGCATGTGCTGACATGTATATGTTTATTCTCAATCTAACGTTCTTGTCATGAAAGCAATAAAATCAATTGATTATGAGTGCTATATTTTATCATCTTTATCTACTGAAGTGTTACATCTAGTAGTTGATTACTAGACATCCCACAACCTTTGGACAACCCTTGAAATTGCCCTTGTTTCACCCTCTAACTCACGAGTTATACAACTTTATGGTGCCTTCCAAGACCTTAGGAAAAATGATGATTATGTTAGTGTCTATTTGTAAAAGGTCAATGCGCTATTTGATACAGGTGTTAATGATCAGCATGTGACACTCAACATTGCAAGTATGACTAGCTCAGAACCTTATATTAGTACTGATTAGCTGCATTGGCGATGGTAAGGGCCTTGTTATCTCTAATATTTCTCATTCTAAAATTCACGCACTCCAAACTTACATTTATCTTATCTAATATCTTACATGTCTCGCATAATAAAAAAACCTCTATTATCTATTTAAAAGTTCTTATTATAAAATAATTTGTTTTTAAATTTCATCCTTTTGTGTTTTATGTTAAAGATCTAATAAACAAGGAGGTGGTTCTTTCCGATCGGAGTAGAGGTGGTCTTTACATTATGTATGAGTCTTTTACAACCTTGTTGCCCCAAGCCTTCTTATTTGCATGTCTCTCTACTTGTATTGATATTTGGCATTGGCATTGTTGACTTAGGCACCTTAATTTGGGCATTTTAAGTTTTTTAGCGCATTTTAAGTTTTTTAGTGTCAAATAAAAAAATATCATGTACATCAAAACAATTTCATTTTAATTGTTAAGCTTGATCGTTAGGAAAATCATCGTGTCTGTCATTGAGACCTATGGGTCACAAAACTTCTACACCTCTTGAATTAATTTTTAGTGATATTTGGGAACCTTCCCCTATGTTGTCCTCTGATGGTTTTTAGTATTTTGTTATTTTTATAGATGTTCATACGAAGTATATTTTGTTTTTTTTTCTTTAGTTGCAAAATCTGATGTTTTTAATATTTTCACCAATTTCAAACTCAAGTTGAATGTTAGTTCTCTTAAAATATTAAATTTGTTCAAACAAATTAGAGTGATGAGTATCACAAATTAAATACATTTTTTAAAAAACTATTGGTATTTACCATTGTCTAATTTGTCCACATACTTATAAACAGAATGACATGGTTGAACATTGAGATTAATAAATTGTTGAAACTGGTCTCACCCTTTTGGATCAATGTAAGGCTCCTTTAAAATTATAGAGTTATGTGTTTGAAACTTCTATTTATTTGATTAATCGCATGCCAACTCATGTTCTCAATTACAAAATACCCTTTGAATGTCTTTTAAAGTTGACCCCTGATTATAGTTTACTTTGCACTTTTGGATGTTTATGCTTTCCATTTCGTTCATATAATGCTCATAAGATAGATTTTTGCTCTTTTTGTTGTGTTTTTCTTGGTTATAACACCTCCTACTTAGGTTATTGATGTCTTGATTTATCTTCTCAAGCATTTATATTGCCTTTTATGTCCAGTTTCATAAAAATATTTTTTCTCTTACAACTTTTAAACAAATACACCCTCTTCCCACATCACAAACCAATACTTTCCTACCCCAATTAACCCCTCCATCACCTTTTTCTCGATACCCTTTCCTTGCATCTACTGCCCCTATTTTGTCTACCACTACTGCCTCTGTTTTGACTAATTCCATGAGCACTAGCCCACATCAATTATCTCTATATGCATGCCTTTTTTTTAATCAATGTCCAAGTACATGTTTTCCTTTTCATCTTAACATGTCTCATCTGTTTCACTTTCCTTGCCATGATCTAGTTCAATGTTGGATAGTTCTCCTGCAAGTTCTTCTTCTCGGCTTGTTTTAGTCTTGGATGCATCACCAACAAGTTCACTTGTTGTTTCACCTCTATCTTTGAATTTAGTCATTGATCTCTTAAAATTTGCTCTTTAGTAGGTCTTAAACAATGGTGCTAACTTCTCTCCTTTGGTTTCTCATCAGCACTCCATGGTTCTTTGACCATGACAGCCCAAGACTGCCATTCTTAGTGTCTCTTCTGCCCCGTAGGATTCTACCTTATTTGATCATAAACTATCTACTTTTCAAGATGTTAATCGTTACTTGGTATGTAGAAAGCTATATAGGAGGAAATTCAGGCCCTGTGCAATAATGGCACGTAGACTTTAAACAACGAGCTTATGGTAGTGTTAAGAGATACAAAACATGGTTGGTTACTCGTGGGTTCACTTAGCATGAGGGGATTGATTATTCAAAGACATTTAGTCTTGTGATAAAGCCTACCATAGTCTGGTTAATACTCATTATTGTTGTTTCTCATGGTTGGCCGATTCATTAATTGGATGTTCAAATTGCCTTCTTAAATGGCATACTTCAGGAAAAGGTGTACATGGAACAACCACCTGGTTTTGTTCACTTTATTTTGTTTACTCATTTGTGTCGCCTTCATAAATCATTGTATGGTCTTAAGCAAGCTCTTCGAGTATGGTACAAATGGTTGAGTGATTTTTTGCTCTCCATTAGTTTCCAGATATCCAAGGTTGACACATCTCTTTTTATCCTATCCTTTGGTGGTGTTTTTTTTTTTATTTACTTGTGTATGTTGATGATATTCTATTGACTAGGAGTAACTTAGACTTGCTTCAATGATCGATTACTTTACTGAGCTTAGAGTTTAAGCTTTAGGACTTAGGCTCTTGCATTATTTCCTGGGCATTGAGGTTAAACCCATTTGTATGGGACTTCTACTAAGTCAAAAGAAGTATGTTCTTGATATTCTTTGACGAGCAGGTATATCCTCTTGTAAATTGTTAATACTCTTTCATCTTTTCATCGAAGTTGGTCATCATGTCGGGTGCTCTGTACTCTGATCCCACTAAGTATAGATAGATTGTTGGTGCACTACAGTATCTTACATTTACCAAGCATAATATATGTTATGCTATAAATAAGGTGTGTCAGTTCATGCATGTTCCCACTAAAGATCATTAGGCGACTGTTGAATGTATTTTGTATTATCTTCAGGCTACGGTGTCTTATGGGTTACATGTTACTCAAGGTTCATCCTTGTCTCTTCATGGCTTTACTAATGTTGATTGGGCTGAAATTGTTGATAATTATAAGTCTACTAGTGGTTATCTTGTGTATCTCGATAATACTCATGTTTCTTATAAATCTAAAAAGTAATGCATTGTTGCTAGATCTTTCACGGAAACTAAATATGAGGCTTTGCTGATGGCACTGTTGAAATATTATGGATTCATTCTTTACTATCAGAACCTTGTCTTCCCTTTCCTTCTATGACAACTTTATGGTGAGATAATTTTGAGGCCATGTTTTTATCTCATCAATCCTGTATTTCATGCTTGTACTAAACATATTGAGGTTGTTTATCATTTTGTTCATGATAAAGTTGCTAAGAAAGAGATTCGGGTTCAACTTATCTCTTTGAAGGATCAACTAACTAATGTCCTACCAAATCTCTACCTCATGCTCCTTTTGCTCATCTGGGATATCCAAGCTTCAGGTGGAATCTCTTTCTTTAGCTTGAGGGGCCTATTATGGAAATGATTGACTTATCGTACATGTATAGTTTAGTTATCGTGTGTGTGTGTGTTTAATTATCAAGTGTAGTGTATTCCATTATTACTACTGTATACAATCCTAAACATCCACACACACACACACCCACACACACACACACAAAGGATGATTGCTATTTTAATTAGAATCCATTACTATTCATACAAATACATTGTTTCTCTGTTTCTAACTTGATATCAGAGTTTTGATGATCAAACGGTCACTAGTTTGAATTTCACCACCCTTATTTTCTCTTCTAATTAAAATCTAATTAATAGCACAAGGTAGTGTCGACTTATGCAAGTTTCAAGTTCAAAAGACTTTCACTTGAGAGGATGTGCTAAAAAATTATATAAATTATATCTTGATACCTCACCTAACAACTTAAATAATTGAGTTGGGATACTTCTTTAATAGAGGATAAGAAGGAGGATTATTATCAGGATTTAAATAAATAAATTTAGCTGAAAACTATGAATTACCATTTGTACTCTAACAATAGATTGGAGTAATTAACATGATCAGTTGAATTTCTCTCCTTCCTAATATAAAATGCTCAAATCACTGTCCATGTAATCGAAGAAGAAAAAATAGAGAGGGCAAATCCACGAAGCAATGGGGTGGATGTTCAACATGAGCATCCGAAAGTTGACAACTTGGTGAATTTGTTAAATTAGGTTGTTCTTAATTTGTTGGAAAGAACTTTCAACATCCAAATTGTCAACCAACTCTATCCTAGCTAGCTAGATGATAGTTGAATTGTATCCCTACTCTAGATAGAGGCACGCTGTTCAGAAAACCAGGCACCTGTACCCAGTACTATAAATGAGAGGGAGCCTCAAGCCCACTTCTATAGGCAAATAAGATTTTAACAGAGATGAATTCCTTAATCCCTTCAATTCTGCCATTTTTGTCCATCTTTCTGCTTTCTTTCTCATGGGCAACTTCAGCTCACACTCATGACGATTTTCTTGATTGCCTTTATAACAAAAACAGCGACTCCATTTCTAAGGTAATTTACACCCCAATAAACTCCTCATATCCATCTGTCCTGCAGTTTTCTATTCGAAACCTCAGGTTCAATACAACCGCCACCCCCGAAACCACTAGTCATTGTTACCCCTGTGAATGTTTCCCAGATTCAAGATGTTGTTATTTGTTCCAAGAAACATGGCTTGCAAATTAGAGTGCGTAGTGGTGGCCATGACTTTGAGGGTCTTTCTTATGTTTCCATTGTCCCCTTTGTCCTTGTTGATCTTATTAATCTTCGAATGATCAACGTTGATGTTGAGAATAGCAATGCATGGGTTGAAGCTGGGGCAACTTTAGGTGAAGTTTATTATAGAATTGCTGAGAAAAGCAAAACTTTTGCTTTTCCTGCTGGTGTTAGCCCTACTGTGGGTGTTGGTGGGCACTTCAGTGGAGGAGGATCCGGCATGATTCTCCGTAAATTTGGCCTAGCCGCAGACCATATCACCGATGCTGTATTAGTTGATGTTGAAGGTAGAATACATGACAGAAAATCAATGGGAGAAGATTTATTTTGGGCCATTCGAGGCGGTGGAGGAAACACCTTCGGCATCGTTGTTGCATGGAAACTAAACTTGGTTCCAGTTCCACCTATTGTGACTGCTTTCAATGTGTCAAGAACCTTGGAACAAAATGCAACAAAGCTTGTCCACCGGTGGCAATTCGTATCAAACAAGCTTCATGAAGATATTTTCACAAGAATTTTCCTAAGGAAGGTTGAATCTAGCCGAAGAGGAAAGACTACAATACAGGCTGCATTCACTACCTTATTTCTTGGTAAGGTAGATAGGCTTCTTTCATTGATGCAAGAGAGCTTTCCCGAGCTCGGTTTGGTGAAGGAAGATTGCATTGAAATGAGCTGGATCGAGTCAGTTCTCTATTTTGCCGGATTCCCAAGCAACACATCTTTAGATGCTTTACTTGATAGGACTCCTATATCTGATGTATTTTTCAAAACAAAATCAGACTACGTGAAGGAACCTTTACCGGAAATCGCATTGGAGGGTATTTGGGAAAGGATGGATCAATTAGGGGTCCAGATATCTGAATTGCAATTTACTGCGTATGGAGGCAAGATGGATGAGATATCAGAGTCCAGCCTTCCATTTCCACATAGAGCTGGAATTATATATCAAATTGAATACGCGGTGCTTTGGGAAGAAGAAAGTAGTGAGGCATCCCAACGGTATATAAGTTGGATAAGAAGGCTACTCAATTACATGACTCCTTACGTTTCAAAAAATCCTCGACAAGTATATGTGAATTATAGAGATCTTGACCTTGGAATCAATAAACTTGATGGCAACACAAGTTACAAACAAGCAAGCATCTGGGGCAGGAAATATTTCAAGAATAACTTTGATAGGCTGGTACGGGTGAAGACTGCAGTTGATCCTGCTAATTTCTTTAGGCATGAACAAAGCATTCCTCCTCTCTCATCTTGGTGATAGGAGAGAGTTACAAAATGGTACAAAACAGCATATATGATAAATTAAAGGATGTGTTTCGTCTCTCTTAGACATCAATAAAAGCTCCCACGCCCTGTTTTGATCTTTCAATGTAATGTAATGTAATTGCACGTTCAGTGTCTATCAAGTGTGAGCACATACAAATTAATCAGATAAATAAAGGCATCCTTGCTAATGATTTATAGCATGCATTTCATTCCTATACATTTTAACAAAATATGATTGATATAGATTTCGTTTTCTATGCCTTACTGTAGCGTGAAAAAACTATATGAAGAACTGTTCTGCTAGATTCATTTTTCTAGCTAGTTTTTCTACACTCGTGTTTGCATGCTTTAATTAGTATAATATGATGCATACAAGCAAATTTAGTCTAAAACGATTATTTATCAAATGGTTGTGGTTTCTGTAATTATAATTACTTTATATATTGTGTAATTTAAGGTCTGGTGGACCTTCTAAATAGGAAAAAAAATACCAAACAATGTTAAGATTGATATTTAAGCTCATATGAACATAGTTGTTAGATATGGCTCATATCCTGTCCCAAACATGGTATTGGATCATAATTTAGTTCTTGATTTAATTGTTGGGGTACGTAATTAATGGTTGAACCAATGAATTGATAGAAATGATCAATTAAAGCTTGAAATTTTCTTTTTTAAAATTCAGTGCTCCCCAATTCAACAATAGCTCAAGTCAATGAATTCAATTTGAACAAAAAAATTCGTACCAATTAATTTCTAATTTTTTAATGGTAGGCAAGATTATATCGGAAACTAAATTTGTTTAAATATATAACAAGATTGAAATTTATAATAGCCCGAGTCACTAGTTTATGGTATGAAAATGACTCTAAAATTTTAATTATGTTTTTAATGCACTTACAAATATAATGATTAATTAGTGGGATTGCCGCACCAAACTATATTTTTCCAAAACATGATATATAAATTTCATCTAGTAATGATTATATTATTAATTTTTAAAAATTATCTCTTCCAAGAGCTTGAATTGTTATGTCAAGCATAATAAATGATTATATATTACTATATATATAGCATGCTTTGTTGCTTGGTCATTAAAGCTTTTTTTATTTTATCAAATAACCATTTTAATAAAAATATAAATTGTTAAGTGAAGTCCAATTAATATTTATATACTACTTTCTAATATTAATGTATAGTTTATTTATATTTTTTTTTTGAATTACAAGTTGAAGGATGATTGTGGTTTATCATATTATCGCATGAGTAAATTTCTTATTAATTAATGTTCCAAGTTTGACAAGAACTATTTTCTTAATGTATCATGAAAAATTTATTTAAGAAAGTTTATGATTGACCGCCTCTTGAATATTCCACAAATATCAATTTGAATAATAATAAAATAAAAATAAAAACACTACCAGACGCCTTTCCTAAACATGCACCACCAAGAATCAACATCAACTTCCTTTGATTAATTAAAAAAACTCGAGAGCGCTACTCGTCAACAATTTTATTATCAAGTATTCAAGGATAAGGTTTGGAGTTTAAGAACACTGAAAATATTATCACTAATTCTAAATTTCCATTACTAAAATAGACCATGCACGTGTTTTTACATATACAAGTTTAATTTATTAAATCACTAAGGTCCGTTTGTTTGCTGGAAAGTAGTTTTTTTTTAAAAAAGTGAATTCTGAAAAAATAAATTCCGGAAAAGTGAATTATTTTTTTATGTTTGGTAGTGTAATGGAAAATAAATTAGAAAATAACTTATTAATGTTTTATTTTTAAAAGTTCATTAAAATAATGAGAAACAAATCTTACAAATTAAAAAGTTGAATGAGAATAAAATTGAAAAAAAAATAATTTCATAAATTATCTCAAATAAAATAAATAATAATCAAAATAATAAAGATCAAATCTAAAAATAAAAAAATTAAAAGATGAAGAAATTAAAATAATAATAATTAACATTTCATAAATTATTTCAAATAAAACAAGTAACAATAAAAAGAATGATAATCAAATTTGATAAATAAAAATTTTCAATTAAAAAATGATAAGGAAAAAGAAAATAACAATTATAAAAATGAGGACCAAAGTTAATATAAAAATTAAATTTTAAAAGATGAAATTGAAAAATAAATATTCAAAACAAAATATATATAGCAATCAAAAATTTGAAGATCAAATTTGATATAATTAGCAAATAATATGACATTTCTAAATTTTTATAACTTCCGGGGAAAATATTTTCCGCTCAAATTTTACAGGAAAACACTTTTTTAAAAACCAAGTTAAATTTTTCTTTAACCGAAAAATATTTTCTATTAATAACTTTTGTAATAACAAATAAAAAAAAAAAATTTAGAAAAACAAATATGAAATAAGTTTAAATATACAGTACCGTATCTCAATTTGCATGTCATATCATCATAATTTTGACACTTCAAAAAACACAATGATTTCTTAGGCTGCATGCTTGCAATGAAATGAATAAATTTGTCCTTTGTGTTGAATTGGAACCAGTCAAACTCAAACTAAATTGCCATCGATAGTCAAACAACACTTAATTAATAGTCAAGGTTTTATTAAAAGAGAACCAGATTACCAATAAGTTAATGACAATCTAGATGGTATAGAAAAAGAGTTCCGGATAAGAGAGGAAGAAAATAGTTAAATGATAGACAAGAAAACAAGAGCAAAAACTATTCATAAGCCAACATTAATTAGACCAAAATCGAATATTTTTGGGATCTCTTGCCACATCATTCCGTATCAGGAATATTTGTTATTGTAGTAGCTGCTGTGGTTGATATTTAAAAAAATTTATTTTATAAAAAGTACTTTTAGTTGAGGTTAGTTTGGAAAAATATATGTTTGGTTAAAACTGTGGTTGAAATTTAGGTTGAATAAAAAATAATTTAATGTGTTTGATTTAAAATACTTTTGAAATTGAGGTTATAAAATAATTTTAAAAAATATATATTAATATATATAGTTTTTAATTTAAATATTGTAAATTTAACTATTGCTATTACATCATGAAATAAATAATACTTTATATAAAATATTTTTTATTGTTCCATTAAACTATCTATAATTTCATCACGTATGAAATACATGCGACAAGGACTACTGATTTTCACAAATTTCTTAAGAGCGCAACAACATCGGGTAAAATATAATCGGGAACAAAATTGGGATTGCGATCAAATTCCGCAAATACTACGTCATCAAACGATCTCCGTCTAATTTATGTAGTGTCATTAAATAATGTTTAACACTATTTTTTGAATAAAATACAATTAAAAATAAAAAATATTTTTTTTATTTTGTTGGGTCGACTTGGTTCAATATATTTTTAACTTTGACTCGGACCAGACCGGTCCGGCTGGAATAATAAAGATATGCTCCACTGTTTATGTTTAAATTCTCAGCATAAGAAGCAGCAAAGAACTACTTCTTGTAAACCTTCAGCACACCCTTATATAAGGGTGATTCTACTAAAAACAAATTATGACTTTTGCTTATAACTAAACGATAAAAATTATAGCTGCAGGTGCACTTTATCCGCAGTCACAATCCTGAACGATCATTAAATGAACTACAAGCTATGTGTTGGGTTTTGAATATTATTAATGCTGAAATTAATAAAACAAAATTATTTGGAAGTTTTTATAATTTTGTTAAATAAATTTAAAATTATTTAAAAATTTATTAACGGAAGATGTAATAATTAACCACCAGAGCTAATAAGCCTCTTCCACGTTCATTTCCCTTCTCTCACTCTCACTCTCAATCTCACCATTACAACCCATAAACCACTATCACAGATACCAACCATAAAAACAATGACACGAAAGCCCATTTTTCCTCCTCCGTTTCAGACCGAAAGTCACTCGGCCATCAAACCACATCATCCATTTGTTCCAGCCAAGAAAAACAACCAGGGATTGCTAAAAAAAAGGATCATCTTCAAGCCTCTCCCCTCTGAGCCGCCATTCTCTCCACACCAGGACCTACTCCTCCAGAACCTCCAAAATCTCCATAGCAATCAGTTTTCCTTCATCATCAGCACAACGTCCCTCCTTCAGACCACCATGACATTGTCACCGTAGAAACAAGACCAGTAGGAATTAGCTACTACCCACATTAACGTTGGCCTCTACCACGCCTCTCCTCAACTGTTTAAGGTTGAAGCAACTAGAAAGGGAAAAAGAATTGAGAAAACAGACCAGTGAAACAAATATGTGAAAGAAGAAGAAAATAAAATATATTGTTTGTGTGTTTTTCCATACTTTGCAGTTAACAGTGATATTCACCGCTGGTCTAGGGAGGAAGAAGAGGACTAACCACTTCAGATCCACCCGTCTTTCTAGTTTTATGGACAGCGGCACATGGTCCTATACGTTGACAGAAACAGTGGCGCGTTGAGCAGACACGCCACCACTATTTCTCCACTTCCCAGAAGCTTCTCAGCACTATTCCTTAATTTTTGGAGGTTTATTTTATAAATTATAAAAGATTTTAATGTTTTATTTGAAATATGTTAAATTTTGAGTTTGTATTGGATGTAAACATGTAATTATGGTATGATTGGTATAAATGTTGGAATTATAAATAGATTAGTATCTATATAGGGTTGACTAGAAAATTTTAAAAATTAATCTGAATATTTATTAACTTTTAGGAGTATTTTTCATTTGAATATACAAATTACAAAAACTATTTTCATAATAATTTGTTTGTTTGGCTATACAAGCTTATAATAAATTTAAAATATCAAATTTATTCATATGAATAAATCCTCATCCTAAGTCGTTAATAGGCTATTAGTTAGAAGCTCATTAAAATCATTAAACCACATTCGAACCATATACATACAGCTTATCTCATGTAAGTTATGTTATGGGTGCTAATATTTTCTCTAGCTACAACTAGTTTTTTTACCCTTGAATCTAGGACAAAACTAGTACACTCGGGTTTTTAGTGGTCCCGAACCAAACAACTAGATAGCGACTTCTAACAACCCCCACACCGCGCATCCACGTGCGACACTCCCTTATTTTGTGATTTACGTAATTTTCTATTTAATAGACAAATCAATAAAAAATAGAGGCATAACTTATTATTTATAAGGAAATCTGAAAAACCCTATAAATTGGTAAAATATCAACTTTTCACCTGAATAATATCCATATATTAATTTAGAATAATTTTAGAAATTAACTCAATCAAGTCCTTACTTGATTTTTCAACATCTAGAAATATAATCTTTGTATTAATTATATTCTAGTCATAATTTCTAAAATATATTTTAATCAAGTCATATTTAATTAAATCATCTCGGTTTAATTTCACTAATGATTTTTAATGTGTGTGATTCATTAGGTTCATAATATATTGATTTAAATATAAATTCTAATTCTAATTAAATAGAAATAAATAAATTTAATGATTTAATTTATTATCAATTTAACTATTGATTAATTTTTGTTTGAATATCACATGCATAATCTAACAATATGTCATGATCTCCCATATATTAGAAAAGTCATTATTGGTTTGACGTAATCTTTTAGTGTCATGTTTCTTAGTGTAATTAATATTCTATCATCAATAATGNTCTGATTTAACATTAACGCATGGANTATGTTTACTATATTAAATCATGTTTGTTCTCTACATAATAGTCATTAATTTTTTTAAATAAGATTTAAAACTCTTTTCAAATATTATTCTATATTGGCTAAAGATTTTTCAGTCAATACTATTTGAGAACATATAAAATATTTTTTTAATTCACCTAAGGTGATGAATTCTCTCTTGTTCACTCAAGTACCTTTATATAGGTCATGTTACACTTAATTTTTGCCTCTTTATTACCTCGATTAAAATAACATGTAATAGGATTAAAGTATAACATTCTTTATATAAGATAACTTAGTTATCTCAATTATAAGGATCATTTACACAATTTGTCATGTGATCATTTCCATAGATATAGGTAATCTCTCCATATAGAATTCTCATGTGGATTAGTTTAGTGTATATGTCTTATGACAAACACCAACATATTTGTTCTAGATATCCCTTATACCTCAACTTATGAGAATAATTGTGTTCTTTTATAAAGGGAATAACATAATATGTATCACTCTTTACGGCTCTAATAAATATCTAGTATTTAAGAGAGCATTGTCAAAGAACTAATTCAACCTAAAGGCTTAAGCTATTAGGTGAGGTTTCAAGATATGATTTATATTATTCTCTAAGACATATCCTCAAATGAAAACATTTTGGGCTTGAAACATGCAATGCACCCATACTACCTTGTGTGACCACTTGGTCATCAAAACTCTTATACAATGTCAAAAAATTAATTCAACCTAAAATTTAAGTTATTAGATGAGATTTCAATATATGATTTATATTATTCTCTAACAAGTATAGACCAAGAGTATATTAGATCAATACTTTGATGCAATAGGAATCTCATAATTATAACAACTTTATAATTTTTTTACAAAATATTTTTGTTCCATGAACTTTATATTTACTCTAAATTTATAAATCAAATATTAAATTGATTAATATAATATTATATAAATATTAAAGATAAACTAAACATTCATTATTAATGAATATAATAATATCAAAATATATTAAACTAACACCGTGTATGTTGTGCATGTCAATCTTCCCGTGCACTCAAGGGATTATGCTGTGTGTGACAAACTTTTTTACGTGCACTCAGGGGGATTAATATACCATGGAGTCAATTGAAGATTATGTCAAATAACCTAACAGCCAAAATTTGAATGTCGGATGCCGAAGAATTTTCTCTTAAAATAAAACACGCTAGCTAGAGGAATTCAAGAGCAATTCTTCCTCTTTTCTTGGGTGATGGATCTATGGTGTTACTATTGGGAATATAATATATAGACGTCCATTTTTTAAGCCTCTCGCTAAGAAATTAAATCAAATGTCCTTCTTAGAGAATGAAAAACACAGTTAAATGTACACTTTTACGGAATGATTTATGATTTATTAATCATTATTATTTCTTCTGAGAGTGGAATTGAGGATTTTCGGAGAAGTATCTTCAACTCTCTATAATATTTACTCAAAATGCTTGGAAAAAAATAAAAAAATCAACTCAAATAAATTTGCAACTAAAAAAATTCATATGAAAAAAAGAAGTTTCAATTGCTAAAATTTCAAAATCCTATAAATAAATCAACTAAAATTAATCTCAAATGAAAAAAAACTCACAACAACATTTATACAATTATTAAGAACAAAAACAATTAAAAATAAAATAAAATAAAAAACAAATATAGTGAAAACAATCATGAAAAAAAGAAAAAGAAAAATCTTACCTTAATGTCATTTGCAAGTAAAGCTAAGGAGAGAAAATTTTTTTTGTAAAGCATATTAATTAAAAAAAAAAAACTAAGAGGATAAAAGAAGAAAGAAGAAGAAGACATACCGAGCATGGAGGAGAAGAGAAGGAGATGAGGATAGAAGAAAGAAAAGAAATAGATATTGATATTTTTTACATATAGTGAAGAAGAAGAAGAAGAAATGAGTTTGTCTCTTGTGAAATAAGGAGATCGGGTTTTTATTTGCGTGCGTTATGACGAAATTACTTACTGACGGAGAATTAAATATTAATATTTTTAATTATTACGTCGGTAATTTCATCGATAATATTTAATTTAAATTTTCAATTTCAAAAATTTTGAAACCGCCAACAATCACCGATGATTTTGCAATCCGGCCGTTGATTCCCTCTGTAATATTAAATGAAAGTTTTAAATTAATTGAATTTTTTCAAAAAACCGTCAAATAACACCAAACGACTTTTCAATCCGTTGGTGATTTTGTCTGTAAAGAACAACAATTAACAATACAATTGGAAAGTGAGCAGTTTGGAGCTCTCAGAAATCTGACGGAAAATTCGACGATTCTAGATGGAATAATTTTAGTTGGTAAAAAATGACACATCATCATTTTTTGCTTTGTTTTTAATTTTTTTCCCATGTAATTCCCTCGGTATATACCGATGGAATATTTCGTCGATAAAATCCCTCGAAAATTTCATGACAAAAATATTTTCGTTTGTATTTATCGATTTACAGTGATATTTAGAAAATCATATTCATGGACCTAAATCCAATTGATCTTAACTCACAATTAGGAATTGTTTCTCTCAAAGGGATTTACTATTAAATTAATTTGTTTGTTGTCCTAGAAAAATTTTATAGTGCTCATGTATCCTGTTAGTTGCGTTACACATTGAAAAAATAAAAACGACCGACTGGTTAGTAAAAACATGTTTCAATTTTTTTGGGAAATATTTTTGTTTTTGTGCTGGTTATATAGTTTGTTTCCTTATGGTTTTAGCTTTCCTTCTTATAAAAAATAATAATAATAATAATAAAAGAAATTATATAGTTATTACCATGTCATGATCATAATCCAATCTATCATTTTAATCTCACTTCAGCCCAACTATTAAAAAACTATATCGGGCTCAGTATCTCTAGATTCAAACTTTTATGCATATTCTGAAGTCTTTGCTCTTGAAGCATAACAAATTGACTCCATGAGAATGGGGCCGAAGAAGACCTTACAACTCTTGATTTTGAAGAACTTGACGACCCACATTGACAATTGAATATGGTAATGTTTAAAACCACACAAATTAAAAAATATATTATGTAAGAACAATTAGTATAATTGATGAGTGGATATATATAATAATTATTGATGTCGTACTTATTCAGGTTTAGAAACTACTAGCTATTTCACATGTAATTTGCCGAGTTAGATTAAAAAAATTGTAAAAAAACGAAACTACATGCTTGTATTTTTGTTTTGAAAAATCATAATCGTAAATTAAAAGCTAATAAATATTTTAATTAAATAAATCTAGAATTATTCATGCTCAAAAATACAAAAAACAACATTAACATGTGTATTCAACTCATGTTATTATAGGTTAAATATTTTTTAACACAAAAAAAAATATATGTAGGTATTATTAACAAGTTCTTTTGATATTGAATAAAAAATAGTTGTGAATTAAAATCAATGCTTACATATAATAAAATAAAGCGAAAATTATATATGTTTATAAAAACATGTAAGATCTCAAGTTAAATTTTAATGTTGTAATTGCTACATTGAAATATCATTTCTTTTTTTAGTCTTTGTATAATAATTTTCAAAAACAAATAGTGTGAGGAATAAATTATAAAATAATAAGATATGAATAAAAAATAGTATAAACAGGTTAAGTGTGGAATGATAAATATTGTAAGTGTAAGAATAAAAAATACTGTTTTTCCAAAAAAAATGTAAGGAAAAATGAAAAGAAAAATTACAAAGAATGAAGATAAAAACAAAAATTAAATGGTGAAATAGGCCAAGTATAAAGTAACAAATATGGCAAATATTAGGGGGAAAAATGCAAGAAAATATATTTTTCTTAAAAAAATACAAATTTATCACTGTTAGAGCATCAGTTATAATTAAAAAAATAGAAAAATTATAAGTATATCATTTCTACATAAAAACACGTATTCTTTTAGTATATGTATAGCTAGTTAAAGACAACAATTGCGAAAAGCCGCCATGTGTGAATTTTGAAAAGATTACAGGTGATAATTTGTATAATTTACAAGTCACTTAGCATATCAGGCAAATCAATTTAAGATTTTCTTTTGAAGAATCAATTTAAATTGACAATTAAATAATTTAAGTAGGATGGAAGAGCTAACCCAATTAAATAATTACAAACAAGGATATTGCAATTTCATCCAAACAACTTGATGTATAGCTACAAACCAATCTAAATGGATAGTTTATATATATATATATATATATATATATATATATTATTTGATAAGTAATAGATGGAGTACACATATTATTAAATTCAATCTAAATTTAACCCAAGCTAGATTTTTTTTCTTGTTCTACGTATAAAATTATATTTAAATTTTTTATCAATAAAAATAGAATATTAATATAATTAAAAACATAACTCGTGGATATCATCCTAGTTTATAAATTAAGAGTGCTATTTTTTTATTAATGGAAGAAGAATACTAATTTTTAACTACTAGTACGTCTTCTTTAAAACACAAACTTCCATTTTCGAACCATAAAATGTCTTTTTATACTCATGAATGTAGGGATTTGATATTGGAATATTTTAATTTTAGAAGAAAAAATTATTTTGAATTATCAATTATTTTATAAGAGACTCTTATTTTTATTTGATGTATAAACTAACTTGAAGATACTTTTATTTTTAGTTAAAAAAAAAACCTTTTTAGCTTGAGCACTTAAGACATTTAACAGTATTAATGGACTCAATGACTCAAGCATATTATTAAAGACAAATTGATTCTTTAAGGTAGACAATACAATACTAGATGCATCTCAAGATTGAAGATAAATTCTTAAAAATTAAATAAAATATAATAACTCCATAAAAAATATATATATAAAAAATAAAACTCAATCTCTAACAAATAAAATGTTGAATGAAGAAAATTTAAAAAAAATAATTTAAAAAAGGTTGAAAAAACTCAATTAGAGCCCACGAGTCAAGATGTAAAATCTTTGTCCCAGTCATGATACCAAGATGACCATGTTAGGAAAGCAAATTAAATAAAATCATGAAGCACAATTATCAAAGAACTCAATATTGAAGGACAAAAATTAAAAAGACAATAAAAAAATATAGGTGCTAAGGTTAACTCATAAAACCTTATAACCATGAAAATCTTGAAACCCTTGAATAGGGTTCATTCAAGAGTTTGATTCCTAAAAATTCACTTTTGAAGGATAAAAAATATAAATTGAAAAAACTTTTTCTAAATGGAAAAAGAATGGCAATAAAAGAAAGGGAGATCAAATTTGATTAAAAAAACATAAGAATGAAGTTATATATATATATATATATTTGAATAACCTAATAGAAAGAAAAGGAAAAACAAATAGAGAAATACCAACATTCGAGTAATCAAATCTTGAATGATAAAATTAATTGAAATAATTCAATTTAAAAAAACCAAGAAAAATATCAATATACATTTAAACTTTGAAATCAATAACTCGATGATTGAACTCATGACTAATATATAAAAGGAGAAATCATAAAAAAAACAATATGAGACAAAACTTTAAAAAAGTAAAAACAAAATTACCTAATCTAATCAATTGGATCAATTTGGCGGATTGATCCTGAGCTTCAGAAATCAATATTTTGGTATTCCTTATAAATCTTGGTCAACCCATCAATGTCAATTAGGCCCTAATTGAAATTCCATATTCTAGTGTTAATTATAAATACCAATCAATCGGATAAACCCATTTGGGTTGCCAATCATTCAACATTTCTATTAGGAAGCTAATATTCCAAAATTTCTTACGAATACCAGTAATCCAGTCAACACATCTGATTGTCCAATCATTCTAGTATCTATAAAAAAACCAATACTAAAGTATTTCTTATGAATATCAATCAATTTAGTCAACCCATCTTGGTTGCTAATCATTCTGACATTCTTAATAGAAAGCCAATATTATGGTTATGCCCTTCTGAATACCAATCCAATCGGTCAGCCCTATCCTTGGTTGCCAATTATTTCGTTATATCTATTAGAGAAAATCAATGATTATGTTATTCATATGAATACCAATTAATTTCTAATAAATTCCATACACATTAACAATACCATTATCTGTATTTTCATGGATTAACTATTTCACAGGTAAGATTTGCAAAAGAAAATTATAAAAGGAATTGCTACGAGTACGGATTACCTACCTGCGGTCTAACTATAAGTGGCTCCATCAACTCGCATTAAATAATCCCCAACGGTCTTCTTTTACATTGATAAGATTTCCAATTAATTATTATTTTCAAATCCAAAGAAAACACTTTTTATTTATTGTAGCATTTATTGCATCCATAGCTAATTTATTTCTCCTTTTAAGCTTATTTGATTCAATTCTTATTATTATACAATATTTAATATCTAAATGAACATGTCCATCTTGGTTCAATTACAAATATAACTATAAGCATAGATACAACTAAAACTCACTTTTAAGTTCAACAATTTATCAAAGGCGACTCAATTTTGTAAAACATCAAAATTTCTTTTTTCATGCTTAGATTATAACAATTTACAATATTAAAATAAATACATCAAATCCTTTTTTCATAATGTTAGTTACTAACAATTTACAATATTAAAATAAGTACATCAAATCCCTTTTATATGTCAATAGTCGGCCCCTAAGCGTCGTTGTCCATCAAAATTTCTTTATTATTTCAACATGAATCCACTCTTACAATAGCCTTAAAAATCCAAGAGACCAATTTCTAGAATACCTATTTCTTCCCTAATTTTATATCAAGAATCTAATTCAAAATTATGGTTACTTTTGTTCAAAATAACAAGACTCTTGTTTGAGTTGATATAGAAAAGAAGTTCCAAGTACTTTTAACTGGTTCCACGTACCTTTTTTATCTCAATAGCCGGCCTCTTCTTGTTGCACGTGGATGACAGTCTATATTTAAACAATTACAGGGCTCCTGCCTGCTCCTGCCTGCTGGTCAAATATCAAACAGAATGGCATGGCCATGGGAGAGTGTCCCATGAAGTGAAAATGACAATAAATGGGAAAAGACTAGACAACGTGATTTTAATAATTTGATACAGAAACCCCAGAACGGGCATTCATTTCTTTTCCACCCAGTAAATGGTTAGCTTTTCAAGCCAGTAACTTTCTACATATAAATTCCATCCCAAGACATCGCATGAGGAGCTGAGCCATATCTTAGTAAAGCATATTTCAAAGCAATAGAAAGAATTATTTGCTTTAAGGCCTATGGCAGCAGCTCAAGAGTTATCTATTAGACATTTACCTATCCCTTTTCGAGCCATTGGGACCCTTCTTACCCAATCTCAAAACTCATTTACAATCCTGACAATCCTTCATACTCGCCCATTTTAGCAAACCCATATTCAGGAAATCTTCGATTTAACACATCAACAACACCAAAAACCACTCTTTATCTGACTGCATTGCATGGGAGTCATGTGCAAGCTGCTGTTTTTGTGCCAAAGAACATGGATTACAAATGAAAATCAAGCAGGCCATGATTATGAAGAGCGCATCTTATGTTTCGGATGTCCTTTCTTCATTCTCGATATGTACCAATCTTCGATCTGATTGATGTTGATATCGAAAAACAGAGACTGCTTGGGTTCAAACTGGGAAAACTCTTACGGTGAAGTTTTCTACAGCATTGCCGAAAAAAGCAGCACTCCCGGCTTCCCAGCTGGGTCTGTCCTACAGTAGGTGTTGGTGGGCGGCATTTAATTGGAGCTGGATGGCGATTTGATGAAATGTAGCCTGGGTGTCGGTCCTAACATTACCGATGCAATATTGGTTGATGCTGAAGGCAATTCTTGACAGAAAATCAATGGGAAGACCTTTTTGGGCTATTAGAGGCGGTGGAGCTAGCTTCGGAGTCGTGGTTTCATATAAACTAAACCTTGTTCGAGTTGCAGAAGTTTTGTCACTGTATTTCAGTTGAAAGAACACTTGAAGAGAATGCAACGATATTGTGCTCAGTGGCAACATATTTGCTATAAGATTGATGAAGACACCGCTTCATCAGGCTACTCTGGATGTTGTAAAAGAGAGTCAAGTGGAGAAAAGAAAAGACGGTGAGGGCTTTATAGGTTTCTTTCTCCGGCGACTCTGAGAGGAAAGCTTCTATCCATTACAGCCGAAGGCTTCCCGGAATTGGGTTTGCTTAAATCAGATTGCATAGAAACGAGTTGGCTTGAATCAATCCTGTTTTGGGCAGACTTCCCCACGTTGGGACAACGATCGATGTTATGTTGAGTCGAACACCTCCATCACTCGTCTACTTGAAGAGGGAAGTCAGATTATATGCAAGAACCAATTTCAAAGGATGATTTGGAGGATTTGGAAGAAAATGATAGAGCTAGAAGTTCCAAAAATGAGGTTCAATCCATATGGTGGTAAAATGAGTGAGATTTCAGCAGCAGCAACTCCTTTCCACACAGAGCTGGGAACTTGTGGAAGATTCAGTATCAAAAAATAAACTGGAATGAAGAAGGGACTGAAGCAGTAGAATATCATCTTGATTTGGCAAGGCAGCTCTATCGTTACATGACTCCCTTCGTATCCAAGAATCCAAGGGCTGCATTTCTGAACTACAAGGACCTTGACTTGGGCATCAACCACCATGGAAAGGCAAGTTACATTGAAGGAAGTGCTTATGGGATCAAGTACTTTAAGGGTAACTTCGAAAGGTTGGTCCAAATCAGGCCTGGGGTTGATCCTGGTAATTTCTTCAGGCATGAACAAAGTGTTCCAACATTTCCCTTAATAGAGAGGATGTAGAATGGGAGAATTCATTTTCCATAAATTGTCTGTTTATTGGCATTTTTTTAGTAAATAAAAAAAAAGACCGTGGATTATTATCTCACACGAGTTTTGTAGTGGAAATAATTTGCAGGAAATCGTTCGGTTGAGGAGCAGCGTCAATGCTTCATATTATTAAATCATATACTTGTAGGCATTTATATTCCAATATATATATATAAAATCATAGTCCAAAAGGACAAAAACCATAGAGAAAAAAATATAGTGATATAATGTATTAAGCTAGCCTCATGTGTAAGATAAGTTATCAAGATAACAAACCCACAGAGAAAAAATAT